>CM061132.1:71733507-71900085 GCA_030789695.1 Scilla litardierei
TGACCAATATCTGGTCCCTAATGTGGTGGCATAGGTTATGGGGTTATAGGTGCGAGTAGGGTAAGAATCTAGTTCATGAAAGGTTGGACTATGATAACCCCTTCAAATGTTAGGAACAACATGCACTGTAAAAAAATAAAATAAAATAAAAAGGCTTGTGTTGGGAGATAGTATAATCAAAAGAAAGATTAGTGCTTTTTGTTTGTAAGTAACTAAATGGATATGTGGAAGATCTAGGAGGGTAGAAGAAACATACTGGATATAGCAATTGGTAGCTGAGAAAAGAAACATATACTAATGGGGTCAGTTAGTTTCAAATGAACTACTGAAAGTAACTGTTGCAGATGCTAAAAGGATAAGATAAAAAGTAAAAAAAAACCCAAAAAAATCTAATTTTATTTTTCTGAAAATATAAAATTCTAAATTTGTATTTCTAAAATGTATGTTGTGGATGGAAAAAGAATAAGATACAAAAAATACTAAGGAAAAAAAATCTTATATTTTGGAAAAGGTGCTCTGTTAATGCTTAAAGAATGTAATGTTTGGATCATACAGATGAATCGATTCAAGGAGATATCTAAAGGACTACATGTGACTTAGACAGTCATTTGGATAAGACCCTAGTGGATATAAGCGGGTGCATAGAGGTTATATATGGAGTAAAGGATGATATGCTTCACAATCAATATCTTATGAAATTATATAATAACAAATATATGTTGGACAAACTTTCAATTTTGGCTAAATTTTTTTAATAACTGGTCAATTTGAAACTTAATAGTAAAAATCGATCAAGTTTGTACCATATAGGCTTTCGTGCTTAATTCTGCATCGAGCAAGAGTTCACGTGCCAAACGAGGTTGTAAAACACGATCAATTAAATGTCATTAACCATAGTTGCCCACTCTGATTTTCTGTCTCTCATGCTCTGCCTTGATAAAAAACGATCATTTACTTAATTAAAATGATCATGGTTGCTAATCCTAGGCAGTTAAATGGATTTTGTATTAGAGCTGGCTTGGGTCATATAAATGCATGTTTATTTCATCGAGGTTGCCAACCCTTGTCATTAAGACTTGAATCTTTATCCTCTTGCTTAAGGAATGAGGTTTCGTCTGAAACCATTGGTTGCATTTGTTTCATTTCAGTTTCGAAAATGGACGAGACGAAATTGTTCCTAAAACTCGATTTTGTTCGATTTCGGCCAAAACCACTTTGTTTCGATTTCTTTTGATCGAAATTAAGTGTCTTCAGTTTCGATCGGTTTCACTTGGTTTCCAGTTTTGGTTGAAACTAGCTGACCGAAGTATTATTTCTTTAAATAAAATACGATTTTACATTTAAATACAGGAACCGACTTGAACTATACACATAAAAATATTTATTAAAATTTTAAATATTATAAAAACTCTAAAATTTTATTGAAATTTTAAAAATTAAATTATAAAATTTATTAAAATTCTAAAAAAAACATTTATTACAAATGCATTGCTATATAAATACATGCATAATATATACATATAAATTCATATAAATCCGAAACTGAAACTCAAAACAAAACTAACAAAACGGGCAAAACTGTGTGAAACTAAAATTTTTCAACGGTGAAACCAAAACCGAAACCGAGTTTTCAAACCTTGGTCTTGCTCATTGATAAACTCGAAGCTACAAAGATCAAGTATATGTACAGTTAGCAATGCAACCCATGCATGTCTCGGATTCATATGCCAGGCTCAAAGTTCACGAAGTTCTCTTGAAATTTAATCTACCATATTTTCCCTCATTAGGACCTTAAAATTTAAATGAGATTGGAATCAGGAAAGGAAAAGGAAGAATGAATTGGTGGATGTGTTTGTGGAGATGAAAGAAAATGATGAAAGCAAGAAAAATAAAAGCATAGTGTTTTAAAAGAAGATTATGATGACCACGATCATGATCACGATAATGCGATGGATGGATAAGAGATAAATGATTGGGTATATTATCTTAGTTAATTTACTTATATAGTGGTTATGAAGTTTACTAAATAATTTGGTATTCATGAAATAATTTATGCATTTATATTTATGTTTATGTTTATGTTTTGGAACAATCAAACTCATTTTAATTATAGGTGTTAGAATTGAAACACGAATATTTGAGTTAGAAATAAGATTTGTGTGTTTATTCGTTGTACAATTTTGCTTGATTACATCTTTTAGGTCCCCCATTTGTCCTTAATTATTCATTATTCTATATTTAAGCAATTCTATAGTTCTATGATAGGCTAGTTGAATGTTTAGTTGTTTAAAAATAGCACAAGAGCTAACTTATCATATAATATACAATAGGTCGCAATATCTTAGGAAAATGAAATTTGATACAAAGCACAATTTGACAACTATGATAATTTTCTTTTTATACGAACTCATCAATCATCCAAACTGGACCACTTTTCCACGTTTGATTGGATATAAAATGTACATTCATACAAACTTCACATAAGTCCATAGATGATTAGATAAACTATTTTCTGTTTGCCTTTCCTACCTCCTTTACATGTTGGTAAGGTAAATTGTTCAGCAAGGAAGTTTTTTCATGCATCAGGTTGTAAAGTCATACTACTTTCAATTTATTTTTAAACATATCATGGCATACTCCATCCTCAATGGAGCAGGCTCTTACCTTGCTTGCAAGAAATAAACCAAGCTTGTCTACTTACCATACTGAATTGAAGGCTCATTGAACCATGGCCTTTGTAACCACTTCTTAGGAATTTAGCCAATGCCTAAATATGCAATACACATCGATAAATTGATAGACTAGAACCCAATTTGAGCCAAAAAAATACAAAACCTAAATGAGTATGGTTCTAACTTATTTACTATACATCAAAATCATCTCCCTCCTCAATGTGGGACTAATCTTACACCATATACCATTTTAACATCTTATCAATCCACTCTAACCATTGGCTACTTCCCAATTCCCATCATCAATTCTCAGAGAGAGAAGAACCAACATTATTATCATGAGCTCATTTGTCATTAATTATAACATGAATTTATAGTCATCAATGTTTAAAAGTCTACTGGCATCTGTGCTAGCGACACCCGCTTAGTGTTATGATTATTGTCCTCAAACTACTATAAGGTGGTACTTGCTAATGTGAACCAATCCTAGGTCGTGACTTATGACAGAGAGTGCGATGTGCAACCCGAAGACCCTCTTGCACCGTGAGGTGCTACCTCGGGCCGAGTCCAAAAAGAAGGAAGCGTGACAGGGACTCAGGGTCCATTTAAATAATAGAACATGGAATGGAAATTCTCCTATTATGGGCCGAAAGATAGGCTCAAATCGCTCCTGCACTCCCGCAATCATAAGTTTTCCCAAACCCTCTGCGAGTCATGTTAAATTAATTAGCTAACATTTTAGTGTCGTGATGTAGCCTAAGTTTAACATCATTTAAACTACGTAGTCAAAGGGGTCCACTGCCATACATATAGTGGTAACCAGACATTACATGAGCCAATTCTCAATCCTCATCAGCCATTCATTATCAGTGATATCTAGAGTAATATCCCATGGATTATGCAATTTAACATAACATTAAACTTCTCGCATGCATAAAAACAACTTCCCAAAAGAAGTATTCCAAGCTAATTATCACATAAGCTAAAACATGTGACAACTGGAAATATAGGCACAACTAGGCAATAAATGGAATAAAGGAACTGAAATTGAAATCTTTAGTATTTAGGAAAATTACAAACAGATGTATCAGACTTGGAGTTTTCATCACATGGCGGGGAGAACCCGAGCCTGCGGTAAAATCCACGGGGTTTTAGCAAGATACCAAGGGCTACCGACCAAAAAATCAGGATAATGGAGCCCAGATCCTAAGTAATCCACACTGAAACCCAAAACAGCGAGCGAGGAAACCAGTCGAACCTAACAACAAGTTAGGAAACCAATCGAACCCCAAAATAGCAAGCAAAAGCCAACTGAATCCAAATAGTAGGCAAGAAAGCAACCAAACTTAATAGCAACTCAGGAACCCAAAGCATCACGCAAAGGACAAGACAAACCCCAAGCCGAAACCCCAAAACAGCAAGCAAGAACCTAGCATAACCCAACGTCGAGACCCCGTGACCCCACATCAAGCAGGCGAGGGAACCAACTCACAAAATAATCGTAGAGAATAAAACCCTAACTCATCCCCAAATCATCCTCTCACGTATGTTAAAAATCCAATTTTCCGCACACATACCAACTATTTCATCTCAGATTTAAGCATGCAATAATCAAAATTATTGAAGCGTAGGGGGAGAAGAGTCTATCGTAGATCATTGAAAAGCCAAAGAAATCGAAGAATTAAAAGCTGACAGCAAGATCCAATCGGTAGTCTCAAGAAATCAACCCAGATCCGAAAAGCTCCGAAATATGGAAAATAACTTATAGTGTTGCATAGCCATGAAGAAGGAGAAGATGAAGAGTATTAATAGCAGTCGGAGAAACTTGCAGAGGACGCATGTCATCAAGCAAGGGGACATGACAGCCTTGGAGAGTCCAGGTAGGGCATTGGTTGATCACATGAGAAGGACAAGAGGGGGCAACGCTTATGTCACTTCGAACGAGAGGAGAGGACGAGAGGGGTATCGTCGAAAGCCCTAGCAGGCTTTGTCGTTGAGAGAGAGATAGATAGATAGAGTCGATCGCGTCAAATGCCCCAACGGGCTTAATGCGTGAAAAATTAGAGAGGGGGAAGTGAAATTAAGGAGCCCCACGCTGGGCTTCGTGAGTAGGCCGAGGAAAGAAGGGGAGGAAATAAAGAAATGGGCCCATTACATTTTACCCACCTTACAAAAATTCTGTTCTCAGAATTTCTATAACAAGATACTATTAACCAAACACAAAATAAATCTAAAAAACAACTGGCAACACCAAAATGAAGATTAGTTCAAACAACTGATAACACAATCTGAGAGCTGGGAGTGTCCGTCTCCATCGTTGCCATGATATAAGCATGGCGGTTCTGTGGCTAGGGTGGTGGCTGTTGCTCTTGCTGACTGACATCGACAGTCATGGTTTGCTCAACTCATCTTGGATAGTTACCAATGGAGTGATCTGATGCACCACATATCAGTCACAGTTTGTTCCAGCGACGCCAATCTCTTTTCATGTGTCTGGATCAGTAACAGTAGTCACTATCACAGGGCATTGAGGGCTGGTTTCCGTCCCGATCTTCTTGAATGTTGTGGTATGCTCCGTCAATATGGTGGACTTCTCTTGTTCTCTGATGCGAGCATTTACTGGTGGCATTGAAGGTCGTCGGCTCAGCTCTGCTGCAATGGTCAGAGGTGGTCATCTCGGAGGGGTCCCCGCCTATCGCTCTCGTTCTTGCTCCCTCTGTACGTACTCATACTCTCGAGTTCTGGAGAGTACGTCAGCATAGGTCTTCAATTTGAACCCGACCAACTTGTCACGAATATTGATGTTTGGACCATACTAAAATCTTTTGGCCCAAGCAAAAGGGGTGGACACCATATTCTTGGCAAACCTATAACACAATTGTTAGCAAATACATATGTACGACATGGTTAACTGACATGCATTAAAATACGCACCTGCTGAGCTTAGAAAACTCAGTGTCGTACTCTTTACAGTCATATAGCCCTGCTTCAGGTCCACAAACTGTGCCTCCAACTACATCTATGCCTCTGGTGAGAAGTACTGGCCATTAAATGTCTCCTTAAATGTAGCCCAAGAGATCGGCTGCACCAGTCGGTCCTCTACAGAATCCCACCAGTTTCTAGCCTCTCCAGTCAGTTGCAGCTTCGCCATGCTAACCCACAAAGATGTAGGTATCTGTGCTGCCTTTAGCATGTCGGTGATCGAGCGCAGCCACTCCTCTGCAGCCAGAGCGTCCTCTCGTCTAGTAAAATCAACAGGCGTAGCGATCGGAACTGCTGCACTCCTCCATCCTTCTTAGGTTCTTTCCGTATATCTTGGACCATCTCTCGCAAAGCCTGGTCCAAGATCTGATGCACCGTGTTTGATCCAGAGTTGCATGTCCCATCTCCAGATCCTGAAGCATTTTCGACCATAGCCGCTCTCTTAGATGCTCTACGCCTCTTGCGTATGAAAAGATTCATACGCATATATCCATAAGGTAGATTGAGTCAGTTGAGTATCGTTCTTCCTGCCTGCTCAATACCGTTCACGAGTTGATTGGGCAGACCTGTATGGGCCACCACTTTGTAACGCCCGTACCCCGATTGCCGTCACATTTATTCGATTACATGTAGATCCTGCAACTACCAATGAAGTCAATGTGGAGCAGAGCAGAAAGAAATAAAGATATATATCGTAAACTGTTAACAAGGTTCTAATCAGTTGAAGATACCGATCTCCCTCTTGCAATGGACATTTTTGTGGATTTTTCTGTGCTCAGCGCTATTTTCTGCATTTTATTGAAGATAAGGATATTTTTATTAAATGATATGATTTTAAGCCTAATTTTGTCTTCTCTTTTTTACAGTTGAAGATGGCGATCTCCCGGTTCCAACGGACATTATTACGGATTTTTCTGTGCGCAGGACATGATCTGATTTTTTGGCATAATTTTGTCTTCTCTTATTTTTTTGTTAAAGATGGTGATCTTTCGGTTCCAATGGACATTTTTGCTAAATATTCTGACATCAGGGCTATTTTTGCAGATTATTTTGACAGCGGGGATATTTCCTAAATTTTTTGAAAGATTTGCATCTTTTTATTAATGATATGATTTTTGACCTAATTTTGTCTTCTTTTAATTTTCAGTTGAGATGGCGATCTGTCGATTCCAACAAACATTTTTGCATATTATTCTAATCTCGGGGCTATTTCCTAAATTTTCTAGAAGATATGCACCTTTTTATTAAATGATATGATTTTTGGCATAATTTTGTCTTCTCTTATTTTTTTTAGTTGAAGATGACGATCTCCCGGTTCCAACGGACATTTTTGTGAATTTTTTGCACCTCGGTAGTTTTTTCTAAATTTTATGTAAGATATGGATATTTTTATTATATAATATGATTTTTATAGCATACGTTTGTCTTCTCTTGCTTTTTCAGTTCACTATGGCATCTACCAATTCAAGCGGACATTTTTAGTGATCTTTCCTACACTGGGGCTATTTTTCTACATTTTATGGAAGACATGGATCATTTTATTAAATGATATGATTTTTGGCCTAATTTTGTCTTCTCTTACTTTTCAGTTTAAGATGGAGTTCTTTCTGTATCAAAGGATATTTTTGCGGATTTTTTTGACATGAGGCTATTTTAATATTTTCTGGAAGATATGGATCTTTTTAATAAATAATATGATTTTTGGCCTAATTTTGTTCTATCATATTTTTCAGATGAAGATGGCGATCTCCCAGTTCCAACTGCCATTTGTGCAGATTTTCTAAGTTCGGGGCAATTTTCTACAATTTATGGAGTATATGGATCATTTTATTAAATGATATGATTTTTTGGCATAATTTTATCTTCTTTTATTTTTTTTCAATTGAAGATGGCGTTCTCTCGGTTCCAACGGATATTTTATCAAAATTTTTTGACTTAGAGGCTATTTTCTACATTTTCTTGAAGATATGGATATTTTAATTATATAATCTAATTTTAAGCCTAATTTTGTCTTCTCTTATTTTTCAGATTAAGATGGCAATCTTCCGGTTCCAACAGTCAATTTTGCGGTTTAATCTGACCTCGTGGCCATTTTCTAAATTTTCGGTAAGATATGTATCTTTAAATTAAAAGATATGATTTTATATCCTAATTTTGTCTTCTCTTATTTTGCAATTGAAGATGGCGATCTCCCGGTTTGAACAGACATTTTTGTAGATTTTACTTAGCTCAGAACTATTTTTTGTATTTTCTAGAAGATATGCATCTTTTAGTTAAATGATATGATTTTTTTCCTAATTTTTCTCCTCTTACTTTCAGTTGAAGATCGCGATCTCCCGGTTCCTTGGAACATTTTTACAGATTTTCTGACCTTGGGTCTATTTTCTGCATCTTCAAGAAGATATGGATCATTTTATTAAATAATATCATTTGGCCTAATTTTATCTTCTCTAAGTTTTCAGTTGAAGATGGCGATCTTCCGGTTCCAACGGAAAATTTTTTGATTTACAAAGCTAGGTGCTATTTTCTACATTTTATGGAAGATATGAATTTTTTTATTAAATTATATGATTTTTATATCCTACATTTTTCTTCTCTTATTTTTTCAATTGAATATTGCAATCTACCTATTCCAGCAGACAGTTTCACTAATTTTTATTAGCTTGGGGCTATTTTTCTTCATTTTATGGAAGATATAGATCATTTTATTAAATGATATGATTTTTTGGCCTAATATTGTTTTCTCTTTTTTTTCGTTGAAGATGGCGTTCTCACGGTTCCAACGTAGATTTTTGCGAATTTGTTTTGACCCAGAGGCTATTTTCTACATTTTCTGGAAGATATGGATCTTTTTAATAAATAATATGATTTTTGGCCTAATTTTATCTTCTCATATTTTTAGATGAAGATGGCGATCTCCCGGTTCCAATGGAAATTTTTGCTGATTTTTCTGAGCTCCGGCCTATTTTCTATATTTTCTGTAAGATATGTATCTTTAGATTAATTTATATGATTTTTACAGCCTAATTTTGTCTTATCTTATTTTTCAGTTGAAGATGGCGATCTCCCAGTTTTAACGGATAGTTTTGTGGATTTTTCTGAGCTCGGTGCTATTTTCTACATTTTATTGATGATACGGATTTTTTTTATTAAATGATATTATTTTTGTAGCCTAATTTTGTCTTCTCTTACTTTTCACTTGAAGATAGTGATCTCCCGCTTCCAACTGACATTTTTCTGGATATTTCTGAGCTTGAGACTACTTTTTTATATTTTCGAAAAGTTATGGATCTTTTTATTAAATGATATGATTTTTGGCCTAATTTTGTCTTCTCTTATTTTCCGTTGAAGATGGTGATCTCCCATTTACAACAGACATTTTGGCGGATTTTTCTGAGCTTCGGGCTATTTCTAAATTTTCTGGAAGATATGGATTTTTATATTAAATGATATGATTTTTATAGCCTAATTTTGTCTTCTCTTATTTTTCAGCTGAAAATGGCAATTTCCCAGGTCCGAAGGATATTTTTTCAGCTTTTCTTGAGCTCGACGCTATTTTTCTACATTTTCTTGATGTTATAGATCTTTTTATTAAATGATATGAATTTTAGTATTAATTTTGTCTCCTCTTATTTTTTTCGTTGAAGATGACGATCACCCGATCTCAACAGACATTTTTGTTGATTTTTCTGAGCTCCAGGTTATTTCCTGAATTTTCTATAAGAATTATTCAATTGACGACCTTTTTTGAATTTTGTACTGCATGGCAACTTTGTCCCAGTCATATTTTGGGACGCTGACTAGGACAAAAACCGAACAAAGAACCGTAGCCACGTTCCTCCTCACGTTCCCGCATCCCTCAGTCCGTTTGATTCACACATCTCACGTTCTCAACTGAGGAGTTAACTAACTAATCAGGCTCCTCTGCTCCTCTGCTTAGATTTGAGCTTTTTGTCTAAATTTTCGGGAAGATATGAGTCTTTTTATTAAATGGTATGATTCTTTGGCCTAATTTTGTCTTCTCTTATTTTTCAGCTGAAGATGGCGATCGCCCATTTCCAACGGACATTTGTGCAGATTTTTCTACGATCCAGGCTATATTCTAAATTTTCTGGAAGATATGGATTTTTATATTAAGTGATATGATTTTTATAGCCTAATTTTGCTTTCTCTTATTTTCTTAGTTGAAGATGGTAATTTCCCGGTTCCAACAGATATTTTTGCGGCTTTTTTCTAAGCTCAGGACTATTTTTCTACATTTTCGAGAAGTTATAGATCGTTTTATTAAATGATATGATTTTAGGCCAAAATTTGTCTTATCATATATTTTTCATTGAAGATGGCGATCGCCCTGTTCCAACTAACGTTTTTGCGGATTTTTCTGAGCTCCAGGATATTTTCTTCATTTTCTGTAAGATATGGATCTTTGTAATAAATGATAAGATTTTATAGCCTAATTTTTTCAGCTCTAATTTTTTTAGTTGAAGATGTCGATCTCCCTGTTCCAATGGCCATTTTTGCGGATTTTTCTAAACACGGAGCTATTTTCTACAGTTCATTGAAGATATGGATTTTTTTATTAAATGATATGATTTTTATAGACTAATTTTGTCTTCTCTTATTTTTCAGTTGAACATGACAATCTCCTAGTTCCAACGGAAATTTTTGCGGAATTTTCTGAGTTTCGTGCTATTTTCTTCATTTTCGGTAAGATATTGATCTTTATATTAAATGATATGATTTTTATAGCCTAATTTTGTCTTCTCTTATTTTTCGGATGAAGATGGCGGTCTCCCGGTTCCAACGGATATTTTTATGGATTTTCCTGAGCTCTGCGCTATTTTAAACATTTTCTGTAAGATAAGGATCTTTTTATTAAATGGTATGATTTTTATGGCCTAATTTTGTCTTCTCTTATTTTTCAGTTGAAGATGGCGATCTCACGTTTCCAATGGAAGTTTTTGCGTATGTTTCTGAGGGTAGGGCCATTTTCTATATTTTCTGTAAAATAAGAATCTTTATATTAATTTTTATGATTTTTGTTGCCTAATTTTGTCTTCTCTTATTTTCCAGTTGATGATGGTGATCTTTAAATTAAATGATATGATTTTTGGCCTAATTTTGTCTTCTCTTATTTTTCAGATGAAAATGGCAATCTCCCGGTTCCAATAGATATTTTTGCGGATTTTTCTGAGATCGAGGCTATTTTCTATATTTTCTGTAAGATATGGATCTTTATATTAAATGATATGATTTTTATGGCCTAATTTTGTCTTCTCTTATTTTTCAGTTGAAGAGGACGATCTCCCATTTCCAATGGAACTTTTTTCAAATTTTTCTAAGCTCGGGGCTATTTTCTATGTTTTCTGAGAGATAAGAATCTTTATATTAATTGATAAGATTTTTGTTGCCTAATTTTGTCTTCTCTTATTTTCTAGTTGATGATGACCATCTTTTTATTAAATGAAATGATTTTTGGCATTATTTTGTCTTCTCTTATATTTCGGTTAAAGATGGCGATCTTCCGATTCTAACAGACATTTTTGTGGATTTTTCTAAGCTTCGGGCCATTTTTCACATTTTCTGGAAGATATGGAACGTTTAATTAAATGATATCAGAGAAAAAAATTAGGCAAAAAATGTCGACGGTAGCTTTAACAGTCGACTGTCTACTCCTCATCAGTCGACTGTCCACGTGGTAAGTTACCGTTTGAATTCTCACCTATCCTCTGACACAGTGCAGCAGTCGGCTGTGTTTTGTTCAACAGTCGACTGTCGCGTGTGCAGATTCTATCCGTTGACTGTTTCTCAATGGATTTCAAAAGGGATTTTGGGGATTTTGTTTGACGGTTTTAGGGAAACTATAAAGGCAGCCTAGAGCTGTTCCATTGAGAGGTTGCTCACTTACTCATTCATTCAAGCTTTCATTCTTCCAAGATCAAAGCTCTCAAAATCCTAAATCTCTAGAATTCATATCTTTAATCTCTTACTCTCCAACCTAGAATTAAAGAGAAATCTTCTAGGCATTTGGTGCAGTCAATAGAAAGGGTTTTCCTCTCTTCCAAGAGAGTCATTCAACACACAACACACTCTCCTTCAAGTTCTACTTAAAGATCAATGAAAGCAAGAAAAGTAGATTGGATTATCAAAGATGATGACTGAAGCTTCTAGAAGACTTCAAGCTCATTCTTTAGAAAGAAGAGAGAGTTTTACAAATGTAATCTTCTTTTTATCTTCTAGTATGTAGCTTAGAAGTAGAACTTTGATGGAGTACATACACATCTTCATTTCAGTCATAGGAAATCATTAGATCAATTTTCCTTTGACTCCAATTCATATTATATGATTAGTGTGATCTCAACAGTCGACTGCTGAACGATTTACAGTCGCCTGTCTAAAAACAGTCGATTGTGTTTTGTGCTATTGTACATATCTAATCAGTTGATTTTTGGGCTTCTATGCTTTAACTCTATCAGGTGACTGCTGTACGTTTCACAGGTGCATGTCCAAGAGACATTCGACTGTGATCTGTAAATCAATTGCATGTCCATCATCTGCCCAATAATCATCCATATGATCTGGCCAGTCAACGGATGTTGTATTTACAGTCGCATGTCCTAGGACCAGTCGACTGTAAATGCTTCAACTGTCGCATGTCCATGATTCTTCTTCAGGACTTTCTCTCTGGAATATTTCATATTCTAGTGCCAGTCGACTGATGTTGTATTTACAATCGACTGTCCAATGCACAATCGATTGTCAATGCTTCAACAGTCGTCTGTCTGTGAGCCTCTCTGCAGCTCAACTCTCTGGAAAATGTCAGGGTTTGTGACAGTCGCCTGTAGAAGGAATTATAGTCGCCTGTTAAATTTACAATCGACTGTCTTCTCTTCATCAGTCGCATGTCCTGTATTCCTAGACTTTTTTGAGACTTTCTCAACTTACCCTGATTACGGCCAGTCGCATATAGAAGGATTACAGTCGCCTGTTGGTTTAACAGTCGACTGTCTGTTGAGTATTGACTCCCCGGATTTGGTTTTGGATGATGAACAAACTTAAATATCGTGAACTAACTCTTTGTGAGTGCAGTTATGGAGATCATCGCCAAACTTCTATGAACATCAAAAGCGACGTCTCGAGACTTCTCAAAGCGCGTGATCGTATGCTTGAAGCTTCGTTGAAGCTCAAGGACCATTATTGAAGTCAAGAGATTCGAATCGAAGCGATTGAAGCCGGTTCGTCAAGTTTTATTTATAGTCTTCTAGCTTCTTTTCGTAGAATTTTAAGCCTTGAGTAGGACTTACGTTTTAATCATCATAACGATCATATCTTAGAGCTAGGATCTTATTAAAAGCCCATACTCTTTCACGAAGCTTTGCGCTACATTTCACGGCTTTTTGTGCATGTTAGTTGGTTCAAGAAGAAAAACCAACCGACTAGATAGCAATCTAGTCAGTCGGCAATGCTTCTTGAACCGACTAGAATGCCTTGACTAATTTCAGCTCATTCACTGTTTACAGTTAGTCGGTCCAAGAAGGTTCACTGACCGACTAGTTGTGAAACTAGTCGGTTAGGAATCCTTCTTAGACCGACTAGTTCCGTGTTCAGTTTTTCAGCCTGAGCTACTGTTTATCATTAGTCGGTCTAAGAACGATTGTCGACCGACTAGTTGAGAAACTAGTCGGTTGGAATTTGTTCTCAGACTGACTAGTTCAACTTGATTTCAGCCTATACTATTTTGACTCTTAGTTGGTCAAAGAACACTCACCGACCGACTAGTTGTGAAACTAGTCGGTTGGCAAGTCTTCTTGGACCGACTAGTTCTCTATCTTCTGAACTTCACTTTATGGCTGTTCTTCAGTTAGTCGGTTCATGTTGAATCACCGACCGACTAGTTGATGAACTAGTCGGTCAGTGATCCTTCTTTGACCGTGTAACGCCCCGATCCCCGGGATACCCCAGGAAGCAAGTGTTACGAAATGAAAAGGGAATTATGATACGAATACGTGCAGGTCCACCGTGCACATGCTAGGCAGCACACGTAATGCTCCATAAATAAATACAACACCAATGGAATCAATGTACAACTAACACCATTCGTTCAACAACATAAAGGAATAGTATGCAACAAGGGATGTCTCATACATGAATAAGAAAGATTACTTACCAAAGAAAAACACCATTCATCTATATTATAATAAAGGTTCAATTACAACTTTACATACAACCTCCCATTATACAACTCATACACCAACTCACATATACAACACCACCCTATCTCTCATCCCAAATACAACCCAACACCCTCACTACCCTAGGACTCCAACTCCATCCCGAAAGATCTCCAAACTGTCAACCACCTGTAAAATAACAACGGGACACGTCACAGCGTGATCCAGTAGGAATATCCAACTCCTTATAGTATGTTGTCTATGCATTATGACATGTTATCAAATGGCATATTTTTCCAACTACTTGTGATACGTTATTCCATGATGTAATGCAAGCATCAATAGATGTCATGACCTAGCATTATGAGATGGATAAAGCATGGCATGGCAAGACGTGCTAGACATAAAGGTAAAATAGCGTTTACCATGGGCAACTACCACAAGCTAACTACAAAATGAACGTGACATGAGGGAAATGTGCAACTACCAAGAGCAACTACTTCAGCAAGCTAGTAATGAATGTGATGCCATAAGGGGAAAAGAACTACAACATGCCATCAACACAGTGAATGTAACTTAAATACCATGGCAACTACCAAAGTGTCATATAGCATTAAACATGAAGTTACACATGCCATAAGGGAGCAACTACAACAAGTCAACCTTTACACATTGTGTTGAATTTCACAACTTGCTTTAGGTATGGTGAAGTAAAAAAGAAACATTCTTCGCATAATGAAAGCATTGAAATACTTAATTAAATTGTTTGGATACTTGGATATTGAATAGGCATATGTGCATGGACCTCACCCGGTAAAGTGGGTGGAATGCTACGACTTCCCGAGACAAGCTCTTACGAAAGAAGCCGTTCATCAACACAACCAACACTGCCAAACCGCACCAACACAACTGTCCACCCCGTGCGACCTCCCGAGTCTAGCTCTTACAAAAGAGGCCGCCCACCACATTAGCAGTCCATCCCATATGACTACTTGGTACCCAAGTTTCCCCCATCCCAGTGTCACCCTCATTTAAGAGGACTTAATCATGTTTGCACTTAAGTCAAGTAATTAACAACAAGCATTTTAAATGTGAATTGCCACACCAAAGAATATGAACCACATTAAAATAACATGGGGTGACATGTAGTAGAACAGAAGAACTAAATTACAACTTGAATCATTGTCAATTCAAAAGACTAGTAACAACATGAATCAATATCCCAAATTCAAAAGACTAGTAACAACATGAATCAATATCCAACCAACATAAACCTTCCAACATAAGCTCCCAATATTTTCCACTATACCATCCCATAAATCATACTCCAAAGCACCACATCATGGGACTTACCCATTCTCCATGAACACCAACTTAGGTGGCTAGCATGCGACCTAGCATTTCCATGCGAACAATACCATGATAACATGAAGCATTTCCATGTAACTTCCTTATCCATTGCCATGAAATTTTTTAAATACAATTCATGCATTCCTTTACCAAGGATTCGACATAAAAGAGCTACTAACTTTAGCTTTAAGGCAAGCCAAGAGACTACCAACATAAGTTGTAACATTAGCATACAACATTAGGTACAAATTTAGGCCCACCTTGAAAACTAATAATTTTAGGGGGGGGGGAATGAAAAGCCACTAACTTTAATTAAGCTACACCAAAATTGTCACTATCTTCTTTTAAGAATGCAATCTCATTAAGTGTGCCCAATTAAATGCAACTAATTAACAACTTTGGCACCACCCATTTTGGCATGTTACTACAACAACCAATTAGAACCACGGGCTTGGTGATATAACAAATTAACATCAAAATTGACAACTTAGTCACAAGGCATAGGAATGAGGCTAACTTTAATGGAGAAAACTCATAGAGGCATTTTTACAAACACTTGTCATGCATGATCATTCTTGCCACAAAATGAAACCTTTAATAGCAATTTCAACTCTATTAGCATCAACACAACTAACAACAACAATTAAGTAATAAAGACAACATCTTTACAACCTTACACAAAATGGCATAATGACAAATCTATTTTCAACAATCAAAAATAACAACAACAATTTTCATTAGCAACTATCATGCCAACATATCATAAGATAATGCAATATTGACTAACACCTAACACCATGGCATGAAACTCCTTATCATGAAATAAAGATGACATTTTTATCATGCAAGAGTTACCAAAATAACACAAGAGCAACTTACTACAAGTAGTTGGAAATCCTACCAAATAAGGGCGAAGTCTTCATTGCTTTTAAATCCTCCCATTAAATCATGAATCCTCCCTTAAAAGCCTTCTTTCCTTATCTTCCCTTTCCTCTTTCTCTTGGATTTCCTTTTTCTTTCTCCTCTTTATTTCCTTCCTTCCTTCCTTTCTTTCCTTTCTTTCTCCTCTCTTTCTCTCTCTAATGAGGAATTCGGCCAAGCATGAACAAATGAGGGAGAGAAAAAGATGGATGACAACTTAAATGAAAAAGAAAAGAAATAATATAAAGAAGAGGAGAATGTGACATGGCTTCATTTAATGAAGCATGGTTCAAAGTGATGGATGAAAAGAAAACAAATAAAATCTCCTTTTCTAGAACCCTTTCAATTTACAAGAATGCCACTCTCTACAAGCTTCATCTTACTCTACACACAACCCAAATCTAATTACTAGTATGCCATCCCTACACATGACTTGCTACAACACACCCATTCCCTACAACTTAATTACATAAAAATGCCATTCTCAAATTCCCCTCACTCTTCTCTCTTCCAAGCCCAACCACAAGGCCCAACACCTTACTAACATTAATCTACTAGGCCCAATCAAAATTATAATAATAATAATCAACATCCAATAACAACAACAATAATAACATCCCCAACAATAATAACAATACTAATAATAATAACAACACCAACACCAACAACAATATTCTTAATAATGCTACCCTTAATAAACATTACTAATACTCCCAATATTAATACTATCAACAACCAATATTAATACCAATACCACCAATATTAACACTTCTATTAATATTTACAACAACATTACTATTAATAAACATAATAATAGCACCATGATACTATAATTTATAATACATCACTACCAATACACAAGGCCATCCAATAATACTTAGTACTAACAACAATAATAAATACATCCACTATTAGCACTTAGTACTAATACTCCATGTACTAACTTATAAACCAATATTCATAATTAACAACACCACACCAATACTTATACATCAACACCATAATAACACCAATATTCATACATTCATATATTCACCACGCAACTTTAATCCAATATACATATACTTCCATATGTAACACATATAACATATCTATTCTATAAAACATGAAGAATTTGAATGTTGTCCTACTGGGACAAACCTTTGTCCTACGTGGACAAACAAAATTGCTGACTAGGACAAGCTTGGTGGGAAAACTTTGGGGGGAAACTTGAAATTGAAGTGAGTTTGGCCTTTTGACAACTTGGGGGGAAATGAGCTGGACTTGAAATTTTTAAAACCCCGTTTGAAATTCGTTGATCCTCTTTCTCTCATGGAAAAGCAAGCCCACGCTTAGAATTCGTTGATCCTCCTTCTCTGATTATGGAAAAGCAAACCCCCGTCGAAGAGCTCCATCCCATTTTCGAAGCCGGCGAGCTCCATCTTCGGAGAGCTCCGACACCTCGACTCTCTCTACCGCATCTTTGCAGTGTAAGTCCCCCCTCTCTACAGCCCCCATCTTTTACTGTTTGAACTTGCATTGGCCAATTTTGTTTTTCTCTACTCAGTCTCTACAATTTTACAAACCTCTACAATTTTATTTCTCTCCACAATTTTACACATGAGTTCTTTCTCTCTACAATTTTTATGTTTCCAAGTCTCATTCACCACCTGTTTGATGAAATGTTTGAACAGAACTTGCATTAGCTGGCAAGGGAGGCGCGACGGGGAGCTGGCAAGGGATGCGGTAAAAAATCTCGCTTGATTGCCGCAAGATCGATCTTAGGATTTTTTGCCTGAAATTGGATGTGAGGGAGCAGTGTGATGGGATTTGATAAGCAAGTAGATTGATGAAGCAACGTAAATGAATTTCTGTATGCCAATCATTCTATACTTTGTCATGCATCACTTAGTTCCATCTTGAGCTTTATTTATTTTTATTTTTTGCAGTTAATGTGTTAACCGATTTACATATCAAACACAGTTTTTTCCATCAGTTTCATAAGCTATGCATGCTTTTCTGTATGATTTATAAAACTCTGATTTAATTTCATAAGCTATGTATGCTTTATTGCCATCAGTTTCATAAGCCATAAATTTCATAAGCACTCTGATTTAGTTTTTTTAGTTGGAGCTATCAACTGTAGTTTTGTATTTGGAGCTATCAGCTTTTCTTTTATAATTGATGTTTTGTAAGCAATGGACGTGATTTACTTGAGCACCAGATACACAATAGTGATTTAAAAAGAACAATTATATTAATGGGCTGCCTGTTTGTTTGCATTACCATTTTATGGTTAATACATTCTGCCTTCAGGAACATCATTATTGACGTCTAACGCATTTTTCTTCAAAATGCTTGAGATAGAACGGGCTCCATGCTAAGCAGGTTATCTCATTTTTCTTCAAAATGCTTGAAATATAATGGGCTCCAAACCTGGAGGAGGTCCGAGGAGGTGAAGTCGAGGGTCGATACACATCGACGGCAAGGTCGTGCAGGGCGTGGATTTGTTTAGACATTTGGCCCTTCACTATTATATATGTAGTTTGGATCTTCATGGTTGTGCCGAGCCTCGAATTTACTTACGCCTGCATAGTTCTTGGAGATTGTTTGTGTTCCATATCCATGTCTGTGTTCCATATCCCCTTCTTGCTGTTTACTGCTTGGTCCATCGAATTCAGGCGTTCGTTCCGTTTACTAAGGTAAAGTTGTCTTTTTTGCACTGATTTTTTTTTCAACTTTTAGGACTGAAAGATGTAATTTTCATGATTTTCTGATACCAACATCTGTATTGGACTTCATTGATTGCAAAAATTTTACAATTGTTATTTTTCACACGATAATATATTTATGCGAGGTGATATATACTAAAGTAGCTGGATTTTTTTAAAGAGCAGGATACCAACATATGTATAAGAGCTATATTTTTTAAAGATATTTGAAATACAGTAACATCAATACGTTCTATAAGAAACACTCTAATTTGAGGACCGATTAGCAAATGGTTTGTGAATTTTTGTTTGTTTGAGGAGTGATTATGTATAGTGACAAGCTAAAGCTTATGGCACTTTTGTCTGCCAGACTCCATTTGGTGTCAAAGGAATCGAGGCAAGCGATCCATCATCATGGCGCAAAATGACGATGTTGAAAGGGGACATGCTTTATGTTTCAGATGGTATTGATAAGTTTCAGATGAATGGGACGTGCTTTATGTATTTCCAAGGGATTACAGGTAGAAATTTTTTCAGGATAACAGTATAACATCTGCTTGACAAATTGAAGGTACTAGGTGTCTTCTTCATAATGTGCTAAACATCTTTGCTGCATACTTGATATTGTAGTATGTCTAAACCAAGTATCAATGAATGATAGTCTCTGTCTTCTTTGTCTGCATGGTTATTCTCTGTATTTTGATGAAAGGGAAGATTACTATATACGAATTAAGACAAACATGATGTCTCAATGTTCCTTCTTAGTTTAACTCAAAAAGTTGGTTGTTAGTTGAAAATTTATTGCATCAGTGCCTTTGAAGTATATGATTTTATTCTGGCTTATTAAAAAACAGAAATTGAGTACTAAGACAAATTTAGCACAGAGGGTGTGCGCAAGATGGTTTATGTGTGATATGCATGAATGAGAAAGTGAAAGTATTTTATCCCTGTATTACTGGTGAAAACTAACATACTTGGGCATGTATGCATTGCAATGTAATTTTATCGCTCAATCATGTATGCATTTCAATGTAACTCTCATGTATGTGCTCTCAAATAACTAATGTCTTCATGTCTGGAGGATCAATAACTAATGTGTACACCAAGTTGACTACTCATGTATGCATCACATCATAACGATCATGTATGTGGTCTCAAATCATAGCCATTAAGTCAGTACTTCGCTTTTAACTTGGTTGGCAGATATTTGCCATGTAGCAAAAGATATGATGATTTATTTTACAAGGTCATCCCCTGGAACTCTTTTTTAATATGATGTTGCCTCTTTGTTGTAAATATTTGTTGAGAAGTATATATTCATTCATGTGTCAAGTGATCTGTTGAATACTTAAAATCCTACATCTTTTGCAAAAATCTTATATCATGTTTTTGAGGCATATATATGTGCACCCTGATTTTAACAATATACTGCATCTTGCAGCTTATTCTTAAAGCAATCATATGTTTAACCTGCAAGGCCTCAGATCCTCCATGTATGCTCGCTCGGTCAACCTGCAAGGCCACCTGCCTCATCCTCCAGCTCGGGATGTACTACTTACTGGGCAACCCAACACAGGCAAGACTGCCATCGCCTAACCAAATCCATGGGCCAAGAGATGCCCTTTACGACTGTATCTAATTCGGTGATGTTCTCGCTCGTGATCTCGAAGATCGATGCGTTGACTCAGGCATTTAGGAAGGTGATCGGGGTTAGGATCTAGGAGGAGGTCGAGATTATTGAGGTTTTTTCTTCTGTTTGTAACTTGATTTTGATTATTATGGTTTGATTGTTTTTAATGATCCCAGTTTTAGTTGTGCGAAAAGGTTATGAAATTTACACATTTGGGTGAAAATTTTGAGTAATGTGTATTAAGAATGAGGTATAATTAGTAATATTTGTGTTTGTTCATTGTTTGACTTGCTGGGAATTGGGGGGTGAAACCATTATCTCAGAGATCAGAACCCTGATCCATAGGTAAACTCAAACCCTCAACCGCAAATTCTCAGATATCTTCCTACTGCCCTTCTCCCAATTAAGAGGATATTTTGAATCCATCGGTTAAGACCTTCAGCATTCGACTGAATAGTTTCAGATTCACATTTTTCCCTGGATCTCTTTCATTTGTCATATTTTTGATGTTATACCTCATGCATTAAATTATAGTCAGTTTATTTTATATTGTCCTATATATAATTAGTTGTTTGATATTAATTGACATTTTCTGCCTCATTGCTACCTTTTTGGAACTCCAGTTAATGCTATTATGCAAATCAAGGCATACTACAACATAAAGAGGAATTGGATGGGTGATCCGTGTGCACCAAAGGGTTTTCCTTGGGATGGCTTAAGTTGTAGTGAAGTTAGCTCTGTCCCATCAAGAATCATCACTCTGTAAGTTCTGCAATCAGATAATTGCATGAAGCTTTTTTTCCCATACATGTTCCTTTAAAACTGGAAGAGGTTCTTATAATGTTTCTAACCATCAAACTATTTTGCAGCAACCTTTCTTCCAGCGGGTTGACATGTGAAATTCACCCTTCTTTTGCCAAGCTCAATGCCTTGAAGATCTTGCAAGTGTTTTGAATAATAATGACCCTTTCACATCTTCCTTTGAGAGTGCTGGAAAAATCATGTAGCTAATATATGCAAGAAAAAACAAACATATCTTAGCACATAAAATCTCCAATAACAAACCAAGTTGTCAAGACTTTGTTTACATAGTTCGTTACTGCATCCCTCTCACTTCTAATCATATATTCTCCACTCCCGTTATTCCAATGTTATATGAGCTTGAAGAAGATTATCTACATAGCTGAATTAATGACCATTTTTCGGAAAATAATTTATTATTTTGTAAACAATGCATAGTTATCACACACTTAGTGTGGCAAAAACCTATCAACTTCTTAGTTATACAAGAGTTTCAATAAACAGTATGAATTTAGCATGTGTATCTCGAGAAGCCAGCGTAAGAATACCGAATTAGAGAAACAAATATTGTGACAAAATCTTTGATTTTTTATTTGTTCACACTTTTGTTTCAAGATGGTTTTTTTAGCTTCTGTGCACTTTGTGCACGAATTTAGCAAGGACACTAACTTTTGGGAGGAAGTAAGATTTTTTTGAGCGGAACTAAATTTACTGGGATGAACTAAATTTTTGGGCGATCTAAAATTTTTAGGTGGATATATTAATTGATTGATTAACGACAGAATTTTTTAATGGAAATGCAGTAAATTTGCTATAGGTTTAATTTACTAAGTAAATTTTGAATCGTAGAACGGTAGTCCCAAATCTTACTACATTTACAGGTAAACTTTTGAGGTCATTGTAGAAATTTACAGGTAATCTTTTGTGGTTAAATCTATTGAGCCATGGCTGAAATTCCATGTCTGAACAGAATACTGCATACCATGCATTAAGCCATGATTCAAAATTTACTACTGCTCCACGATTTCTTTCCAAAATTCCATGTATTGAGCCATGTACATGTCATATGGAAATTTATTGAATTCTTTTGATTTTTTTCATGCTATTTTAACATTCTATCTTCTGTTTCCATGATACATGGCATACCATGTATTTCTTTGAATTTGAATCATGGCGTGCCATACATGGTATTAATTTCAAATTTTCGCACATGAATACTGCATACCATACATGGTATTTACTTCAATTTCTTTCCAGATTACATACCATGTATTGATCCATGGCTTAAATAGATGGCTTAAATACCATGTAGGAATCATACAGTAAATTTCCATATTGATACCATCTATTAGGCCATGCATCAAATTCAATCATTCTTGAGACGAAATTGAAGGATCAATTTCATTGTCGAGTTATTTTTTAAGGAAAATCATTGTCAAAGTATGTTGTAAAGTAGTGATCTTATTTCTATTCTTGTGGAAATTTATTGAATTCTTTTGATTTTTTTCATGCTATTTTAACATTCTATCTTCTGTTTCCATGATACATGGCATACCATGTATTTCTTTGAATTAGAATCATGGCATCCCATACATGGTACTAATTTTAGAATTTCGTACATGAATACTGCATACCATACATGGTATTAATTTACTTCAATTTCTTTCCAGATTACATACCATGTATTGATCCATGGCTTAAATACCATGTATGAACAATAAATTTCCAGCTTAATACCATCTATTGAGCATGCATCACATTCAATCAATCTTGAGACGAATTGAAGGATCAATTTCATCGTCGAGTTATTTTTTAAAGGGAAATCATTGTCAAGATATGTTGTAAAGTATTGATCTTATTTCTATTCCTGCGGAAGTTTATTAAATTCTTTTGATTTTTAAATGCTATTTTAACATTCTATCTTATGTTTCCATGATACATGGCATACCATGTATTTCTTTGAATTTGAATCATGGCATACCATACATGGTATTAATTTCAAAATTTCGTACATGAATATTACATACCATACATGGTATTAATTTACTTCAATTTCTTTTCCGATTACATACCATGTACTGATCCATGTCTTAAATACCATGTATGAACAATAAATTTCCATATTAATACCATCTATTAAGCTATGCATCAAATTCAATCGTTCTTGAGACTTTTAATTGTGATTGCAAAGTTGTTTAAATATGTGGATTGTTTAAATCTATGGATTGTTTTAATTGTGCTTGCAAAGTTGATTTTTTTGCTTAAATTTGTGAATTGTTTTAATTGTACTGACAAAGTTAATTTTTTTATGTGTTGGTTTTATGTGTTTGAATTGATGAAGAAGCAGGAAGAGACAAGGTAGGTGGATAAGGCTGCAAAGAGGGCGGAGTATCAGGCTTTGTAACATTGATGTTTATAGATTTATTGCATCTGTTGCACAACATTTACAGGTTTATGTATCATCATTTTGCTGTGTATAAACGTTGGAAGAATGCCTATACAACATTGAGGTGTATAAGCATTTACTGTCGTGTATAAACATTTACAGTTTTATGTATCAGTGATAGTTTGTACATGACTCCAAAATGATGATACATTCATGTTGTGTTGTCCTCTGTAACATTGAGGTGTATAAGAATTTACTGCTTTGTAAAAACATTTACAGGTTTTTGTATTATTTATTGCTTGTACATGACTCCAAAATGATGATACATTCATATTGTGTTATTCTTTATAATATTAAGGAGCCTCAAACTGTATAAGCTTGCTAGGTAATGCCATTGGGAAATAGATCTTTGAGGTGTATCAATGCTGAATATGGAATTAAGAGTCTCATCGGTAGGATAACATCGATGATGACTGAATTATGATCTAATGCCGTTAAGAGAAGGAAAAAAGTGGATTAGTTTATTTCATTGTTGTTAAAAAAGTGTTGAATACTATTTTCGAGGAGAAAGCAGAGTGTAGTAATAACAAAATGATAAAAAAAGATTTCAGATAAATCATAAGCCTAATGACCATTTACCAATTGGCAGAAAGGGGTTTAAAGTTAGAACCTTCCAACCATTTGTATACTAAAAAAGCTATAAAGTAACTCATCTATGCTATTTATCCTATCAATCTGGCAGGAAAAGCAAGATTATGAGAGGATAAGTGGGAAAAGGAATATTTACACGACCAGTACCTTCATAAATAATATGTGTTGCAAACATCGAATGTACCCAAAGCATTTGTAACTTTCTTCACAATACATGTAGCGACCTTTACTTCTTTATCAAGATGATGTGCCTTAGCAAGTGAGTCTCCATTCGATGCAGTTAAAAGCTTAATTAGTTAAGAGCAACATATAAGATGATTAACATTTTTAGACATCTAAATGAAACCATGCATAATTAGCACTAACATTGAAAACTTACATTGCAAATGACCGAGATAATTATGGCCTGCAATAGAGATAAACAACCTAAGAAGTATGCACAGAGCAATGTATGTAAATAGAATGACGATGGTACATGGATATACATGCTGTGATGTAAGCAATTGATATACAACATGTCTTTTGCACACTTAAATTGAAATACACAGTTTCAATAGGATGATCAAATTGAAAAAACATCATATCAAGTAGAACAATGCATACACAGGAAATAAATTTTTCAACAAGATGATCAAATGTCCTAACATGATGATTAAATCTTTTGGAGTCAAATGGTTGGATGAGAGTTTGTGAAAATTTGGTGGAAAAACCTTAAAATTTTGGGGGAACTTAATTTACAGAGAACTAAATACTATAGGAACTAAAATTTTTGGAGAACTAATTTTTTGGGTGAAGTAAAATTTTTGGAATTTTTTTTGGGGGGACTGTATTTGGAGAGAACAAAATTTTGGGGGAATTAAAATTTTTGGTTGAACTAAATACCAATTATTACGCTTTAGTTATTGTTGTTCGTTTAAAATTAGCGGATCTAATATTTTGTGGGGTAATATTTTAGGGGGGTAATATCTTAAATGAACCGTGCCCTATGGGCACGGGTTATGACTAGTACATCCATACACAAGGACTTCTACACTCAATACATATATAGATATCATTCACATCATTTCATACACTCTACTACATACTTCTCACATCATACGCATATCCAGTCACACAATTATAGTATAGCATACATATGGCATTACAATCTACCCACCTTAAACATAAAGTTCGTCCCCGAACTTTCTAAAGCTAAGACTCTATGCTAAAGGTGGCTACCTCTAGACTCTATGTCCACTACCCACCTTAGGACTCTACTACCCTATGGAGCATTACCTGCACTACCTTACGCACACCACGGTGCGGTGACCTGCATGGGCCACCAAATGTAACGCCCCGATCCCCGGGATACCCCAGGAAGCAAGTGTTACGAAATGAAAAGGGAATTATGATACGAATATGTGCGGGTCCACCATGCACATGCTAGGTAGTACACGTAATGCTCCATAAATAAATACAACACCAAGGGAATCAATGTACAACTAACACCATTCATTCGTTCAACAACATAAAGGAATAGTATGCAACAAGGGATGTCTCATACATGAATAAGAAAGATTACTTACCAAAGAAAAACACCATTCATCTATATTATAATAAAGGTTCAATTACAACTTTACATACAACCTCCCATTATACAACTCATACACCAACTCACATATACAACACCACCCTATCTCTCATCCCAAATACAACCCAACACCCTCACTACCCTAGGACTCCAACTCCATCCCGAAAGATCTCCAAACTGTCAACCACCTGTAAAATAACAACGGGACACGTCACAGCGTGACCCAGTAGGAATATCCAACTCCTTATAGTATGTTGTCTATGCATTATGACATGTTATCAAATGGCATATTTTTCCAACTACTTGTGATACGTTATTCCATGATGTAATGCAAGCATCAATAGATGTCATGACCTAGCATTATGAGATGGAATTGCATTAAACATAAAGCATGGCATGGCAAGACATGCTAGACATAAAGGTAAAATAGCGTTTACCATGGGCAACTACCACAAGCTAACTACAAAATGAACGTGACATGAGGGAAATGTGCAACTACCAAGAGCAACTACTTCAGCAAGCTAGTAATGAATGTGATGCCATAAGGGGAAAAGAACTACAACATGCCATCAACACAGTGAATGTAACTTAAATACCATGGCAACTACCAAAGTGTCATATAGCATTAAACATGAAGTTACACATGCCATAAGGGAGCAACTACAACAAGTCAACCTTTACACATTGCGTTGAATTTCACAACTTGCTTTAGGCATGGTGAAGTAAAAAGAAACATTCTTCGCATAATGAAAGCATTGCAATACTTAATTAAATTATTTGGATACTTGGATATTGAATAGGCATATGTGCATGGACCTCACCCGGTAAAGTGGGTGGAATGCTACGACTTCCCGAGACAAGCTCTTACGAAAGAAGCCGTTCATCAACACAACCAACACTGCCAAACCGCACCAACACAACTGTCCACCCCGTGCGACCTCCCGAGTCTAGCTCTTACAAAAGAGGCCGCCCACCACATTAGCAGTCCATCCCATATGACTACTTGGTACCCAAGTTTCCCCCATCCCAGTGTCACCCTCATTTAAGAGGACTTAATCATGTTTGCACTTAAGTCAAGTAATTAACAACAAGCATTTTAAATGTGAATTACCACACCAAAGAATATGAACCACATTAAAATAACATTGGGTGACATGTAGTAGAACGGAAGAACTAAATTACAACTTGAATCATTGTCAATTCAAAAGACTAGTAACAACATGAATCAATATCCCAAATTCAAAAGACTAGTAACAACATGAATCAATATCCAACCAACATAAACCTTCCAACATAAGCTCCCAATATTTTCCACTATACCATCCCATAAATCATACTCCAAAGCACCACATCATGGGACTTACCCATTCTCCATGAACACCAACTTAGGTGGCTAGCATGCGACCTAGCATTTCCATGCGAACAATACCATGATAACATGAAGCATTTCCATGTAACTTCCTTATCCATTGCCATGAAATTTTTTAAATACAATTCATGCATTCCTTTACAAAGGATTCGACATAAAAGAGCTACTAACTTTAGCTTTAAGGCAAGCCAAGAGACTACCAACATAAGTTGTTACATTAGCATACAACATTAGGTACAAATTTAGGCCCACCTTGAAAACTAATAATTATAGGGGGGGAATGAAAAGCCACTAACTTTAATTAAGCTACACAAAAATTTTCACTATCTTCTTTTAAGAATGCAATCTCATTAAGTGTGCCCAATTAAATGCAACTAATAAACAACTTTGGCACCACCCATTTTGGCATGTTACTACAACAACCAATTAGAACCACGGGCTTGGTGATATAACAAATTAACATCAAAATTGACAACTTAGTCACAAGGCATAGGAATGAGGCTAACTTTAATGGAGAAAACCCATAGAGGCATTTTTACAAACACTTGTCATGCATGATCATTCTTGCCACAAAATGAAACCTTTAATAGCAATTTCAACTCTATTAGCATCAACACAACTAACAACAACAATTAAGTATTAAAGACAACATCTTTACAACCTTACACAAAATGGCATAATGACAAATCTATTTTCAACAATCAAAAATAACAACAACAATTTTCATTAGCAACTATCATGACAACATATCATAAGATAATGCAATGTTGACTAACACCTAACACCATGGCATGAAACTCCTTATCATGAAATAAAGATGACATTTTTATCATGCAAGAGTTACCAAAATAACACAAGAGCAACTTACTACAAGTAGTTGGAAATCCTACCAAATAAGGGCGAAGTCTTCATTGCTTTTAAATCCTCCCATTAAATCATGAATCCTCCCTTAAAAGCCTTCTTTCCTTATCTTCCCTTTCCTCTTTCTCTTGGATTTCCTTTTTCTTTCTCCTCTTTATTTCCTTCCTTCCTTCCTTTCTTTCCTTTCTTTCTCCTCTCTTTCTCTCTCTAATGAGGAATTCGGCCAAGCATGAATAAATGAGGGAGAGAAAAAGATGGATGACATCTTAAATGAAAAAGAAAAGAAATAATATAAAGAAGAGGAGAATGAGACATGGCTTCATTTAATGAAGCATGGTTCAAAGTGATGGATGAAAAGAAAACAAATAAAATCTCCTTTTCTAGAACCCTTTCAATTTACAAGAATGCCACTCTCTACAAGCTTCATCTTACTCTACACACAACCCAAATCTAATTACTAGTATGCCATCCCTACACATGACTTGCTACAACACACCCATTCCCTACAGCTTAATTACATAAAAATGCCATTCTCAAATTCCCCTCACTCTTCTCTCTTCCAAGCCCAACCACAAGGCCCAACACCTTACTAACATTAATCTACTAGGCCCAATCAAAATTATAATAATAATAATCAACATCCAATAACAACAACAATAATAACATCCCCAACAATAATAACAATACTAATAATAATAACAACACCAACACCAACAACAATATTCTTAATAATGCTACCCTTAATAAACATTACTAATACTCCCAATATTAATACTATCAACAACCAATATTAATACCAATACCACCAATATTAACACTTCTATTAATATTTACAACAACATTACTATTAATAAACATAATAATAGCACCATGATACTATAATTTATAATACATCACTACCAATACACAAGGCCATCCAATAATACTTAGTACTAACAACAATAATAAATACATCCACTATTAGTACTTAGTACTAATACTCCATGTACTAACTTATAAACCAATATTCATAATTAACAACACCACACCAATACTTATACATCAACACCATAATAACACCAATATTCATACATTCATATATTCACCACACAACTTTAATCCAATATACATATACTTCCATATGTAACACATATAACTTATACATCCATACACAAGGACTTCTACACTCAATACATATATTCAACCATATATAGATATCATTCACATCATTTCATACACTCTACTATATACTTCTCACATCATACGCATATCCAGTCACACAATTATAGTATAACATACATAGGGCATTACAGACCGACTAGTCTGCTTCAGAATAGAGCTGTTGGAGCATTAAATGCCACGAATTTTGCTCTCGCTTTCCTCTATCCTATATATACTTGGAGTGCTGCTTTCATAGCATTCAAGGCTGATATTAATTGATCTTTAGAGAATCAAAGAGAAGCATTTAATCCTCATTCAAAGCTCTTTCATTTCTCACTTGAATCTCTCCCTCACTCTTATTTCAAAAAAGAGATTCATTGATTGTGAGCCTTCCAAGCCAAGATCTTGATCCAAGGTCACCAACATCCTCTTAGGCTTCCATTGCTAATCTACATCTTGGAGCTAGGGTTTGGTGCCTTCATCTTTCCCAAAATCCTCTTTGCCCTAAATCGTAAGTTTACTCAAGGCATAGGATTTTGTTGGTAAGCATTTCGTATTTCATTTACTTTGATATTACAAGTGTTTTACTCTCGGTTGTGAGAGTTTGTTTGTGATCCCGGGTTGTGGGAGTCACAATTTCTTTTGTGTATGATTTGATCTTGTAGAGGTTTTCTACAAGTATTTCATAGTGCAAATTTGAGTTAGAGGATTCTAACTCAAGTATCCGGAGGGGATCAGGATGTTTGGGACTTAGGATCACCGGGAACAAGTCGGGGAGACTTGGGTGGATCCGAACCCGTTAATTCGTTTGTTTGCGATTGCATTTCTTTGTTGTCAATATTTACATTTCCGCATTGTTGGTTGAGTTTGCAAAATAATTAGGAATTATCTTCTTAATTATTTTAAAGTAATATTCACCCCCCCTCTAGTACTTGTGCAGTAGCTTCGTAGGGCATTACATTTGGTATCAGAGCCAAGTACCTAGCTATGTCTTGCAACGACAACAAAACCGTACGTTCACCTTCAGACTACAGCACCTTCAGGAACCGTGAAGGAGCTTCTTCGGTGATGGAAGGACACTCCTCGACTAGGCCTCTTTTCTTCAATGGTACCAATTACGGGTATTGGAAATGCCGGATGGAAACTTTCCTCCGGAGTGATTCACTATGGAGAGCCACGTTGACAGAGTACGCCGAGCCAGAAGAAGAAGATTTCGCTAAGTGGACTACCGCGGAGGTCACCGCGGAGGTAAGCAATGCCAAGGCAATGAATGCCTTGCAATGCGCTTTGGACCCCGAGGACTTCAACAAGATATGCACATGTAAGGGTGCATATCAAATCTGGAACTCCCTCCTCATCTTGCATGAAGGAACGAGTAGGGTAAGAGACTCCAAACTCGTTGTTGTAAATAAATATTTCGAATTAATTCATATGCAACAGGGTGAGAAGATGAAGGAGTATTATGCTGGCTTCGTCGACATCACCAACGAGTTGGAGGCTCTTGGTAAAACCTACACCCAAAAGGATAAAGTCTCAAAGATCATTGACTGACTTCCTTCTTGTTGGAAAAAGCGTACCTTCGGCATCGAGGAAGGTAATGATATGAGTAAGTATACCGTCATTCAACTAATGGGTACCTTGATGTCTTATGAGGTACGCAAGGATAGCAAACTAAAGTTGCAGGACAAGCTGAAGTATTACTTGAAGCAAGACGAGCCAAAGAAAAAGGCGATTGCGTTCAAGGCCGCTCCATCTACATCTATATCTACCGATGATGAAGAATCGGAAGAAGAGTTGGACTTGGAATCCATTGCCCTCATGGCAAAGAAGTTCAACCGATTCTTCCAGAAAGGCAATTTCCAGACCAAATCAAAATTTAGTTCTTCTAACGCCTCCGCTCCTTTGTGCTTTAAATGCAACAAGCCAGGACACATGAAAGCGGATTGTCCTCAAAACAAGAAAAAGGAGAAGTGGAAGGCGCCAAAGTTCGACAAGTCAAAGAAGTACAAGAAAGGGTATAAGAAGGGGCTTGTCGGGACATTCACCGACTCCGACGAGGACTCCTCAAGTGGAGAGTCGGACGATGAGCCAGTGGAGCAAGCACACATGTGCTTCATGGCTAGAGAGGAACATGATCAAGGATCTTCCTCTGATGATAGCGAGGATGAAGGCGATGAGGTAACTATGGACGACCTTAGATTAGCTAACGAGCAAATTTGGTCTAAATATTCTAAATTAGCAAATAGATATACTAAGACCAAAGATGAGTTAGTTAGTTTCCAAACCTCACCTAAGCCTATCGTCATCAACAACGACACCGTTGTTGAAGACTTGAGAAATGAGATCGTAAATCTCAAATCTCAACTTGAGCATGTTCACATTGAGGATTCGGAGGAACACAACATAGCGGATTTGACTTCTCAAAACTCGACTTTGAGTATTGATAATGAGAATCTCAAATCTCGTGTTTATGTACTCACATCGCAAGTATCCACTTTGGATGCTTCTATGCATTCTCTCACCGAGAAGTATGAGTGCACATTAGGCCGAATTAATAAATTCAATAAAGGTAAGGACCATTTGGATAAAATCCTAAATAACTTACTTCCGGCCAATCATCACATTGGCTTGGGGTATAAGATGGGAAATTCATCCAAAGCGGCCACTACCTTTGTTAGGCCAACTTCCGATGCCTCAACGAGTGGGAGCAAACACTCTATTGGTAGTTCATCTACCAATGGTGCTTCCACTTCGTACACACCCTCGTTTGGAAAGAAACCCACTTTGGGTGGACCTCCAAAGAAGGGTCATGCTTATATGTACACCAATACCATGCCACGTAGGAACACACATCCTACTCCACATGTTCACACATATGATGATTTTTATGCACCACATCCACGGGCACGTGCACACCAAGTGAGACACCCTCACGCACGTGTTCCTCCACATGCATATGTTCACCCACATCATCATATGAACAATTATCATCATGCACCATTTCATCATGTGCCATATGCCTATCCACGACATGCATCACGTAGAAATCAACAACGCATGCATGCTCCCAATAGGAATAGGGCTCCCAAAATCTTCACTATTTGGAGCCCGAAGGACACAAATATGCATGAAAAACAAGTTTACATGAATTCTTATTTCATGAATGTAGTGCATAATGATGATTATGTAGGGAAGTATAAGTCCAATTGGACTTGGCTTCCAAAGGTCTAATCTTTTAGGACCCAATGACCTTGGGTACCATGGAATGATATGTTTATCTTTAGGTACTCAGGAAAAAGAAATGGAGCAACAAATCCAAATTTATCTCCATGAGGAATTGGATACTCGATAGCGGGTGTTCAAAAGACATGACGGGTGATGCTCAATTGCTCTCCGGAGTGGTGCCCATTGCAAATGGGAACCGGGTAGTCTTTGGAGGCAACGAGAGCGGAACCATCATAGGTGTTGGTAAATTAGGTAATCCTTCTAAACCACTAATAAGTGATGTTTACCTTGTTAAAGGATTAAACCACAATCTTATTTCAATAAGCCAACTTTGTGACAAAGGTTACAAAGTTAGCTTTGCAAAAAGAATGTGCCATATTTTGAGAAAAGATAATAATGATTTATTATTTTCTGGCACACGCCATAAGGATATATATATCCTAGATCTTCCAAAATCACATGAACAATGTCTCATTGCCAACACGAGTGAACAACACTTATGGCATCGACGTTTTGGTCATGTGAACTTTGGAACACTTTTTAAGATTTCCAAGTTAAATTCTATTAGAGGCTTTCCTAAGCTTGTCTTTCAAAAGAAAAGCTTTTGTGACTCGTGTCAACGAGGCAAGCTTCCAAAATCGTCATTTAAACCTAAGAAAAGCATTTCATCTAAGCGGCCTCTAGAGCTTTTACATCTAGATCTTTTTGGGCCAACTAGAGTTGCTTCATTAGGAAATGCACGATATGGACTTGTCATCGTTGATGACTTTTCTAGATTTACTTGGGTATTTTTCTTAATTAATAAAAATGATGCTTTTGAAAACTTCACAATATTTGTTAAGAAAGTACAAAATCTCATTGGAACCACCATTGTCACTATTCGTAGTGATCATGGAGGGGAATTTGAGAATGAGTCTTTCTCAAATTTTTGTGATGAAGTTGGTATTACTCACACCTTTTCTTTCCCTCGCGCACCCCCTCAAAATGGTGTTGTTGAGAGGAAGAATAGGACGCTAGTGAAATGTGCACGCACTATGCTTGATGATAGCCAACTTGGCCATCAATTTTGGGTGGAAGCGGTACATACCGCTTGCTATGTGTTTAATAGAATACTTTTGAGGCCTGGCACCAAACAAACTTGTTATGAATTGTTGTTTGGTAGATTGCCTCAAGTTAAACATTTTCGAGTTTTCGGCGCAAAATGTTTTATTAAAAACACGTATGGTAGTTTGGACAAATTTGATCCAAGATCCGATGAGGGGATATTTGTTGGATATTCCTCACGTAGCAAAGCCTACCAGATATACAACAAACGAACCTCAACGATCGAGGAATCACTTCATGTTTCATTTAATGAAGGCTTTGTCCCTACTAGAATTACTAATGATGATGACTCCATGGATGTCTTATGTGATTCTATTGGTAATTCTAATTCTATTGATTATATTTATACTAACCCGACTAATGAATCTTTTGAGAATGTTCCTAGTGATCAGGGAATCCCCAAACGGCTTCATACAGTTCGTGACCATCCCCATGAGCAAGTCATTGGCAACATCCTTGATAGTGTCAAGACTGGATCTCAAGTCAACTACTTCGCTCATTGTGCCTTTGCCTCCTCGATTGAGCCAAAGAATATTAACAAAGCGTGCAAAGATAGTGCTTGGATCTTAGCCATGGAGGAGGAACTCATTCAATTCGAGAGGAATGAGGTTTGGGAGCTTGTTCCATTTCCTTCGAAGAACCACACCGTTTTAGGAACGAAGTGGATTTTCAAGAACAAGACCGACGAGAACCAAATCGTCGTCCGGAACAAAGCTCGGTTAGTAGCTCAAGGCTACTGGCAAGAGGAAGGTATAGATTTCGAAGAATCCTTTGCTCTGGTAGCTAGATTAGAATCTATTAGATTATTGTTATATTTTGCATGCCATAAAGATTTTAAAATCTTTCAAATGGATGTAAAAAGTGCGTTTTTAAACGGAGATGTTGTTGAGGAAGTTTATGTTTCTCAACCTCCAGGCTTTATAAATGAAAAATTTCCAAATCATGTTTTTAAACTTAAGAAAGCACTTTACGGTTTGAGACAAGCTCCTCGAGCTTGGTATGATAGTCTAAAGAACTTTCTTTTGGATTTGGGTTTTAAAATGGGTGAAGTTGATTCTACATTATTTGTTAAGTATTCGAATAATGATATTATTTTAGTTCAAATTTATGTTGATGATATCATTTTCGGTGCTACTAACTTCACTCTTTGCGAAGAGTTTTCTAATGTTATGAAGGATCAATTTGAGATGAGCCACATGGGTGAGCTCAAAATTTCTTAGGTCTCCAAATTCGCCAAATGAACGATGCAATCTTCATCCACCAAACCAAGTACACAGTGGAGTTGCTAAAGCAATTTGGAATGGATAATGCCTCAGGTAAGAAGACTCCAATGAGCACAACTACACATCTTGATAAAGATACGGACGACAAATATGTAGACATTCGTCTATATCGAGGTATGATAGGTAGTTTATTATATCTTACCGCTAGTTGGCCCGATATTATGTTTGTCGTATGTGTATGTGCTCGTTATCAGTCTCAACCTAAGGAATCTCACTTAGTAGCGATAAAACGTATTTTCCGTTATTTAAGTTACACACTTGACTTTGGATTACTTTATCCAAAGTCTAGCACATATGAGTTAATCTCATATAGTGACGCAGATTATACGGGATGCAAATCCGACAGGAAAAGTACTAGTGGCACTTGCCATTTTATAGGAAATTCTCTTGTCTCTTGGTTTTCCAAGAAGCAGAATTCTGTATCACTTTCAACCACCGAGACGGAATATATTGCCGCCGGTGCCGCATGTGCTCAGGTTCTTTGGATGAGACACACTCTTAAAGACTTTGGTATAAACTGTGATACTTGCCCTATCATGGTGGACAACCAAAGTGCAATTTGTCTCTCTAAGAATCCGGTACACCATTCCCGTTCTAAACACATAAATGTCCGTCACCATTTCATAGATGATCATGTTGCTAAAAAGGACATCATTTTAGTGTATGTTGAAACCCAGAAGCAAATCGCCGATATTTTCACGAAACCACTCAAGGAAGACTCCTTTGTGCGGTTATGTCGAGAATTGGGGATTATGGGTGAATCCGAGCTTTAGGATTCATATGTTCAATTATCTTGCTGATATTAAATTTCTTTATATATGCTCATGCTAGATTAGTTGAGATTTTCTGGATTTTTGGTTGAATTTTCGGAATTTATGCTTGAAATATTCATGAACGTCGTATTTAAGATTTTCGATGTTTTATGGGGTAGTATAATGATTAATGAGAGTATTACGATGTTTCGTCCAAGTGCGATTAGGAGAGAACTCAAAATTTCAAATTCTAAAATTTTTGGACTCTTTTAGTCGGTTCATGTTCATTGACCGACCGACTAGATTGAGTTCTAGTCGGTCAGTGAATGAACTCAGACCGACTAACTCAAGCCCTAATTTTGGCTTCAGTTACTGTTTACACTTAGTCGGTTCATGTTCATTGGCCGACCGACTAGATTGCAATCTAGTCAGTCAGCGCATGAACTGTGACCGACTAACTGCTCAGGGACTGATGTGTCTTTTCGAATTCCGATCGACTTATACCCCCTCCGCACCGACTAGTTCTCTTTCTAGTCGGTGCGAATATTTTCCTCAGCTCAAAAGCCCCCGAAACCCTTCGACTTCCCTCCCTCTCCTCTGCTGTCTCCGTCGATTCCGGCCACTTCCGACCGTGCTCCGGCCATCTTCACCGGTGCCGATCACCTCAATCTCCTCCTAGGGTAACTTCTATCTCCTCTCTTGCATTTAGGGTTTCCATCTAGGTCAATTTTCAATCGATTTCAGTTCGGCCTAGGGTTTTAGTTTTCGATTTCGTGCGTTGTTTGCACGTGTCTCGTCTCGATTATGGCGAAGACACGTATCCCCATCAGACCATCGAGTCCGTCGCCTATGACCGTAGAGTCTCCGTCTACGGACCCCCCGTAACCTAAACACCGTTCCAAAACGACCCATCCATCGTCTTCTTCGCCTCCTCTTAAGAAGAAGAGGACGGCGACCGCTAAACCTAGAGCCCGATCTCAGCCCAAGACCAAGCCAGCTTCATTCCGTGCACCCACTCCTCTTGCTGATTCTGATTCTGACACGGAATATATTCCAGAGACCGAGCATACCGCTAGCGATCCTACTCCTCCACCTCGATCTAGCACTCGTCAGCCTAAGGGGAAGGCTCACATGCCAGTGGGCGGTGTAGATATATCGTTGTGTCACGATGACCCTATGTGTCTCGCGGCTTACAACCGTATTGAGCACTGTCCTCTATTATTGGAGCACTTCGTTCAGTTCTCCGATTTCTCTCACCTAGCCGATCTTCTATCATACAGCGGTCTCCTTGATTATCTTCGTATTGACCCTAAGGCGAACCCACACACGTACCCACGTCTAGTCAAGCTTTTCTATGCGAATCGTGTTCGCGATCAGTATGACGAGACCCATTCCATTGAGATGACTGTCTTGGGGACACCGATCATCCTCACGGCAGAAATCTTAGGGGATTTGATATGTGTCTCCTCTTCTGGTCTCCTCCCTGCCGATATCTCTGTCGATGACATTTCTGATCTTGACCAGGCCATGCTCTCCGAGATATTCCATGTCATCCCTCCCGCCATGATTGGCGTCCCATCCAAGTCTTTTAAGCCGAATGCCTGGGTTCTAAATCTTATCTTGAAGTCGTGCCTCCTTCCGAAGTACGGCTCATCTAGTTTACCCTCCCAGCCATTCCTCAAACTCATCTATGCTCTTTTCATGGGGAGCAAGATCAATTGGGCACGGATTATTCTTGATAAGATGGACTCCTTCGAATGTATTCGAAAGTCCACCAAGTCAGCCCACATTCCATATCCATGCCTATTGACTCTCGTGTTTTGTCGTTTCGGTGTCCCTCTCCCTCCCGATGATGAGCGTCCTCTTGGTCCCCCTCTGAATGTGACAGCCGTCAAGAAGTCTCTTGCGGCGCTTCGTCAGGTTCAGAGGACGACTCCTTCAGCTTCTGCTTCAGCTGCTTCTCCTACTCCTACTCTCGCTGAGCTTGCACATTCATTGAGACGTGTGGAGTCTCGTTGTGCTCGTTCTGAGGCGATGCTTGCTCGCATCTGCTCTCACTTGGGCATTGAGATTCCTCCGTCAGTTTCTGATGAGGAAGAGATGGATGAGGATGAGCTCCAGGACCATGGTCGTATTCTCCGACTCATGTACTTTTATTTGAAGCCATTGTTATTGTCGGCGATCTCCTCCCGCTCTTTTTGCTTATGCCAAAGGGGGAGAGAATTAATAATGACGATGTGCTACATGATAATTCAAAGCAATTTACCGTGAATCTAATTTGATATGTTAGATTCAGGGGGAGTTAAGATATAAAAATGGATTTCAAATCCGATATTTCAATAATTGATTCACATTTTATACTTTACTCGTCTGCTTGATGCTTATGATTATTATTTAATATGGAATTAACGTGTCATCAATGCAGGGGGAGTAAGTAAATTTCTTTTGATTAATTATTATTAATTATTATTTATGTTGGTTTGTCATCACCAAAAAGGGGGAGAATGTTGAGTATTGACTCCCCGGATTTGGTTTTGGATGATGAACAAACATAAATATCGTGAACTAACTCTTTGTGAGCGCAGTTATGGAGATCGTCACCAAACTTCTATGAACATCAAAAGCGACGTCTCGAGACTTCTCAAAGCACGTGATCGTATGCTTGAAGCTTCGTTGAAGCTCAAGGACCATTATTGAAGTCAAGAGATTCGAATCGAAGCGATTGAAGACGGTTCGTCAAGTTTTATTTATAGTCTTCTAGCTTCTTTTCGTAGAATGCTAAGCCTTGAGTAGGACTTACGTTTTAATCTTCATAACGATCATATCTTAGAGCTAGGATCTTATTAAAAGCCCATACAAACTTTCCCGAAGCTTCGCGCTTCATTTCACGGCTTTTTGTGCATGTTAGTTAGTTCAAGAAGAAGAACCAACCGACTAGATGGAAATCTAGTCGGTCGGCAATGCTTCTTGAACCGACTAGAATGCCTTGACTAATTTCAGCTCATTCACTGTTTACAGTTAGTTGGTCCAAGAAGGTTCACCGACCGACTAGTTGTGAAACTAGTCAGTTAGGAATCCTTCTTAGACCGACTAGTTCTGTGTTCAGTTTTTCAGCCTGAGCTACTGTTTATCATTAGTCGGTCTAAGAACGATTGTCGACTGACTAGTTGAGAAACTAGTCGGTTGGAATTTGGTCTCAAACTGACTAGTTCAACTTGATTTCAGCCTATACTATTTTGACTCTTAGTCGATCAAAGAACACTCACCGACCGACTAGTTGTGAAACTAGTCGGTTGGCAAGTCTTCTTGGACCGACTAGTTCTCTATCTTCTGAACTTCACTTTATGGCTGTTCTTCAGTTAGTCGGTTCATGTTGAATCACCGACCGACTAGTTGATGAACTAGTCGGTCAGTGATCCTTCTTTGACCGACTAGTCTGCTTCAGAATAGAGCCGTTGGAGCATTAAATGCCACGAATTTTGCTCTTGCTTTCCTCTATCCTATATATACTTTGAGTGCTGCTTTCATAGCATTCAAGGCTAATATTAATTGATCTTTAGAGAATCAAAGAGAAGCATTTAATCCTCATTCAAAGTTCTTTCATTTCTCACTTGAATCTCTCCCTCACTCTTATTTCAAAAGAGAGATTCATTGATTGTGAGCCTTCCAAGCCAAGAGCTTGATCCAAGGTCACCAACATCCTCCTAGGCTTCCATTGCTGATCTACATCTTGGAGCTAGGGTTTGGTGCCTTCATCTTCCCCAAAATCCTCTTTGCCCTAAATCGTAAGTTTACTCAAGGCATAGGATTTTGTTGGTAAGCATTTCGTATTTCATTTACTTTGATATTACAAGTGTTTTACTCTCGGTTGTGAGAGTTTGTTTGTGATCCCGGGTTGTGGGAGTCACAATTTCTTTGTGTATGATTTGATCTTGTATAGGTTTTCTACAAGTATTTCATAGTGCAAATTTGAGTTAGAGGATTCTAACTCAAGTATCCGGAGGGGATCCGGGTGTTTGGGACGTAGGATCACCAGGAACAAGTCGGGGAGATTTGGGTGGATCCGAACCCTTTAATTCGTTTGTTTGCGATTGCATTTCTTTGTTGTCAATATTTACATTTCCGCATTGTTGGTTGAGTTTCCAAGATAATTAGGAATTATCTTCTTAATTATTTTAAAGTACTATTCACCCCCCCTCTAGTACTTGTGCAGTAGCTTCGTAGGGCATTACACTGTCTACTCCTCATCAGTCGACTGTCCACGTGGTAAGTTACAGTTTGAATTCTCACTTACCCTCTGACACAATGCAGCAGTCGACTGTGTTTTGTTCAACAGTCAACTATCGCGTGTGCAGATTCTATCCATTGGCTGTTTCTCAACGGATTTCAAAGGGGATTTTGGGAATTTTGTTTGAGGGTTTTAGGAAAACTATAAAGGCAGCCTATACTGTTCCATTGAGAGGTTGCTCACTTACTCATTCATTCAAGCTTTCATTCTTCCAAGATTAAAGCTCTCAAAATCATAAAGCCCTAGAATTCCTATCTTTAATCTCTTACTCTCCAACCTAGAACCAAAGAGATATCTTCTAGGCATTTGGTGCAATCAAGAGAAAGGGCTTTCCTCTCTTCCAAGGGAGTCATTTCAACACACAACACATTCTCCTTCAAGTTCTACTTCAAGGCATATGTGATTGTAACTGTTGTTTAATTTCATATTTAATAACTTTAGTTATTTGATTTACTCTCGGGTTGTGAGAGTGAATTGCTTGCTCCCAAGTTGCGGGAGTCAAGGACATCGAGTGTATTTTGATTTCACTTGTAGGGTTACTACAAGTGGTTTTAAAGGAAACCTCAAGTTAGGGTTCTAACTTGAGTATCCGGTTGTATCCGAGTGAAAGGGACATAGGATTACCGGGAACAAGTTGGAAAGTGAGTTGGGTAATCCGAAGCCTTGAAACATCCTTCTGTTTGCATTGTTCATTCTAAGTTTATTTTCATTCAACATTAATTGTTGGTTCGGAATTTAATTTGGTGTAACTATCATTTTTAAATTGCATAAACACTATGCAACCCCCTTCTAGTGTTTTTCTCATAGCTAGGGGCCTTACAGAAGATGGCGATCTTCCGATTCCAACGGAAAATTTTTACGGTTTTTTAAGCTCGGAGCTAATTTCTACATTTTATGGAAGATATGAATTTTTTTATTTAATGATATGATTTTTATATCCTACGTTTTTCTTCTCTTATTTTTCAGTTCAATATTGCGATCTACAGTTCCAGTGGACATTTTACTGATATTTGTTAGCTTGGGGCTATTTTTCTTCATTTTATGGAAGATATGTATCATTTTTTTAAATGATATGTTTTTGGCCTAATGTTGTCTTCTCTTATTTTTCTGTTGAAGATGGCATTCTCATGGTTCCAAATAAGATTTTTGTAGATTTTTTTGACCTAGAGGCTATTTTCTACTTTTTCTGGAAGATATGTATTTTTTATTAAATAATCTGATTTTTGGCCTAATTTTATCTTCTCATATTTTCAAATGAAGAGGACGATCTCCCGGTTCCAACGAACATTTTTGCAGATTTTTCTGAGCTCCAGGTTATTTTATACATTTTCGGTAAGATATGTATCTTTGGATTAAACGATATGATTTTTATAGCCTAATTTGTCTTCTCTTATTTTTCAGTTGAAAATGGCGATCTCCCTGTTCCAACGGACATTTTTATGGATTTTTCTGAGCTCAGGGCTATTTTCTACATTTTATTGAAGATTTGGCACTTTTATTAAATGATATGATTTTTGTAGTCTAATTTTGTCTTCTCTTATTTTTCACTTTAAGTGGGCGATCTCCCGCTTCCAACGGACATTTTTGCCAATTTTTCTGAGCTTGAGACTATTTTTCTACATTTTCGGAAAGTTATGGATCTTTTTATTAAATGGTATGATTTTTTGGCCTAATTTTGTATTCTCTTTTTTCTATTGAAGATGTCGATCTCCCATTTCCAACGAACATTTGTGCGGATTTTCTGAGCTCCGGGCTATTTTCTACATTTTTTGGAAGATATGGATTTTTATAATAAATGATATGATTTTTATAGACTTAGTCTGTCTTCTCTTATTTTTTAGTTGAATAGGGTGATTTTCTAGTTCCAACGGATATTTTTGCCGCTTTTTCTGAGCTCGGGGCTGTTTCTCTACATTTTCAGGAAGCTATTGATCTTTTTATTAAATGATATAATTTTGGCCTAATTTTATTAAATGATATGATTTTTCTACATTTTCAGGAAGTTATTGAAGATGGCCATCACATGGTTCTAACGAACATTTTTGTGGATTTTTCTAAGCTCTGTGCTATTTTCTAATTTTTTTTAATAAAATATGAATTTTTATATTAAATAATATGACTTTTATAGCCTAATTTTGTCTTCTCTGTTTTTTCAGTTGAAGATGTCGATCTCCCGGTTCCAACAGAGATGACGATCTCCCGGTTCATACAGATATTTTTTGCAGATTATCCTGACCTCGGGGCTATTTTTTAAATTTTCTTGAAAATATGATAATTTTATTAGATGATATGATTTTTGGCCTAATTTTTGGGCTCACCACGTCTTGCTCGTGCGTGTGATGTCACTTAATGGTTCTCACGACGTAAAATAAAAAATTACTATTTAAACCTAATAAATTCTTTTGAGTTTTACAAATGTGGAAGGAAGCCTCATGCTAACGTGTACCAGACAAAATTTGGATTCAATAAACACATAAACTGCAACATACACTTATACATACATAAGCATATGCACATCCTTAATACCTTAGACATATACATATTTTCAAGGAGAACATATGGACATCTTTTTATTAATTGATATGATTTTTATAGCCTAAATTTGTCTTCTCTTATTTTCCAGTTGAAGATAGCGATCTTTTTATTAAATGAAATGATTTTTTGCCTAATTTTGTCTTCTCTTATATTCCAGTTGAAGATGTCGATCTCCCAATTCCAACAGACATTTTTGTGGATTTTTCTGAGCGTCAGGCTATTTTCCACTTTTTTTGAAAATATCATTTTATTAGATGATATGATATTTTGGCCTAATTTTGGCTTCTCTTATATTTCGGTTGAAGATGGCGATCTCACGGTTCCACTGGACATTTTTGCGGATTTTTCTGAGCTCTGGACAATTTTCCACTTTTTTGTAAGATATGTATCATTTTATTAAATGATATGATATTTTGACCTAATTTTTGTCTTCTCTTATATTTTGATTGAAGATGTCGATCTCTCGGTTTCAACAGACATTTTTTGCGTATTTTCTGAGCTCGGGGCTATTTTGTACACTTTCCGGAGGATAAGAAACTTTATATTAAATGATTTGATTTTTATATACTAATTTTTTCTTCTCTTATTTTTCAGTTGAAGATGGCGATCTCCCAGTTCCAACAGACATTTTTGCGGATTTTTCTGAGCTCCATGCTATTTTCTATATTTTGTTAAAGATATGGATCTCTTTGTTAAATGGCAAGATTTCTGTAGCCTAATTTTGTCCTCTCATATTTTTCATGTTAATATGGCGATCTCTCGGTTCCAACTGACTTTTTTGCGGATTTTTCCTTAGATTTGGGTTTTTTCGACATTTTCTTGAAGAAATGAATCTTTTTATTAAATGATATGATTTTTAGCCTAATTTTTTCTTCTCTTTTTTAGTTGAATATTGCGATCTCTCGGTTCCAACAGAAATTTGTGCGGATTTTTCTGAGCTCGGTGCTATTTTATACATTTTATGGCAGATATGTATCTTTTTATTAAAAGATATGATTTTTGGCCTAATTTTGTCTTCTTTTATTTTTCAGTTGAAGATGGCGATCTCTCGGTTCTAACTGACAATTTTTCGGATTTTACTGAGCTCCGAGCTATTTTCTACTTTTTTGTTGATATGAATTTTTATATTAAATGATATGATTTTTATAATCTAATTTTGTCTTCTCGTTTTATTCAGTTGAATATGGCAATCTTCCGGTTCCAACGGACATTTTTGTTGATTTTTCTGAACTCGGTGATGTTTTCTTTTTATGGATCTTTTTATTTTTTTGACCTAATTTTTTCTTCTCATATTTTTTCAGTTGAAGATGGCGATCTTCCGGTTCCATTGGACATTTTTGTAGAATTTTCTGAGCTCTGGGCTATTTTCCACTTTGTGGAAAATATGTATCATTTTATTAAATGATATGATATTTTGGCCTATTTTTGTCTTCACTTATTTTTCAATTGAAGATGATGATCTTCCGGTTCCAACGGACATTTTTGCAGATTTTTTTGAGCTCGATGATATTTTGTACACTTTCTGGAAGATAAGAATCTTTATATTAAATGATATGATTTTATATCCTAATTTTTGTTCTCTTATTTTTCAATTGAAGTTGGCGATCTCCCAATTCCAGCAGACATTTTTTCCGATTTTTCTGAGCTCCAGGATAGTTTCTATATTTTATTAAAGATATGGATTTCTTTATTAAATGGCAAGATTTTTGTAGCCTAAATTTGTCTTCTTATATTTTTCATTTAAATATGGAGATCTCTCAGTTCCAACATACATTTTTTTGCAGATTTCTTTTAGCTTTAGGCTTTTTTCTACATTTTCTCAAAGATATGAGTCTATTTATTAAATGAAACGATTTTTTGGCTTAATTTGGCTTCTCTTTTTTTCAGTTGAATATTTCGATCTCTCGGTTCTAACGGACATTTGTGCGGATTTTTCTGAGCTCGGTGCTATTTTCTACATTTTATGGCAGATATGTATCTTTTTATTAAATGATATGATTTTTGGTTTTGTCTTCTTTTATTTTTCAGTTGAAGATGGCGATCTCCCGATTCCAACAGGCATTTTTTTGGATTTTTTAGCTCCGATCTATTTTCTATGTTTTCTATATGATTTGACTCTTTATATTAAATGATATGATTTTTATAACCTAATTTTGTATTTTCTTATTATTCAGTGGAAGGTGGCGATCTTCTGGTTCCAACGCATTTTTGTCGCTTTTTTGAGCTCGGGGCTATTTTTCTACATTTTCAGGAAGTTATGGATCTTTTTATTAAATGATATGATTTTTTGACCAAATTTTTTCGTTTCTTATTTTTTTCCTGATGAAGATAGCGATCTCTAAGTTTCAACAAACATTTTTGTGTATTTTTCTGAGCTCTGGCCTATTTTCTACATTTTCGAAAAGTTATGGATCTTTTTATTAAATGATATAACTTTTATAGCCTAATGTTGTCATCTCTTAATTTTCAGTTGGAGATGGCGATCTCCCTATTCCAATGGATATTTTTACGGGTTTTTATAAGCTTGGTGCTATTTTCTACATTTTTAAAATGATATTATATATCCTACATTTGTCGTCTCTTATTTTTTAGTTGAAGATGGCGATCTCCCGGTTCCAATCGAAATTTTTGCAGATTTTTCTTACCTTGAATCTGTTGTTCTACATTTTCTGAAAAATATGAATCTTTTATGAAATGATATGATTTTTTTGACCTAATTTTGTCTTCTCAATTTTTTAGAAGAAGATGACAATCTTCCGATTCCAACGAACATTTTTGCGGATTTTTTTGAGATCCGGGATATTTTCTACATTTTCTGTAAGATATGAATCTTTATATTAAATGATATGATTTTTAAGCCTAATTTTGTCTACTCTTATTTTTAGTTGTAAATCGCGATCTCCCAGTTCCAACAGAAATTTTTGCATATTTTTCGAAGTTCGGTGCTATTTTCTACATTTTTAGAAGATATGAATTTTTATTAAATGATATGATTTCTATATCCTACGTTTTTCTTCTCTTATTTTTAGTTGAATATTGTGATCTACCGGTTCCAGCGGACATTTTTACTGATTTTGTTAGCCTGATGCTATTTTTCTTTATTTTTTGGAAGATATGGATCATTTTATTAAATGAAATGATTTTTTGGCCTAAAGGTGTCTTCTCTTATTTTTCAGTTGAAGATGGCGTTCTCACGGTTCCAACGGCGATTTTTGTAGATTTTTTGACCTATAGGCTATTTTCTACATTTTACGTAAGATATGGATCTTTTTATTAAATGATATGATTTTAGGCCTAATTTTGTCTTCTCTTATTTTTCAGATGAAGATGGCGATCTTTCGGTTCCAAAGGACATTTTCGCAGATTGTTCTGAGCTCCATGCTATTTTCTTAATTTTTCGTAAGCTATGAATCTTTAGATTAAATGATATGATTTTTATGGCCTTAATTTTGTCTTCTCTGATTTTTCAATTAAAGATGTCGATCTCCCGATTTCAACGACCATTTTTGCGGATTTTTCTAAACACTAAACTATTTTATATAGTTTATTGAAGATATGGATCTTTTTATTAAATGAAATGATTGTTATAGACTAAGTGTCTTCTCTTATTTTTTTACTTGAATATGGCGATCTCCCGGTTCCAACTGAAATTTTTGCGGAATTTTCTGAGCTCTTGCTATTTTCTACATTTTCTTTAAAATACAGATATTTGTATTTTGCGATATGATTTTTATGACCTAATTATGTCTTCCCTTATTTTCAGATGAAGATGGCGTTCTTCCAATTCCAATGAACATTTATGCGGATTTTTCTGAGCTCTGGGTTATTTCTATATTTTCTGTAAGATATGGAACTATATATTAAATGATATGATATTTATGGCCTAATTTTGTCTTCTTTTATTTTTCAGTTAAAGATGGCGATCCCCCGTTTCCAACGGAAATTTTTTCATATTTTTCTGAGCTCGGGGCTATTTTCTATATTTTCTGGAATATAAAGATCTTTTTATTTTTTGGATATGATTTTTGTTGCCTAATTTATTCTTCTCTTATTTTCCAGTTGATGATGGTGATCTTTTTATTAAATGATATGATTTTTTGGCTTTATTTTCTCTTCTCTTATAGTTCAGTTGAAGATGGCGATCTCCCGGTTCCAACAGATATTTTTATGGATTTTTCTGAGCTCTAGGCTATTTTTCACATTTTCTGGAAGATATGGATCGTCTTGTCAAATGATATCAGAGAAGACAAAATTAGGCAAAAAAATGTCCTTCGAAACAGGGACATCGCCATCTTCAATTGAAATATAAGAGAAGACAAAATTCGGAACCGGGAAATCGCCATCTTCATATATAAAAATGTCTGTTGTAACCTGGATATCGACACCTTCAACTGATAAGATGTTTATATATCATTTTCTGAGCTTGGTACTATTTTCCGCATTTTATGAAAGATATGGATCTTTTTATTAATTTATATGATCTTAATACCCTAAATTTGTCTTCTCTTATTTTCCAGTTGAAGATGTCGATCTTTTTATTAAATTAAATGATTTTTGGCCTAATTTTGTGTTCACTTATATTCCAATTAAAGATGGCGATCTCCCGGTTCAGATGGACATTTTTATGGATTTTTCTGAGCTCCAGGCTATTTTCCACTTTTTGGAAGATATGTATCATTTTATTAAATGATATGATATTTATGATATGATATTTTGGCCTAATTTTGTCTTTTTTCAGTTGAAGATGGCGATCTCCCAGTTCCAATGGACATTTTTGCGGATTTTTTTGAGCTCGGGGCTATTTTGTACACTTTCTGGAAGAAAATAATTTTTATATAAATGATATGATTTTTATTTTCGAATTTTTTCTTCTCTTATTTTAAGTTGAAGATGGCGATCTTTCAGTTCCAAGGAAATTTTTGGGAATTTTTCTGAGCTCCGCGCTATTTTTTTTTACATCATATGCACTTTTATCTTTGAAAAAAGTGACTAATCCATTGATTCCATTCAAATGCAAAATAAAAATCTCTTGGGTCAAGTCTCAACAATGCAGTTTCATTTGAATTATATATCTGATACTATTAGGGATCCCCATTTTGGTTGTGTAATGACATACACTTCATGACCGGTCTGTAGCCCCGATATAAGAGAGGTGCGTTAGGCAGTTGACGACCATAATAATGCAGTTGGATCTTTTTGAGTGGAGTCTTGCAGATTGCACTCTGGTGCGACTCTGCAAGGCATTGCATTGTTATACAAGTGTAAAAATGGCAGCGGCTAGGATTTATACAGAAGAAATACATTGATTTCCACCAAACATGGCGCAAGAATAGGCAATGATAAGCTAGGAATGACCAATATCTGGTCCCTGATGTGGTGGCATAAGTTATGGGGTTATAGGTGTGAGTAGGGTAATAATCTAGTTCATGAAAGGTTGGACTATGATACCCCCCTTCAAATGTTAGGAACAACATGCACTGTAAAAAAATAAAATAAAATAAAAAGGCTTGTGTTGGGAGAGAGTATAATCAGAAGAAAGATTAGTGCTTTTTGTTTGTGAGTAACTAAATGGATATGTGGAAGATCTAGGAGGGTAGAAGAAACATACTGGATATAGCAATTGGTAGCTGAGAAAAGAAACATATACAAATGGGGTCGGTTAGTTTCAAATGAACTACTAAAGTAACTGTTGCATATGCTAAAAGGATAAGATAAAAAGTAAAAAAACCCAAAAAAAAATCTAATTTTATTTTTCTAAATATAAAATTCTAAATTTGTATTTCTAAAATGAATGTTGTGGATGGAAAATGAATAAGATACAAAAAATACTAAGGAAAAAAATCTTATATTGGGGAAAAGATACTCTGTTAATGCTTAAAGAATGTAATGTTTGGATCATACAAATGAATCAATTCAAGGAAATATCTAAAGGACTACATGTGACCTAGACAGTCATTTGGATAAGACCCTAATGGATATAAGCGGGTGCATAGAGGTTATATATGGAGTAAAGGATGATATGCTTCATAATCAATATCTTATGACATTATATAATAACAAATATATGTTGGACAAACTTTCAATTTTGGCTAAATTTTTTTAATACCTGGTCAATTTGAAACTTAATAATAAAAATCGATCAAGTTTGTACCATATAGGCTTTCGTGCTTAATTCTGCATCGAGCAAGAGTTCACGTGACAAACGAGGTTGCAAAACCCGATCAATTAAATGGTCATTTATTTGACCATAGTTGCCCACTCTGATTTTCTGTCTATCATGCTCTGCCTTGATAAAAAACACGATCATTTACTTAATTAAAACGATCATGATTGCTAATCCCAGGCAGTTAAATGGATTTTGTATTAGAGTTGGCTTGGGTCATATAAATGCCCGTTTATTTCATCAAGGTTGTCAACCCTTGTCAGTAAGACTTGACTCTTTATCCTCTTGCTTAAGGAATGAGATTTCGTCTTAAAACCATTGGTTGCAGTTGTTTCATTTCAGTTTCGAAAATGGATGAGACGAAATTGTTGCTAAAACTCGATTTCGTTCGGTTTCGGCCAAAACCACTTTGTTTCGGTTTGTTTTGATCGAAATTAGGTGTCCTCAGTTTCGATCGGTTTCACTTGGTTTCGGTCAGTTTTGGTTGAAACCAGTTGTCCGAAGTATTACTTCTTTCAATAAAATACGATTTTATATTTAAATACATGAACCGACTTGAACTATACACATAAATATATTTATTAAAATTTTAAATATTATAAAAACTCTAAAATTTTATCGAAATTTTAAAAATTAAATTATAAAAGTTATTAAAATTCTAAAAAAACATTTATTACAAATGCATTGCTATATAAATACATGCATAATATATACATACAAATTCATATAAATCCGAAACTGATACTCAAAACAAAACTAACGAAACTGGCAAAATTGTGTGAACCCTAAAAGTTTTCCAACGGTGAAACCAAAACCGAAACCGAGTTCTCAAACCTTGGTCTTGCTCATTGTTACGCCTATTTGACCGAGACCCCAAAAGACACGAGCCTAGGAGCCCGACTACTGGTCGAAGGCCCACCTGCATCCTCAAGCCCATTCAACAAAGGCCCTGTAAGGGATCTTCTCGAATGTAGATCCGACCCGGCCCCGATAACCCGCTGGACACTCACCCACTCCTGCGAAAACCGTTCCCCCGAACGCGCGACCACTAAATGGCGGTAATGGGGAGGTGCTGGAATGGCGAAGAGAGCGGCGGCGAGGGGGCGGATTGATGGGGCACGATCGAGGGCGGGCGTGGGACGTGGGCCAGAGGCAATCACACAGGGAGCTCTACAAAAGGGCTCGGAGGACGACGAAGAAAGAGACCGCATCTCAGGTAACAAAACCTAAGGTACTCCATCAACGACCTGGCTCCCCCAATTCATCTCCTTCCTCCCCCGCTCGCGCCGAGAGACGCCGTTACGATCTCCTCACGAGTCGAACCGTCTCCGCCGGGCCTCCTTTCTCAGATCATTATCTGACTTAGGCATCGGAGGGGATTTGGCCGGAACCAAGGTCCGGCCCCCTGACGAGCGTTCTCGTCTACACAGGTGGACAGCTGATCAACGGGCCGAGGCTACCCCTCGCCCCTCTCCGACCACTCGATCGACTGGATAGTGAGGCTTCCCCTCACCGTCAGCCTGCCGAGGCCGAGCACGCCCAACCGAGGCCGAGCGTCTTAGTCGGGTCCGAGAGTCCCCCTCACCGCCCGTCGGCCGTACATCTACCCGGGCGACTGAGGCTACCCCTCGTCCCCCTTCCAGCCGAGGCCGAGCACGTCTATCTAAGGCCGAGCGTCTCAACCAGGGCCGAGGCTTCCCCTCGCCCCTTCTACACCAATTCGAAGCCCCCCAAGGGACCCAAAGCGGGCCCCTTGACCACGTTGACCGGGTTCTCCACCGTCAACGCTTTGTAGTGAGAAAACACTCTGAAACATCTGGCGCTGTCTGTGGGAACCTGAAAATCATCCCACAAAGCAGAAAACCACACCAACAATGGCACGAGCCAGCAACGGAAGGAAGCGCATGCCCCCCATCCCGGAGGAGGGGAATGACGCATCGAATGGCAACCCCGGGGACATGCCCATCGGCGACCACCATGCCCTCTCAACCGAAGAGACCGGCGGCTCAGAACTGGCCACGCAAGGACAACTCCGCGCCCTGGCTCAGGAGACCAACGCAAGCCTCTAGACGTTGGTCGCGACGGTGCAGTAACTCGTCGGCCCGGCGCCGCCCAACAGGGGCGCGTTGGACGATGGCCATCGATGGACAGGGGGTCCCCGCACTTGCGGTCTGCCGTGGTCGACGACCACAGGGCCCAGAAACCGAACACGGAGCATCGGTTCATGTTGTCCGGCTCTCGTCAGGCGAGGTCACGCGCCTCCTCACCCTATCGTGAAAGGAGCCGAAGAGAGACCAAAGGGACGGACGGCGAATCGAGGACGGCATCGTCTCGTCGATCACGGTCGTCCCACCGCAGGAGAAGCGAACGACACCACTCGAGAGACCGATCACGGCGGAGCAGGAGCTCCCGCAGGAGGAGTCAGGAGCGTCGGGACAGCCCGACCCCCAGCGTGGCGAAGGCTACGGAGCCAGCCCCGCTGGCGCCGGTGCTACCTCCACCCCCGATCGATCCAGAGGCAGGCGAGTACCGCATCCCCGGAGGCATCCACGGAGACCGGTGTCCCTTATCATGGAGAATAACCGACGCACGGGTCCCCTCTCGATTCAGGATCCCGGTGCTGGGAAAGTACGACGGAATAGGAGACCCGGCACACCACGTGATGGACTACGAGGGGGACATGGCCTTCCAGGGAGCTGACGATGACCTGCTTTGCCGGGGCTTCTATTCTACTCTCAGGGGAGCGGCGAGGATCTGGTACCACAGCCTGCCCGGCCGCTCCATCGACAGTTTCGAACAACTCGCCCAGTTGTTCTGCAAACAGTTCATGGCGGGGAGGCTGATCAAACCTGGTGCTGAACATCTGTTCAACATAGTGCAAGGCCCGGCCGAGCCACTCCGACAGTTCATGCGCCGCTTCAATGCGGAAAGGCTGAACGTGAACAACCCACCCGACCTGGTGGTCCAGACGGCCCTTAAGAAAGGACTTCGCCACAGGGGCCTCAAGAAGTCCCTACACAACGACCCCCCGAAGGACCTCCCCGGGATCATGGCAAGGGCCGAACGCTTCATGCTGACCGAGGAGGCCTTGGCCGAGGATGCAGGAAAAGCCGCTCGAGGGACCAAGCGCGGCGACGGCGGACGAGTTAGCCCCGAAGGGTACCGGACCGAGAAGAGGCAGAGGAACAGGCAGCGGGGAGAAAGCGCGAGGGACACCACCCCGGACGCCATTCTCGCCCAAGTACAGAAGGAAGAGCGAGCTGATCGCCCCCCACCGAAGGCTAAAAGAGGCGGGAAGAACAGGGAGAAGTACTGCAAGTACCACAAGGACGATGGTCATGACACAGAAGATTGCTGGCATTTGAAAAAGGACATTGAGAAGCTGATGAGCCGAGGGCACGCCAGGAATCAGGCCGACGAGCCGGCCCACGGAGAAGGGACCTCCACACTACCAGACAAGGGGAAGAAGATCAACACCATCCAAGGCCCCCTCCGCATCATAGAGTGAGCGGGCGATGTCTCTCCCCCCGGAAGCGGCCTAGTATGAGGGAGTTATCTTCGTTTACATCCCTCTGTCTAGCTTCATTTCTTTTTTTTTCCATTTCCTCCAAATGTACCGGTCCGGCAGGACTCTTGAGAGTACAAATGCATTCTTTTTGTTATCTTCATTTAAAACCCCGACGGAGTTGACATGACACCAATAGCACGAAAGGTTGGGGACCGCCGCCTCACTGGAGGAGGAAGAGGAGCTTTGCCCTCGCCGACCGACTCCAGCGCCCATAAGTCTGGGGGCAATCCCCCCAGCAGGCACGGACGCCGACCGGTCCTAAGCCGAGGAGCTTTGCCCTTGCCGACCGACTCCAGCGCTCATAAGTCTGGGGGCAATTCCCCCAGCATGCACGGACGCCGACCGGTCCTAAGCCGAGGAGCTTTGCCCTCGCCCACCGACTCCAGCGCCCATAAGTCTGGGGGCAATTCCCCCAGCAGGCGCGGATCCCGACCGGTCCTAAGCCGAGGAGCTTTGCCCACGCCGACCGACTCCAGTGCTCATAAGTCTGGGGGCAATTCCCCCAGCAGGCACGGACGCCGACCGGTCCTAAGCCGAGGAGCTTTGCCCTCGCCGACCGACACCAGCGCTCATAAGTCTGGGGCAATTCCCCCAGCAGGCACGGACGCCGACCGGTCCTAAGCTGAGGAGCTCTGCCCTCGCTGACCGACTCCTGCGCCCCTAAGTCTGGGGAGAATCCCCCCAGCCGACGCCAGCTTCGTCCATTCCTAAGCCAAGAACAAGGCGACAACGCAAAGTACACAAGAAGTCCAAGTAAGTCGATTTCGTTTATAATAGTTAACCAGAGTACAAAAAATGCGTCTTATTTACAAGGGATCAAGGCGAAGGAAACACCCTACAAACAATCTACTCACGACGAATGACAGAGTTCTTCACCTACAGAAGCTAGATCGACACCGACAGAGCAAAATTGGTTGACAAAAGACCCAAAGTAGTTAGCCCAAGCTAGCAGCCATGCAACCAGCAATTATTGGCCACGGAGCCGATAACGAAGCCGAAGAAGATAGAGGGGGCCAGGGATCCATTTCAAGTAGACTGGCCCAAAGCGAAGCGGATGCTTAAAAATTTGAGGATAAGGCTGGGAGGGACTGCTTAGGGAGCCCGAGCTCGGGAGGACACATCCTCGGGCACTTCGCCCTACTCGGAGCGAGGGGGATCGACCGGCGGAGGGGCTTGCCGGACACGCTCCGCACATTCCCGGAAGGAAGACTAGACAACTTCGACGATCCGAGGGGCGATGAGGTCTTCATACTTACCGAAGGCCTCCCTGAGAACCTCGAAGATCCTCTTCCCCAGGGTCTCGACGACGCCCTTCTCCACCTCCTCCGCAAGCCGCATCACCTGGCGCCGATCCGACAGTTCCCTCTGAAGATCCTCCCTCTCCAGGCGGAACGACTCCGCCGCTTCCTCAGCTGACTGATGAGCATCCTCCAGCTTTCCCTGGAGGTCACCCACTCGTTCCTCCAACTCGGCCACACGGAGGTTGAGACGCCGAGACTCCATCTGGGCCTCCGTCATAGCCACCTCAGCCGCCCCGGCCCGCTCCTGAGCCCTCATGGAGGACTCCTCCAGCTCCCTCAAGCGGACAGCTCGGCACTACAACTCCACAGCGAGCGCTGAACCCTGAAAAGACGAGACATGGGCTAAGAAGAGGATAAAGAGAAGGAGAGGATAGCAAGATAACCGAACCTGTTGAAGGATCCAGACCAAGGAATCCGACATCTTGTCGGCCGGGATCTTCTTGAGGAGGCTGCGGTCCCGGGGAGGGACAGAGACCTCGGCAACCTGCTGGGCCAGGGCTCGGTCAACAAACATCGAACTCCCAGGGACGACGATCGAAGCCAAGTCGCTCGCCAACAAGGCCCCGACCCCTGGTGATACGGGCGAAGACGCTGCGAGGGGGGTGGCTGACAAAGCTATCGAAGGATCCCCGGCGGTCGCCACGGGAAGCGCGGAACCTGCCGGATCGGATGGATCCACGTCCTCCTTCCTCTTCTTTCCACCGTGGGGCTCCGAAGGCGCCGGAGGGGAACGCTTCCGCATCGCACCCTCCTCACCCCCGGGAAGGGGATCGCCAGAAGGAGAGGCGGGGGCCGCGGCCACCACCTTACCCACGGAAGGCTCGGCTCGGCGCACTTCCTCCTCAACGGTCCTCCGAGGCGCCCTTCCAGAGGTATTACCTCGGCTCCGAGCGGCTCCACGACGGATCAGCTCATCGACGTCACGGACGAACTCACGGCCGGCCATCCCTGCAAAGGAGACCGAAATCAGGATGAGTCATAGGGCGATCCGAGGATGAAAAAGCGACCTACCCAGAGACCACAAGACGGCCTTCAGGAGTAGGTCGTCCAACAAAGACCAGATGGACTTCGTTTCCAAAGGAAGAGCCAACAGAAGTGCAGCGGCTGCCCGGTCGGCGTCTGAGAGAACTAACGACGGGCGAGGTTGGACAGAACTGCCCCAGCTTGTTAGAATCTGGGCCTCACCCAAGAAGACCACGAAAACATAATCCGAGTTCCAATCCCCTGACCAGCGGGGTAACCCGATCAGGCATTCCCTCCTCGAACGGGCTCGGAGTAGCAGCCATGACCCCGGACCGACCGTCTGGACCTGGTAAAAGTGGAAGAGAAGGGGGAGAGACGGCTCCAGACCACGGGTACAGCAGAGCGTTACGAAGCCCGTCAGTACCGCGATCGAACACGGGGTGAACTGACACAGGGACACTGTGAAATGTTCCATGACCTGGATGAAGAAGGGGTGGAGCGGGAAGCGAAGACCCATGCGGAACATCTCGACGTAGACGCCGACCTCATTGCTCCTCAGAAGGCAAATCCGCTCGTCGACAAATGGAACCCGAACCTCGTATGGGAAGCAGAGATATCTTTCCCGGATCTCCGCGGCCACCGAAGGAGGAGTCCTCGACGACGTACGGAGGACAACCGGGGGCACATTAAGCCGTACGGCAGCCGACGCCACGTCATCACGGGCGTAGTCTGGAAAAAGTTTCTCCTTCCCCTTATCCTGAAGAGAACGACTCCCGGCGGGGGAACCTGATCCCCCTAGCCGGGGCTCACCCTGCCTGGACTCCGAAGGATCCCTTGCCCTTTGACCAGAACCGCCTATCCTAAGGGCAGCCATAAGATGAAAGCGAGAGAGGAATTACCTTTTTTCGACTAGTCTGGAGAAGGCAAGGAAGCGAAGGCGACGGGAAACTCCGAGTTGTGGAAAGCTTTGAATACCGGGAGAAGCAAGAGAGAAGTGGAGATCAACGCGGCTGAGGATCTTATATACCAGGCGCAGGGGTGAATTCGAAGCAGCTGACAAGAACGCACGGCAGGCTTCGAAGAACTAGCGGCGTTTCGAAACCGGCGCCAGGGGAAGTCCAATCGATCCGCCTCATCATGACCTACATTTATGACCGCGCCTCGGCTGAAGCGCCACTCGGAACCCCAGGAGGCGAAGCGGTTATACCAAGCTAGCCGAGGCCGATCGATCCCACCGATGGCGGCGCCCGAACCCCTCAGCTTCTCAATTGAAGACGGCCCCGTGAACGGAGGGGGTAAGTTTGCAGCCACACGTGGCGGCATCAGAGGACCGACGGCGCTTCGGAGCCCGCGCCTTAAAAATATCGAACGGGCCCACCCATGATGACGACTAATAAATGAGTCGGCATCGACTGGCGAGCTTGTCAAAATCGGCAGAGGTCACATCGGCCGAGCCGAACAGGCCGAAGCCAATCAACTCGACCGATGGGGGCAATTGTTACGCCTATTTGACCGAGACCCCAAAAGACACGAGCCCAGGAGCCCGACTACTGGTCGAAGGCCCACCTGCATCCTCAAGCCCATTCAACAAAGGCCCTGTAAGGGATCTTCTCGAATGTCGATCCGACCCGGCCCCGATAACCCGCTGGACACTCACCCACTCCTGCGAAAACCGTTCCCCCGAACGCGCGACCACTAAATGGCGGTAATGGGGAGGTGCTGGAATGGCGAAGAGAGCGGCGGCGAGGGGGCGGATTGATGGGGCACGATCGAGGGCAGGCGTGGGACGTGGGCCAGAGGCAATCACGTAGGGAGCTCTACAAAAGGGCTCGGAGGACGACGAAGAAAGAGAACGCATCTCAGGTAACAAAACCTAAGGTACTCCATCAACGACCTGGCTCCCCCAATTCATCTCCTTCCTCCCCCGCTCGCGCCGAGAGACGCCGTTACGATCTCCTCACGAGTCGAACCGTCTCCGCCGGGCCTCCTTTCTCAGATCATTATCTGACTTAGGCATCGGAGGGGATTTGGCCGGAACCAAGGTCCGGCCCCCTGACGAGCGTTCTCGTCTACGCAGGTGGACAGCTGATCAACAGGACGAGGCTACCCCTCGCCCCTCTCCGACCACTCGATCGACTGGATAGTGAGGCTTCCCCTCACCGTCAGCCTGCCGAGGCCGAGCACGCCCAACCGAGGCCGAGCGTCTTAGTCGGGTCCGAGAGTCCCCCTCGCCGCCCGTCGGCCGTACATCTACCCGGGCGACTGAGGCTACCCCTCGTCCCCCTTCCAGCCGAGGCCGAGCACGTCTATCCGAGGCCGAGCGTCTCAACCAGGGCCGAGACTTCCCCTCGCCCCTTCTGCACCAATTCGAAGCCCCCCAAGGGACCCAAAGCGGGCCCCTTGACCACGTTGACCGGGTTCTCCACGGTCAACGCTTTGTAGTGAGAAAACACTCTGAAACACTCATTGATAAACTCGAAGCTACAAAGATCAAGTATACGTACAGTTAGTAATGTAACCCATGCATGTCTCGGATTCATATGCCAGGCTCAAAGTTCACGAAGTTCTCTTGAAATTTAATCTACCATCTTTTCACTCATTAGGACCTTAAAATTTAAATGAGACTGGAATCAAGAAAGGAAAAAGAAGAATAAATTGGTGGATGTGTTTGTGGAGATGAAAGAAAATGATGAAAGCAAGAAAAATAAAAGCATAGTGTTTTAAAAGAAGATTATGATGACCACGATCATGATCACGATAATACGATGGATGGATAAGAGATAAATGATTGAAGTATATTATCTTAGTTAATTTACTTATATAGTGGTTATGAAGTTTACTGAATAATTTGGTATTCATGAAATAATTTATGCATTTATATTTATGTTTATGTTTATGTTTTGGAACAATCAAATTCATTTTAATTATAGGTGTTAGAATTGAAACACGAATATTTGAGTTAGAAATAAGATTTGTGTGTTTATTCGTTATACAATTTTGCTTGATTACATCTTTTAGGTCCCCCATTTGTCCTTAATTATTCATCATTCTATATTTAAGAAATTCTATAGTTCTATGATAGGCTAGTTGAATGTTTAGTTGTTTAAAAATAGCACAAGAGCTAACTTATCATATAATATACAATAGGTCACAATATCTTCGGAAAATGAAATTTGATACACGGCACAATTTGACAACTATGATAATTTTCTTTTTATACGAACTCGTCAATCATCCAAACTGGACCACTTTTCCACGTTTGATTGGATATAAAATGTACATTCCAACAAACTTCACATAAGTCTATAGATGATTAGATAAACTATTTTCTGTTTGCCTTTCCTACCTCCTTTACATGTTTGTAAGGTAAATTGTTCAGCAAGGAAGTTTTTTCATGCATCAGGTTGTAAAGTCATACTACTTTCAATTTATTTTTAAACATATCATGGCATACTCCATCCTCAATGGTGCAGGCTCTTACCTTGCTTGCAAGAAATAAACCAAGCTTGTCTACTTACCATATTGAATTGAAGGCTCATTGAACCATGGCCTTTGTAACCACTTCTTAGGAATTCAGCCAATGCCTAAATATGCAATACACATCGAGATAAATTGATAGACTAGAACCCAATTTGAGCCAAAAAATTATAAACCCTAAATGAGTATGGTTCTAACTTTTTTACTATACATCAAAATCATCTCCCTCCTCATGTGGGACTAATCTTATACCATATACCATTTTAACATCTTATCAATCCACTCTAACCATTGGCTACTTCCCAATTTCCATCATCAATTCTCTGAGAGAGAAGAACCAACATTATTATCATCAGCTCATTTGTCATTAATTATAACATGAATTTATAGTCATCAATGTTATAAAAATCTACTGGCATCGGTGCTAGCGACATCGGCTTAGTGTTATGATTATTGTCCTCAAACTACTATAAGGTGGTACTTGCTAATGTGAACTAATCATAGGTCGTGACTTATGACAGAGAGTGTGATATGCAACCCGAAGACCCTCTTGCACTGCGAGGTGCTACCCCGGGCCGAGTCTAAAAAGAAGGAAGTGTGACAGGGACTCAGGGTCCATTTAAATAATAGAACATGGAATGGAAATCCTCCCAGATATGGGCCGAAAGACAGGCTCAAATCGCTCCTGCACTCCCGCAATCATAAGTTTTCCCAAACCCTCAGCGAGTCATGTTAAATTAATTAGCTAACATTTTAGTGTCGTGATGTAGCCTAAGTTTAACATCATTTAAACTACGTAGTCAAGGGGGTTCACTGCCATACATATAGTGGTAACGAGACATTACATGAGGCAATTCTCAATCTTCATCAGCCATTCATTATCAGTGATATCTCGAGTAATATCCCATGGACTATGCAATTTAACATAACATTAAACTTCTCGCATACATAAAAATAACTTCCCAAAAGAAGTATTCCAAGCTAATTATCACGTAAGCTAAAACATGTGACAATTGGAAATATAGGCACAACTAGGCAATAAATGCAATAATATTTATTTGAAAAGGAACTGAAATTGTAATCTTTAGTATTTCTGAAAATTACAACCAGATGTATCAGACTTGGAGTTTTCATCACACGGCGGGGAGAACCCGAGTCTGCGGTAAAATCCACGGGGTTTTAGCAAGATACCAAGGGCTACCGACCAAAAAATCAGGATAATGGAGCACAGATCCTAGGTAATCCACACCGAAATCCAAAACAGCAAGCAAGGAAACCAGCCGAACCTAACAACAAGTAAGGAAACCAATCGAACCCGAAAACAACAAGCAAAAGCCAACCGAACCCAAATAGTAGGCAAGAAAGCAACCAAACTTAACAATAACTCAGGAACCCAAAGCAGCACGCAAGGGACAAGATAAACCCCAAGACGAAACCCCAAAACAGCAAGCAAGAACCTAGCACAACCCAACGTCGAGACCCCGTGACCCCACATCAAGCAGGCGAGGGAACCAACCCACAAAATAATCGTATGGAATCAAACCCTAACTCATCCCCAAATCATCCTCTCCCGTATGTTAAAAATCCTATTTTCCGCACACATACCAACTATTTCATCTCAGATTTAAGCATGCAATAATCGGAATTAAAATTGAAGCGTAGGGAGAGAAGAGTCTATCGTAGATCGTTGAAAAGCCAAAGAAATCGAAGAATTAAAAGCTGACAGCAAGATCCAGGCAGTAGTCTCAAGAAATCGACCCAGATCTGAAAATCTTCGAAATATGGAAAATAACTTACAGTGTTGAATAGCCATGAAGAAGGAGAAGATGAAGAGTATTAATAGCAGTCGGAGGAACCTGCAGAGGACGCATGTCATCAAGCAAGGGGATATGACAGCCTTGGAGAGTCCAGGTAGGGCGTTGGTTGATCGCAGGAGAAGGACAAGGGGGTCAACGCTCATGTCACTTCGTACGAGAGGAGAGGACGAGAGGGGTATCGTCGAAAGCCCTAGCAGGCTTTGTCGTTGAGAGAGAGAGAGAGAGAGAGAGAGAGAGAGAGAGAGAGAGAGTCGATCACGTCGAAAGCCCCAACGGGCTTAATGGGTGAAAAATTAGAGAGGGGGAGGGGAAATTAAGGAGCCCCACGCTGGGCTTCGTGAGTAGGCCTAGAAAAGAAGGGGAGGAAATAAAGAAATGGGCCCATTACATTTTACCCATCTTACAAAAATTCTGTTCTCAGAATTTCTAGAACAAGATACTATTAACCAAACACAAAAGAAATCTAAAAAAACAATTGGCAACACCAAAATGAAGATTAGTTTAAACAACTGATAACACAATCTAAGAGCTGGGAGTATCCGTCTCCATCGCTGCCATGATATAAGCATGTCGATTCTGAGGCTAGGGTAGTGGCTGTTGCTCTTGCTGACTAACATCGACAGTCATGGTTTGCTCAACTCATCTTGGCTAGTTACCAATGGAGTGATCTGATGCAGCACATATCAGACATAGATTGTTCTAGCAACGCCAATCTCTTTTCATGTGTCTGGATCGGTAACAGTAGTCACATATCACAGGGCATTGAGGGCTGGTTTTTGTCCCGGTCTTCTTGAATGTTCTGGTATGCTCCGTCTGTATGGTGGACTTCTCTTGTTCTCTAATGAGAGCGTTTACTGGTGGCATTGAATGTCGTCGGTTCAGCTCTGCTGCAACGGTCAGAGGTGGTCATCTCGGAGGGGTCCCCGCCTATCGCTCTCGTTCTTGCTCCCTCTGTACGTACTCATACTCTCGAGTTATGGAGAGTACGTCAACATAGGTCTTCAATTTGAACCCGACCAGCTTGTCACGAATATCGATGTTTGGACCCTGCTAAAATCTTTTGGCCCAAGCAAAAGGGGTGGACACCATGTTCTTGGCAAACCTGTAACACAATTGTTAGCAAATACAAATGTACGACATGGTTAACTGACATGCATTAAAATACGCACCTGCTGAGCTTAGTTTCAGCGTCGTACTCCTTTACAGTCATAGAGCCATGCTTCAAGTCCACAAATTGTGCCTCCAACTACATTTATATCTCTGGTGAGAAGTACTGGCCATTAAATGTCTCCTTAAATGTAGCCCAAGAGATCGACTGCACCAGTCGGTCCTCTACAGGATCCCACCAGTTTATAGCCTCTTTAGTCAGTTGCAGCTTCGCCATGCTAACCCACAAAGATGTAGGTATCTGCGCTGCCTTCAGCATGTCGGTGATCGAGCGCAGCCACCTCTCTGCAGCCAGAGCGTCCTCTCGTCTAGTAAAAATCAGCAGGCGTAGCGCTTGGAACTGCTGCACTCCTCCATCCTTCTTAGGTTCTTTCCGTATATCTTGGACCATCTCTCGCAAAGCCTGGTCCAAGATCTGATGCACCGTGTTTGATCCAGAGTTGCCTTCCTAGCTCCTGATCCTGATCCTCAAGCGTTTTTGACCATAGCCGCTCTCTTAGATGCTCTATGCCTCTTGCGTATAAAAAAATTCATACGGATATATCCATAAGGTAGATTGAGTAAGTCGAGTATCATTCTTCCTGCCTGCTCAATACTATTCACGAGTTGATTGGGCAGACTATAGTGACCCTATGCTATGAGGAATAAACACTAGAGGGGGGTGAATAGTGTTTTATAGAATTATAAGGAATTTACGCCAAATAAAACCCTACTTAACCAAAAAATGCGGAATATAAGAAATGAACAACAACCCAAGCAAGAATGCAATGCTAACATGCAAAGTACCCTGGTTCGGTGCCACCCAAGTCTCCCCGACTTGTTACCGGTGCCCTACTCCAGCAACACCCGGATCCCCTCCGGATACTCTAGTAAAACCACTAGAGCTTTCCTTTAGCCCACTTGCAGAAACCCCACTAGTGCAATCGACCTACAATCGATGTCCATGTATCCCACAACCCGGGAACACATAAAAACCTTAATCCCACAACTAGGGACTAAGCACACTCTCACAAACCGAGAGCAAAATGAAATCTTGACTCCCATAACTTGGTATCAAGCCAATCCTCTCACCACCATGAGTATTCAACAAATATGAAGTATAAAGAATGAAATATAAAACTTCTTCCCACAAAATCATATGCCTTGAGAAATACTTACCAAAATAGGGCAAGAATGGATTTTGAGGAAGATGAGATCACCAAACCCTAGCTCCACCAAGATGAGCAGCAATAGATGGCTAGGGAGAAGTTGGTGACTTGGATTCAAGCTCTTAGCTTGAGAAGCTCACAAAGAATGAGAATCTCTCTTGAGGAATTAGTGCTCAAAGAGTAAGAGAGAGATTCTTGTGAGATGAGAGAGCTTAGAAATGGAGTTGAATGGCTCTTCTCTTGGATGTGAAAAATGTCTCTAATATCAGCCTTGGATTACAGGTTTGAAGCACTCAAACTTATATAGAGAAGAGAGAAAACGGTCACAAAAATCGTGACAATAAATGCCCCAACGGCTCTATTTCTGAAGCACTTAATCGGTCTAAGAAGGATCACTGACCGATTAGTTTTTCAACTAGTCGGTCGGTGAACCTTCTTGGACCGACTAGAAGGTTGACAACAAAGATAGTGAAACAAAGGATACGAGAACTAGTTGGTCTAAGAAGAAACATCAACCAACTAGTTTGACAACTAGTCGGTCGGTGAGCCTTATTAGACCGACTAAGTAATCAACAGTAACGAAGTCGAATTTCACTAGGAGAACTAGTCGGTCTGAGAAGAGACACCAACCGACTAGATCGTCATTTAGTCGTTCGGTGAACCTTCTTGGACCGACTAATAGGTCAACAAATAGGCTTGAATTAATTAGGATAACTTAGTCGGTCTGAGAAGGATTTCCAATCGCTTAGATCCTCATCTAGTCGATCGGTGAACCTTCTTGGACCGACTAAATGATCAACAGATGGTCTTGAATTGATTAGTATAACTAGTCGGTCTAAGAAGGATTTCCAACCGACTAGATCATCATATATTCGGTCAGTGAACCTTCTTGGACCGACTAAATGATCAATAGTGAATGGGCTGAAACAAGCAAGGATATCTAGTCAGTTCAAGAAGGATTTCCAACCGACTAGATCGTCATCTAGTCGGTTGGTTCTTCTACTTGAACCAACTAAGATGCATACGAAGCCGAGAACTGAAGCGATAAGCTTCAGGAAAGTTTCTAATGGCTTCTAAGGTAATCCTAAAGATACGATATGAAAGTTATGTAGATGTCAAGGCAAGTACTACTCAAGGCTTAACATTCTACTAAACCAAAGCTAGAAGAAAATATAAAAGACATGACAAACCGTCTTCGAAGCTTCAACATGGAGAATCCGAATCCCTTGACTTCATGAATACTCCTTGAGCTTCAGCGAAGCTCCAGGCACAACGATCACGCGTTCTGAGGAAGTCTTGGGACGTCGCTTGAGATGTACAAAGTAATTTGGCGACGATCTCCATAATTCTTCATGATCTTGAGTCTTTTAGTTGAATGACTTGAATATCTCCAACGTCATAGTCTTCGAAGCTTTTGACTCATCCATTCCTTTCTTCTCTTTGGATTGAATCTCCATTCATTTGTTGATTCCATTGGCTTGAGGTTTGAGGTATCCTTTGAGTTCTTCAAGCCAATGCTTCACCTTTGTTGATCTACCAAGTCCTCCACTTGAATCAACACTTGTAGTCACTTTTGATCTTCTTGAATCTAATTGGTGACTTTTTAGCTAACTGTAATCACACGAGTTAGTCACAATGATTTGTGTTTGATCATCATCAAAATCAAGGTGGAGAGTCCAATACTCAACATACTCCCCCTTTTTGATGATGACAAACCAATTACAAACAAAACAAATAATTGTGCATTAAATATACTTACTCCCCCTGCAATGATGCCAATCAAGTTAATATCGATAATCATTAGCATCATTCAGCAGTTAATATTGTGTGTATCACATGAGGTTGTGTATATATCGCATGAATAACCAGAAATAATATGCGTACACAATACAAATCATATAGGTGATGCGCATCATAAACATAAGCATGATTACCAATATATATATATATATATATATATATATAATGTAATCAATAGAAACCAAGGTAATCACCAATGCTCCCCTGAATCATATACATGAACGATCATACATTAAGTCTATATGATTCAATTTATTATTTAACACTCAACATTTAATAAGCACATCCTTTGTTTATTTCTCTCCCCCTTTGGCATTATCCAAAAGACATGGGGGTAAAGAAAAAACAAAAGCAAAAATAGAGTGGTAAACTAAAAGGTATATCTAATGTAAACTAGATAAGCTACCAATTTAAAACAAGATATCAAAATAAAGATATCAATTGCAAGAGCAAATATCCAACAACAACTCAACTGCCCTCAATTATCACAAGAAGATAAGCAATAAGCATATGTGATAAAAGATTACAATAGATACTAATTGTAAAGAGTAGTGTGAGCAGTGTTAGAAAAGTAACAATGCAAAAATCATGACATCACTTGTGAAAGAATAACAAGTGATCAAATAGTGTCAAGTACACAAACAAACTCAATTATCACAAAATTTATAACATTAAGCATAATGTGATAGACTGTCCTTGAGTAAGGGCATGACATAAGACATGAACATGATTAAATACATTATGGTTGAATCAAAATCATCACATTGACATAGATCAATATTTTTAGCTAATTTAGTGCCTGGAAACCAATTCTATGTTTTCATACAAACAAAGCTATCAAATCAACATAATCGTCGAGCGACGAAGTAAATATCAGTAAACTGAGATCTATGTCAAACAAAAAGAATGCAATGATAAGCATGGAATGCCAAACGTGACTATGGAAATGTTTAATCATGTGTACAAAGTTATGTTATGATATAATAACATAAATTAAGTATAATGGCATGAGAAACCAATTGTAGGCATACCAAATCATCTCCAAAAGTATCTCCAGCTAAACTCCACAAAGCATCTCCAAAAGTAAGCATACCAAATCTAAGTGAAGTGTGCGATGTGGGGTGACAAGGTGATACAATGAAAATGAATATCAAATATCTATATCACGCAAAAGTGTTATGCCAAAATAGAGATAGTAACTTCATAAAACATATGGCATACACAATTCTAGTATACTAGGATACTAATTGAAACAATGTTCAAAAGAACCATAGTACTAGCATGCATTCCAGAATAGATACTCACATAATGAGTCAAAGATAAGCATGGAATGCCATGAGCATATGGAAGATAAGCACTATATCATAAGCTCAAAACTAGCATCAAGCAAGAGCATGTAAAGATGAAATTCAATATAAATAGTCTACCAATTGTAACGATGATACCAAAAGTAGTCTAACAACGTATGCAAAGCAGGCAAATAATGTCAAGATCATGATATCACTTGAGAAGGAAACCAAGTGAACAAATAGAGACATGATTTCATCCTAGCTCAATTATCACAAAGGATTCAACATGAGGCATAATGTGACAAAATATCTTTTGAGCAAAGGCATGACGATAGTCTACGATCAAAGTCACAAGGTAGGACATAAACTAATAAAGTTATCATGAACATCGCAAGCATGCATACCAATTGTGCGAATAGAATAAAAAGACTTGTGTAAGCACAATATAATCGGAGGTAGCATCGAAGTAGTCATAGTGCATCAAGATATATTCATGGAAGAATATCTATGACAGAATATACGTATCATCAAACACAATACAAAGCTTATATGATCGTGTATAGCACAAGTTATATCTAACATCTCATAAAAATATCATAAAATATGAGCATGAGATGAGAGATGACATAGTGAAAAATATAGCTTGAAGATCACTAACTAATATGAATGAGTGTTATGTCACTTGTGAAAATATCATACATGAAAGATTTAGCTATAGACATGAAAGATTTCTTGAATAGAATTATATCTAAACATCAGTCATGAAGTAAATAAAATGACAAGTAACATACATTGATCACCCCAAATCATATCAATACGCAACTAACTAATTCATTATATGAATGTTATAGCTACCATGGTACATGAGTCGTAATAAGACATATATGACATACATGAACAAGGTAGTCACATAAACAAACAATCTTCATGAGGGTATGACAAGAATGAGTATCACGCCCCGCTTCCCTAAAATGGAGGCGAGACGTGAGAAGGTCCGCTCAGACGTGGAGCTGTGAAGCTGCACGCCTGATAAGCGTCAAATCTGAATATATGCAGGTCCCTGTAAAGGCGAATGGAACAAAAATAATAATAAAAGAGACTGATATAAGTTAACCGATCTCAGAATGTCCACAATAATATTCAACATCGCAGAAAATCCACCAGGCTAAAAGAAAGAGTCTAGGCCCAAAACATGGCCAACAAAAGCCAACACAAAACAAAGTATTGGTGCTATGCACCGACAACTAAAGCAGTCTAAAAAACAACACAAATAGTCTCTACGACTGATCTCCAGTGTCCTCAAACTCCCCGATGAACGCGGGCTCTGACTCAGCGTCAGCGAACACCACGTCCTCAGCAGCAACCTCAGACTCAGGATCTAACATGTGTCACCCAAAAGAGTAAAGGGCACATGTCAGCAAGTCTAAAAAGACTTGAGCAAGGAATCAGAAAGGAAAGTAAACTAACAACCTAGCAGTTATAGTATGATGCATAGCATGGCAAGTATAGTATGGATGATAAGTTTTACAAGTATAAACACGGACACGTACAAGTCAAGTAAATCACGTCAAGTAAACACGGCGTGCATAGAGATTACGTCTTCTGGCTAGAGTGGCGGATCGGGCCAACTCGTACACTCAGGTGATCGCTTATCCCTACCCCTCCACGTGTATCGATCCAGGGCATTACCCCTGAACGTGTAATGCTCGCTTCTGGATCACGAGCCAGGAAGTGTATTTGGCATAAGGTTGTGCCCGCTAAAAGCAGGTGCATAGCCGGATCAAGTAGTACAAGTAACGTAGCGTGTGCTACGAATGCAACATTCAACATGGATAGCATGGCATGTACAGATACTTCGCGTACCGTTAATTGAATTTAAACATGGCAGATAAGATGCATGGATGACAGCAAGTGCAAATAATTAAAAGTAGTCGGATCTAGCTTCGTTGTCAAGATAGATCTTGAAATTTGCACCTAGGCGAGTATCATTTCGTCGCCTAGTCTCTTTTACGCCTACAACAAGCAAATGGCCTAAGGCATGGCCTAAAACACTAAGTGGCAAGTTTCACTTGCCTGGCACCAAAGATGACGATCAACGAGGCACGTCACAAAATGTTAAACTACGGAGGTGGGATCGCTGCCATGGCAAAACAATATCAGAACAATATCCAAACCAGTTTTATAATCGAATCTACGACGTCTAATATCCATTTTTATTAGGGTTTAACAAAAATCACAATGTGGGTTATGAGACTATTAAAGGATCGATTTACAACCGTATCGTAGCGGAAGAACGATGCCGAGCAAGCCCGGCAACGAAAAAACGATTCGGAGAACTATGACTCAGATCTGGAAACGGCGAGGAAATCTGGAGAAATTGGGATTTGTGGGGTTTTGGGGTTGGCCGACGGCCTAAAGGAAGGTGGCCGGCGCTAATGACGAGAGGGAAGCTCCAAAGGACGAAGGAATGGCTTGAGGAAATGTTGGAGGATGATTTGGGGGAGAAAATGGCTCAGAAGAAATGAAAGAAGAATGAAAAGATTCGGGGGTTTAAATAGAAACAACCCGGCGGCAGAAATGAACCCTATGGTTTCGAGGTCAGTTAGTCGGTCCATGAAGGGCGGCTGACCGACTTGTTTGGTAACTAGTCGGTCGGTCATTCAACTGTGACCGACTAAGATCAAGCAGCGAAAGAAAGAATAAATCTGGAAAATGAATTAGTCGGTCTGTGAAGGCCCGTCGACCGACTAGTTTGCAAGCTAATCGGTCGGTGAGTGTTCATTGACCGACTAACGATAAACAGTAACTTAGGTGAAATTAATCAAAGGAACTAGTCGGTCTGAGAGCAAGTTCTGACCGACTAGTTTCACATCTAGTCGGTCGGGGGTTGTTCTTAGACCGACTAAGAGTAAACAGTAACTTCTGAATAATTGATTTAATGAACTAGTCGGTTCCAGAAGAGTTCCTGACCGACTAGATTGGAATCTAGTCGGTTGGTTCTCCTTCTTGAGCCAACTAAAGTGCACGAAAAGTCTCGATATGGAGCGCGAAGCTCCGGGAAGTTTCCTACGGCTTCTAAGATCAACCTATCTCTAAGATATGAGCGATATGAAACTCGTCATGTGTGACTTACTCCAAGCTCAACGATCTAAGGAAGAAGCGAGAAAATCACAACGAAACGAACGAAAGCAAAATCTACGGAGACGGAAAATCACACATAAGGAGAAAATCCACCAAATCATATATAATATAGATAATCCAAATACATGAAAAACCAGTCGTTACATCCTCCCCAACTTAAGAAAAATTTCCGTCCTCGGAATTTCCCAACGCTCACGTGTCAGGGAACAAAAGTGGGTAGCGCTCTCTCATCTCATCTTCTCTCTCCCAAGTAGATTCTCCTGGCGAGCCGTGTCGCCACATCACCCTCACAAGATTGACAACCTTGTTTCGGAGTAACTTCTGACGCCTGTCCAGAATCAGCACTGGCTGCTGGTCATACGTCAAATCTGTGCGAACGGTGATCTCCGAGAAATCCACAGCATGAGACGAATCGCTAATGTATCGACGAAGCTGCGACACATGGAAAACATCGTGGACTCCTTCCAAGGATGGCGGCAAGGCTAAGCGGTAGGCTACCTCGCCAACTCTCTCAAGAATGTCAAACGGTCCAATGTATCGCAGGCTCAACTTCCCCCGTTTCCCAAAGCGAATCACACCACGATTCGGGGAAATCTTCAGGAACACATGGTCGCCAGGCTAAAACTCCAAAGGTCGACGTTTAGCATCAGCCCAATGCTTAAAACGGTCCTGAGCAATCCTCAACCTCTCCCGAATGTTCCTGACAACATCCACAGCCTCCACAATCATCTCAGGTCCCAACAGTTCCCGGTCACCAATGTCGTCCCAACTCAAAGGCGATCGACATTTCCTCCCATACAGCGCGGCAAAAGGCGCCATGCCAATACTCGCCTGGAAGCTGTTGTTGTAAGAGAACTCCACCAGATGTAGATGGTCCTCCCACGTATCCTTGAAATCCAACATGCACGCCCTCAGCATGTCCTCCAAGATCTGAATCGTCCTCTCGGACTGGCCATCTGTCTGCGGATGGTTGATCACTCCTTATTTTACACTTTTTTCCCGCATGTTTGCATGCCATTTAGATCGCCCAAATCATGTTTTTCACGATATATCGACGATATTGCGATGCTTTTCACGATTTGTTGTTTTTGTCGCATTTCAGGTGATTTGGCGCGATTTGGAGTGATCTCGAGATACGCCTACTCCAGACGGTCACCGACGACCTCCCCGAGGGGTATTTTGCTGTTGGAGAGGAGAGGAAGAAGAACGGACGTCGCAGGAGCGACGAGGAGGCCAAAATAAGCAGATTGGGCATGTTTTGTGTCCCACTCGGCCGAGTGGAGGAGCCACTCGGCCGACCAGCGAGACACCGCTCGGCCGACCAGTTCAGACACGATTTCTATGTGCACTCGGCCGAGCGACGGAGACCACATCGGCCGAGTGACGAGACCCCGTCCGCCCGAGTGGCGCCCAGACGAAGCCCTTCAATAATCCCCAAGTTACTATTTTTCGGCTGCCTGAGCTTCAGAAGACCCACTCGGCCGAGTGGCTTATCCCGTCCGCCCGAGTACCATGAAGCCGTCGGCCGAGTGACGACAACTCACTCGGCCGAGCCGCCCCAGAAGTTAAGACCCCTGAAGATCGATACTTACTGGAAAATTACAGGGTTTTCACTCGGCCGAGCGACTTTTGTCACTCGGCCGAGTGCGACGCGCTGCCTGTAGCGAAAATTGCGGAAAACCGGCTGCGCAGGGGTATTTTGGTCACAATTTTTGGACGATTTTGGGGGCTATTTAACCCCTGTTTTTACCCTAGTTTTGAGAGCTTCTTCTTAGATTTTTTTGGCAGCTTTTTTAGATTAACTTTTTAGCTTTATTTTGGAGATTGGGGAAAAGACAAAGTTTGATTTTTGTTGGATTAATTGAAGAACTCCATTGGTTTGCATCTCTTTTCCCTAAAAATTCTATTTTTATTGCATATCTCAATATTGTGATGAATTCTATTGCTTATTTCATTGATTATTTTTGTGATCTTGCTATGAATTGCGAGTAGTCGCCACGTCTTGGGGCGTGGGGATGAACCCTACGAGCCCAATTTCATACTTGTGATGAATTAGTAGAAATTTTGTTAGAATTGTTACTAGGGATTAGATTGTGATTGATTTACTACGGATGGCTAGGAATTCACATCGATTGGGATTTGCAAGAGATTGGATCCCAATTCGATAGGAAACCCTAGAAATCCGAATTGGGTTGGAATCGAATTTCCGTAGTATCGGTTTGCAAGAGATTGGACCGATACTAGGGTTTCCGATTTCAATTCCGCGCCAATACCCGTTTGCAAGAGATTGGACGGGTAGGAACTATCCCAATCTAGGTCGTGAGCCGAGTTTGCAAGAGATTGGACTCGGTGCGCGATTGGACGATGATGTTGATCCTAATGATAGCTTCCCTAGGCTAGGGTTTGCAAGAGATTGGACCCGAGCCTAGGATAGCTATAGACCGGCTACAGCGCGAGAGCGTGAGCTTGGTTCTACATTCAGTTGCAACTAATTCATCCAAAATCTTATTCTAGCGATTTTGATACCGATGAACCACATTCATGAAATACGGTGAGTAGCGGGGATTCCCCATTCCCTAGACGTTCTTTATTTGATTTGATATTTTCGCACTTTGTCTGACGATTGTGACAGGATCGCCAAAGGCAAATTTCTCTCTTCTTAAATAGCCAGGTTAATCGGAGCAAGCACGGTCATTCGTCCTCCCTGTGTTCGATAACACGCTCGCTGCTACACCGTGCACTTACGGTAAAACTACAACCGTTCTTTTGGGTTACGTCCCGGAGCGATCACGTTTTTGGCGCCGCTGCCGGGGAGGCGATTGCGTTTGATCTTACCACCCTAGCTATTCTTTTTTTTATTTTATTATTATTTCCATTTCTTTATCTTTACCTAACCCTTCCACGGTACTAATCATTTCTTTGAAACTTTGTTTTCCCTGTGCATGTACACGAGATCTACGGCGGACCCTGAAGCTATATTATTTGATCCCGAGATCGAACGTACCGCGCGGAGACTTAGAGCGGAAAGGAGACAAAATCCGGAAGGGCGGTTTTTGACCAACCCGGAAACTACGGACCAATTAGCGGCAAGGATGGCGAGGATAATTTCTATTCGAGATAGGCTTCGGCCTAAGACCTCTTCTACGACCTCATCCATTGCCGTGCCGGAGTTGGCGGCTGACAAGAACTTCGAGCTAAAGACTGGACTAGTGGTTCTGATGCAGCAGGATCCATTTCATGGGAATGCCCATGAAAACCCTCACTACCACATCCAATTATTCTTGTCGAAGTGCGCCACATTTCAGATGCCGGGGGTCTCCATCGATGCCATCAGACTGCGTCTCTTCCCCTTCACACTAAAGGACAAGGCACTCTATTGGTTGAGGATGCAGGCTGACGGAGTTTTCACCTCTTGGGACGAGTTGGCGAGTGCATTTATTGACAAGTTCTATCCGCCATCCAAGACGGTGAAGATCCGGAGCGCTCTCATGTCCTTCAAGCAAGGACCACAGGAGACGCTCTATGAGGCTTGGGAGCGTTTTAAGGATTTGCAGCATCAATGCCCGCATCATAGCATAGAAGATTGGGAGCTAGTTCATAGCTTCTACAACGGTCTCCAACCGGGGACCAAACAAATTATTGATGCCGCGGCGAATGGTGCTATCTTGTCAAAGACTCCTGAGGAAGCTACGGCCCTAATTGAGGAGATGGCCTCAAACAACCAACAATGGGGCGATGAGCGAGGACACTCCACGTCCTCCTTGAAGCCGACTAGTATCTATGAGGCGAAGGCCGTAGCGGAGCTTACAAGCAAGTTTGATTCTCTCCACAAGGTAGTGGAGAGATTGGAGAAGTTTATCGCGGAGCCCCAAGGAGCCCCTTCTACCTCCGCTCCAACGAACCAAATGTGTGATTGGCAAGACCAATCTCAAGCCATGTACTCGGGAGGAGAGCAAGGAGAAGGATCCTTGGAGCAAGTACAATATGTCGCGGGGAACCAAGGATATTGGGCCAATCCGGCCGCAAGAAATCATCCCGGATTCTCCTACGCCAACAATGAAGGAGCTTTGAACCCGCCCCAAGCACCACCTCAACAAGCCCGACCACCACCACCCCAACAACAAAACTATCCGCCGAGGGGGCCTCCACAACAAAATTTCCAACCGAAGCAACAAGTTCCACCATATAGGCCGCCCGGATACAACCAAGGGTGGAGGAATCAAAATCAAAACCCTCCACAAGCTCAACAACGATCCGACTTCAAAGCTAGAGTGGAGGCGTTTATGGTCGAGCAAAATAAGGTCAATGCTACCTTGAAGGCGGGGCAAGACTCCCTTAATACGGTTGTGGCTCAAATATCGGAGCAATTGGCGTTGCTCAATCGGAACACTCAACGATTGCCGGCGCAACCCGAGCAAAACCCACGGAGCAACACCGGCCACATCAATGCCGTAGTTGCCGTTACTACTAGAGGCGGGAAGGATACCTCCCCCGCTATGATTCCTACCGAGGAGCCCGTGGAGGAAAGCTTGGATCCAATTGAGCCGGTAGTTGAAGATGATAAGGAGAAAGAGCCACAAGAAAAGGAGAAATCTAGAGCGGAACAATTGAATGAGGAAAGGCGCTTCATGCCACCGGTCGCATTTCCCCAAAGGCTTGCTAGAGCGAAAATGGAGAAAAGGCTAGCAAAGTTTCTCGAGTATCTTAGAGGAGTTAGCCTCAACATTCCCTTCCTCGACGCCATCGTGGAGATCCCCACATATGCTAAATTCTTAAAGGACTTGATTTCGGGGAGAAAGAGGAAGGAAAAGATCATGCTAGCCGAGGAGGGCTCTTGGTTCACCAAGAGAGAGAAGGAGCCGGCCAAATTTAAAGACCCGGGGAGTTTTCGGATTCCTTGCACCTTGGGTGGCGTCCCTCTTCAAAAGGCGTTGGTAGATCTTGGGGCTAGTGTGAGCCTCATGCCTCTCTCCATGTTCTTAAGGCTAAACACCGGGACGAAGTTGAAACCTACCGACATGCGGATACAATTGGCCGATGGGCGAATAACAAGGCCGGTAGGGATCACCGAAGACATCCTGCTACAAGTCCCGGGAGGAATATGCTTGCCATGTGAATTCGTTATCATGGACGTTAAGGAGGAGGGAGATACTTCATTGATACTTGGACGCCCGTTCCTCGCCACCGCCGGAGTGATTGTCGACGTGCGAGAAGGTACCCTAACTTTGAATGTCGGCAACATCGAGGTGGAGCTTCACATTCCTAAGGCTATGAAACACATGCCTTACCACGAGGAACTTGACTACATGGACCTCCTTGATGAGGTGATAGAAGAGGCGATCCCCCACTCGATTGGCGCTCTTTTCAATGAGGATTTTGATGAAGGCCCGGATTTAGGCCAAGATGAGAAGATAGACGATTCCCCCGACCTCTCCACTGAAAATGATGAAGGCGACGCTGATGTCGCGAGGATTCGAGAGCTCTGCAAGCTCTCGAAACAAAAGTCTCCGAAGAAAGCTCCGCCGCTACAAAAATCGGCGTCACCGGTGAAGCCGTTGACCGGAGAAAACGCTAGCTTGGGGGAGCCTCCCCCTAACACCATTCGAGACCAGAGACCACCGCGGGAGAACACGCCACCGCAACTTCCGAATCCAAGCGTTCTCCCTGGAAAGTTTGATGGGTGCATCTCATATGCACCAAACATCCCGCATTAATTGAAAATCATAGGGGGTCGAGCTCACGACCTTAAACGAGCACTTGTCGGGAGGCAACCCGACGGTTGTTGCTTTATTTTTACTTTTCTTTATTTTTGTTTTAGAAATTTTTAGTGTTTTGAGTCGTTCGCCCAAAAACTTTGTGATAACGGGTCCTATTTTTCTTGACAGGAGAGGAGATAGGTAAATCCATCAAGAGGAGGATGAACGAGATGACGAGGAGCGCCTCAGGAAGACGCTCGATGCTTAGGAGTAAGATGAAATCGACTGGAGGAAGAAAGACGGAGTTTAGAGCCCAAACGAAGACAAACAGCAGAAAACAAGGCTCACTCGGCCGAGTATACTAGTCACTCGGCCGAGTACACAAGTTCGTCCGGCCGAGCCGCTCACGAACGAGGGAAGTCTGCGGTACCCAACTCTCTGTTTATTTTCCTGATTTAAGTACAACTGCTACTCTACCGAGTATATATTTTCACTCGGCCGAGTAAAACGGATACGCTCCTAGGGCGAGTCTTGCCGAGTAGCTTAAGCCACTCGGCCGAATGGACTTACTCCACTCGGCCGAGGCTGGCAAGGCCACTCGGCCGATGCGTAAGCGGGGGGGATATCACCATTGATCACACTCGGCCGAGTGACCTAGTCACTCGGCCGAGTCGTAACTTTCGTTATATAAGGGCTGAGGGGAGGCACAATGTTCGAAACGGAAAATTCCCAAATCGCCGCGACCCTTCAGCTCCCCTCGCCCGACCCTCGCTCGCTCACGCCCTCACTCGCCCGGTCGACCACCGCCGCGTCGCCGCTCGGCCAGCCACCACCGGCCGAGCACCGCCCGCGCCTCGCCCGAGTCACCGCCGGCGGCCGTGTCTCCGGCCACCTCCGGTATCGCCTTTTTCGCCTATTTTTTCCTCTTTTTATGTGTTTTTCGAGGATCCATGTATTAAACGAACCCCAAACCCTAATCAACTTCTATATCTATCTATTATACCCCTAATGCTCCATACATTTTGAATATTACCCGCTGATATCTCCGTTTCATGCGCAGGTTGATTTTGGGAGCTTAGGGGAGCTCAGGGGAGCTTCTACGGACTGATTTGGGCTTCGCGGAGGCGCTGACTTCGCACGCCTCCATTATCTTGCACTCGCGGCGTGTCTGGGTATACTCCTTCCACTCTTTTGCACACACCGCACTTTTTACACTTTTCGGAGCGCGCTCGGGGCCGATATGCCGCCCCGGACACGGCCGCGGTCGAAGAGAGCTTCCGGCCCCTCCCACGAGTTCGAGGACTCTCCTCCACCATCTCCCACACACCCCATCCACCCAGCACAGCCTGCAGGCCCCGCACACCCCGCACAGCCTGCAGCGCCCACACAGCCCGCACAGCCCGCACAGCCACTCCCCGCCGCACAGCCACCACCTCCGGCTCCACTGGTCGGGCCGCTCGGGATTACGTTCCGAGACGACGCACACCGCACCGTTTTCGAGCGTATCTCCCAGCGCTCGATCATACCCTCCAGGTTTGCACACCTCGCTGACCTAGGACGCCTGGGGGTACTAGAGGGGATGCTCACGTTGTACGACAACGTGGGCTGGCGAGATTTCTTCCAGGTGTCGGCGGACACGTTCACCCGCCCGACACTTGAGATTCTTAGTTCGATCGCCCGGACCGACGAGGGATGCTCGTTCCGGTTCATGGATCGGGAGTGCCAGGTCACTCTCGATATGATGAGAGCATTTTTCTCGTGGCCCGCTATCCCCTGTGCCGATCGCGGTTACGGCCCCACCCATATCCCCCCACCTTCCTTCGACGCCGGTGCCTTCTGGGCCCGGATTACGGGTCTTCACGCTGCCTTTGACCCTAGTAGGGCCAAGGCCTCGGCCATTGTCCATCCCTGCCTCCGCATTGCTCAGCGCCTTATGGCGACGACATTTTTGGCCAGATATGAGCCGGGCACGATGTCTACGCCGGAGCTCTACATGCTCTACGCGATGACACGTCCCAGAGCTCTATCTAGGGATGGCGATGAGCTGGTCCCCGCCGTCGTGATTGATGTCGCGGCTTGGTTTTTGGACCGCATCATTGTATCGGTGGGCGCTCGCTCACCGATATGCTGCGGCGGCCAGATCACCTTGCTTGCACTTATGACCGGCGAGGACTTCCCTGACGACTTGCGACGAGTACCGGGCCCCACTTCTTTGTCGATCGATGTTATGGCCCGGATGAAGATGCTTCGTCCGCACGGTGAGCGTTACTGGGTCTGGTTGCACGGCCCTTACGGGGCCGATTACATGATTCTTCCGAGCCCAGCTCGGACTCAGATTGCACCAGCCCACGTCGACTGGCTCCCTGCGATGGACATCCTCATCCCCGTTGCATACGTGCTCGAGGCTGAGGAGGCCGAGCAGGCCCACGCTGCCCACGCTGCCCCCGCAGACCCTGTCGCACCTGCCGAGCCTGCCGCCCCTGTTGACCCTGTGGCCCCTCAGCCTATCCCTGATGTTTCCGCCGCTCCTGACACCTCTGTCGGTGTCGGGAGTACCTCAGCTGAGCCCACTTCCACCACCTCCACCACTTCCGAGGCTGTCACCACCACTCCCACCACCACCACTGGCCCTCTGTCCGTCGAGCCTCTTTGCTCTGCACTCCTCGAGCGCCCACCGACCTTTGTTGAGAGTGGAGAGCCCTCGTTTTCCGCGGTCGTGGAGACCATGGCTAGCATGATCTCCGCTGGGGTTGCGCCTTTTGGTCCACACACTTCCACCCCAGCGGTAGTCACCTCTGTCTCCACCCCTGCTGTATTTTCCGAGAGTGTCGTGGCGTCTGTCCACACTTCTGTGCCACTGACCTCTCTGGCCGCCTCGCTGCCACTTTTGCATTCTTCTTTCGCTGCTACTGCCTCTACTTCTCACCAGCCGGTGCCCCGGCCTCACACCGAGGCCAGGCCCACATTTGCGAGCGCATCACCTTTTGTATCCTTCCCCGCTGAGCCCGTCACATACGCGACTCGAGTACGCCAGCCACGCCCTGCACAGCCCCGACCGGTGCGTCCCTCTGCACCACATCCCCCCGACACTGTACTTCAGAGCATTCGTGCTCTAGAGGGGGCGGTGAGTGGCCTCAGAGGCGACCTTAGGACCTTGTCCTCTACCGTCTCTGCGATGGCTGACCGCTTTGACCTGATCCCCCAGATTCACTACTGTCTTACTCAGGTCCTGGAGCGTCTCCCGCGCGTACCCCCACCCACCCAGCAGGTTCCCGCCCACACTTCCACACACACTCGACCTGCTACCACTTCCACACCCACACCCGCTCAGCGGCCTGTCCAGCCACCACCACCACTTCCGCCTCAGGACGGAGACGGTGCAGCACCACCTTCCTAGGCACCCTTGATGCCATCGATTATTCCTGCCGTTGTGCTGCCCGTTTCTGCTGGGTCCTGTTGCACTTTTGCCCAACCCCCCTCCCCTCACTTATTTTGGGATTCTCATGTCGTCCATATATTTATATATCTTTTCTGGGAGAGAGGGAGCGTTTTTGGTGACACTCTTATATACCTATATCACTCCTATCTGTGCATGCATCATGTCCGCATCATATTTTCATGTCTTTTTCTTTCTTTTTATTTTCATTTTTCTTTTCATCATGCATGCATCCTCACCTTCCCCTCACATTTCTTGTCTCTCGGTGTGCCACACTTTGCACATTGAGGACACTGTGCCATTTAGCTTGGGGGAGTGAGTTCTCACGTTCTTTTTCGATTTGCCACCTTTATTTTTAGTTTTTCACACCATTTTTCGCTTTTGCACTTATTTTTCATCATTTTTCCTTTTATTTTGCCATGCATCACGCTTTTCTTATTTTTCTGTGTGCCGCATTGTAAATAGTTCTATTTTCCCTTTATCTTTATTTCTTTCTTTTTCATCTCATGCTAGAGATGACTTTTCTGTGATGATGATGACGTGGAGTTAGCTTATTCTATATGCATGCTTAATTTGTCATGTCTTAGATTTTATTTTTGATATCATATGCTATGACTTGCCTTGCATCTAGAGATAGTAACCCACACTTTTTCCACATGAAAATGGATGAAATTTTACTATCAGCTGAGTCTGAATATTCATATGTATGCTATCACAGAAAACACACCAAGATTCACGCATTGAATGCATATGTCTAGAGTACTGATTTCTTTTGCTATATCACTTCTATATGCATGAACTGTACACTTCACTTCAGGATGATTGAATGATGTTAGCTATGATAAATTTGGATTAGTTAGCTTTTTTGTGATCGAAACTGAGTAGATTAGATTACCCTGCTGAAGTTGTCGTGCATGTCTTATAGAGTGAACCGAGTGATATATTTATTTCTTTCTCCACAAATCTTGAACATCATTTCTCTACTTTTAAAATCATTGGTGAATCTCCCCTTAGCGATTCTATAATATGGCATTTCCCTCGCTATTAATTCCTAGCTCCAAATTTCTTATGCAAAAAAAAGAAAAAAAAAGAGAAAAGAGGAAAAATCCTCAATAAAAGATCTCATCTCACTTTCTTTCTTTCTATCATTGCTTTTGGAGCTTTATAGGAATGTGTATGTAAATATTTTTTTATGCCATCACGCTTATGGATAAGCTTGGGGGAGGGGATCCATTGATGTGTGAGAGAGTGACTACTTTCCGTTGCACGACAACCTAGGCTAAGTAATATTCTATACTCGGTGAGATTATTTTTAGCTTTACGAAATCCAGAAATCTAAGCCTAGCATTCATTTCATGAAATCCATACTTTTCTATTCTCTCTATTCTATAGTGTGATACTCTTATACTCCTGATAGAAAGCGTTCAATTGAAAAGTGTGTGATCTGTGATTTGTATACCGCTTTAAATGATTCAGACGACGTTAATTATAAAATTATTCCGTTTTTCATGATTATATTGTTGTTCGTGGGTCTTCTATTTCTATTTGCACTATTATACTATGATATCAAAATAAAATTCTTTGACATGTGTTTTTCATTCAGTGCATGCTATATGAGTAAGCGGAACCCACGTCCTGAGGAAATGATCTAGCAGCTTACCTCTTCGTTTCTTTCTTTCTTCTTTATTTTCATTTCTTTCTTCTCCGTTTTTCATTTTTCATTTTTTCCGCCGTTTTCGTTTTCCGAATCCACCGGGTTCGCCTTTTGCTTATCTTCCTCGAGGACGAGTAAGAGCCAAGCTTGGGGGATTTTGATCACTCCTTATTTTACACTTTTTTCCCGCATGTTTGCATGCCATTTAGATCGCCCAAATCATGTTTTTCACGATATATCGACGATATTGCGATGCTTTTCACGATTTGTTGTTTTTGTCGCATTTCAGGTGATTTGGCGCGATTTGGAGTGATCTCGAGATACGCCTACTCCAGACGGTCACCGACGACCTCCCCGAGGGGTATTTTACTGTTGGAGAGGAGCGGAAGAAGAACGGACGTCGCAGGAGCGACGAGGAGGCCAAAATAAGTAGATTGGGCATGTTTTGTGTCCCACTCGGCCGAGTGGAGGAGCCACTCGGCCGACCAGCGAGACACCGCTCGGCCGACCAGTTCAGACACGATTTCTATGTGCACTCGGCCGAGCGACGGAGACCACATCGGCCGAGTGACGAGACCCCGTCCGCCCGAGTGGCGCCCAGACGAAGCCCTTCAATAATCCCCAAGTTACTGTTTTTCGACTGCCTGAGCTTCAGAAGACCCACTCGGCCGAGTGGCTTATCCCGTCCGCCCGAGTACCATGAAGCCGTCGGCCGAGTGACGACAACTCACTCGGTCGAGCCGCCCCAGAAGTTAAGACCCCTGAAGATCGATACTTACTGGAAAATTACAGGGTTTTCACTCGGCCGAGCGACTTTTGTCACTCGGCCGAGTGCGACGCGCTGCCTGTAGCGAAAATTGCGGAAAACAAGCTGCGCAGGGGTATTTTGGTCACAGTTTTTGGACGATTTTGGGGGCTATTTAACCCCTGTTTTTACCCTAGTTTTGAGAGCTTCTTCTTAGATTTTTTTGGCAGCTTTTTTAGATTAACTTTTTAACTTTATTTTGGAGATTGGGGAAGAGACAAAGTTTGATTTTTGTTGGATTAATTGAAGAACTCCATTGGTTTGCATCTCTTTTCCCTAAAAATTCTATTTTTATTGCATATCTCAATATTGTGATGAATTCTATTGCTTATTTCATTGATTATTTTTGTGATCTTGCTATGAATTGCGAGTAGTCGCCACGTCTTGGGGCGTGGGGATGAACCCTACGAGCCCAATTTCATACTTGTGATGAATTAGTAGAAATTTTGCTAGAATTGTTACTAGGGATTAGATTGTGATTGATTTACTACGGATGGCTAGGAATTCACATCGATTGGGATTTGCAAGAGATTGGATCCCAATTCGATAGGAAACCCTAGAAATCCGAATTGGGTTGGAATCGAATTTCCGTAGTATCGGTTTGCAAGAGATTGGACCGATACTAGGGTTTCCGATTTCAATTCCGCGCCAATACCCGTTTGCAAGAGATTGGACGGGTAGGAACTATCCCAATCTAGGTCGTGAGCCGAGTTTGCAAGAGATTGGACTTGGTGCGCGATTGGACGATGATGTTGATCCTAATGCTAGCTTCCCTAGGCTAGGGTTTGCAAGAGATTGGACCCAAGCCTAGGATAGCTATAGACCGGCAACAGCACGAGAGCGTGAGCTTGGTTCTACATTCAGTTGCAACTAGTGCATCCAAAATCTTATTCTAGCGATTTTGATACCGATGAACCACATTCATGAAATACGGTGAGTAGCGGGGATTCCCCATTCCCTAGACGTTCTTTATTTGATTTAATATTTTCACACTTTGTCTGACGATTGTGACAGGATCGCCAAAGGCAAATTTCTCTCTTCTTAAATAGCCAAGTTAATCGGAGCAAGCACGGTCATTCGTCCTCCCTGTGTTCGATAACCCGCTCGCTGCTACACTGTGCACTTGCGGTAAAACTACAACCGTTCTTTTGGGTTACGTCACGGAGTAATCAATGGTACGCCATGCTGAAACTCAGACGCGTACCCAAACTCTTCTGCAAACTCTGCCAGAACTGAGATGTGAACCTCGTGTCTCTGTCCGACACGATACTCACGGGGACTCCGTGAAGTCGTACGATCTCCTGCACGATTCACGTTACATCACTATCTATCTAGGAAAAGAAAATAGAAATGGAGAGTAAAAGAATTTACCTCAATGTATCTCCTCGCTAGCGCCTCAGTGGACTGTCCTACTTGGAATGGAATAAAGTGCGCGGATTTGGTCAATCGATCTACGATCACCCAAATCGCGTCATTCAGCTTTGGACTTCGAGGCAGTCCAGTCACAAAGTCCATAGTGATGTGTTGCCACTTCCACTCCGGAATCGGAAGCGGTTGTGGCAACCCTGCCGTACGCTGATGCTCCGCCTTCACCTGCTGGCAAACCAGACACTTAGCTACACTCCGAGCCACACTCCTCTTCATGTCATGCCACCAAAAGTTCAGACGAAGATCTTTGTACATCTTGGTACCACCAGGATGTACAGAATATGGCAAACTGTGTGCCTCAACCAGCAACTCTTCTCTAATATCCCCAGCTGGCACACACAACCTAGCTCCATACCTCAGCGAGCCATCCTCATGAATCAAAAAGTCAGTCCGCAGACCGGCTTCTACCTTCTCCCGAATCTTCACCAGCTTCGGATCTCCAGCCTGGCCAGCCTTGATCCGATCCACGATCGTCGACTGTATCTGCATACACATCAACGGAGAAGCCTCCCCAGGAAGAACAATCTCAATTACAGACTCGCAAAAATCCTGCTGCAATCTCCATTGCGAAGTCAACATCATCACCGCTGGAAGCCTACTCAGCGCATCCGGAACCACATTCACCTTGCCAGGGCGATACTGCAAATCGATCTCATAATCCGCCATGAGCTCCAACCATCGACGATGTCGCATGTTGAGCTCCTTCTGAGTAAAAATATACTTCAAGCTTTTGTGATCAGTGAAGATCTTCACTTTCTCACTCAGCAGGAAGTTCCTCGAAATCTTGAGCGCAAACACGACAGCAGCCAACTCCAAGTCGTGCGTCGGGTAATTCTTCTCATAAGTCTTGAGCTGACGCAAAGCATACGCCACAACATACCCGTGCTGATGCAACACACAACCGAGACCCGTGCCAGAAGCATCGCAAAAGATCTCAAATCCTCCACTGTGATCAGGCACAACAAGAACAGGGGCAGTCGTCAATCTCTCCCTCAGAACACCAAAGGCATTCTCACAATCACCCGACCAAACAAAAGGTACATCCTTCCGCGTCAATCTGGTCATCGGCTCAGCAATACGGGAAAAGTCCTTAATGAAGCGCCGATAGTAACCTGCAAGCCCAAGGAAACTCCGGATCTCAGATGCTGACTGCGGAACATGCCACTCTCTGATGGCCTTGATCTTCTCGGGATCCACTGAGATACCATCTCCAAACACCACATGCCCAAGAAAAACAACTCTGTCCAGCCAAAACTCGCACTTCGAAAACTTAGCATACAAACGATGCTTCCTTAAAAACTCCAACACTGTCCTCAAGTGCGAGGCATGCTCTTCCTCTGAATTTGAATAGATCATAATGTCGTCAATAAAGATAACGACAAATTTGTCTAAAAAGTCGTAGAAAATCAGGTTCATCAGATTCATGAAAACTGCGCGAGCGTTGGTTACACCGAAGGGCATAACCACAAACTCGTAGTGTCCATACTTCGTCCTGAATGCTGTCTTCGGAACATCTTCCTTCTTCACCTTCAGCTGATGATAACCACTCCTCAGATCCAACTTCGAAAACACCCTCGATCCTCCAAGCTGATCAAAAATATCATCGATGCGAGGCAACGAGTATTTATTCTTGATGGTCACCGCATTCAGCTCCCTGTAGTCCACGCACATGCGACGCGAACCATCCTTCTTTTTCACCAGCAACACCGGTGCTCCCCACGAAGACACACTAGGATTGATATAACCCTTCTGCAAAAGCTCATCCAGCTGCTTCCGTAATTCCTCCAACTCTGCTGGCGCCATACGATATGGCGCCTTCGAAATGGGCTGCGCTCCCGGAATAAGGTCAATCGAAAACTCGAGAGCTCGATCAGGCGGCAGTCCAGACATCTCCTCGGGGAAGACGTCATCAAATTCTCGCACCACAGCCGGCCTCTCCTGCTCCATCTGCATAGCCACAAACTCCACCGGTCTGGCCCGAAATCTAACAGGGCCAAGCGAACTGCTACCCCGGCTGAACTCAAATACTGGATGTCCGAGAATCTCGAACACCACCTTCTTCCTCCGACAATCGATCGTAGCATAGAAGCTCGCAAGCCAATCCATACCAAAGACCGCATCATAGTTGATGATGTCGTGGACAATGAAATCAGCGTAAAGCTCGTGTCCACAGACCACCAACGAGCGAGAATTGCAACCACGATGCACCGAGACCACGCCATTCCCTGTAACGATATTCCAACTCTTGGAAAGAGGGGACGTCGTCAAGGAATGCTTCTCCACGAAGCGCCGCGCCAAAATGCACATCGATGCACCTGAGTCAAAGAGGACTCATGAATGAAATGTGCACACCAGAATCACACATACAAACAGTCTAACAATCAAGCCCTATTCTAGCAAATAATCATGTACAAGCAAACAACATAATCTAACAAACAAAACTAAATAAGAAAGGAACAGCTAGATTGAGGATTACCTGCGATAACCTCATCCACAGCCATGCTCTCCACCTCAGACATCAGAAAAGCCTGCCACCTCGGCTGAAAAGCCTGTTGAAAGGCCTGCCTCTGTGGAACAAGAGCTGCTCCACGTCTAGCAGGAACAGGCTCTCTCTGCTGCAACGGCTGTGCTGCAACAGGTGCTCTCCAAGGCTGCTTCGACTTCGGTCAGTCCTTCATGGTATGGGTAGGATCTACACAGACAATACACTGGCCCATGAATCTCCTACACTGCTCCTTGATATGCCCGGTCTTGCCGCAGAAATGGCAAGTCTTCTGAATAGGCCCTCCTGGCCTCTTGAACTGCACCGGCTGATTAGGCTTGAAACCAGGCCTAACCACCGCTCTGGCCTGCTCCATAGGCCTCCTGAACTGCCTGAGCAGCTCGAACAACTGGAGCATTCTGGACTTGCAGGAGCACCCCCTGCTGCACCTGCATCATCTGAAGCATCATCCGCATCATCTCCCCATTGGTGGGCTCCCGATCAGGCTCCTCGTCATGATGGGGCGCACCACCAGCAGCTCGGGTATTTCGCCTTCCTGCCATCTAATGACACAGAAAACGAAACAATTAGACTCATAGCTTATTACTCGGATGTCGAATTTTATTTGTGGACATTCAAATATTATCATCGTTATTCTGTTAGTTTGCCGTTACACATGGACCTGCATGGGCCACCAACAAAACCTGTCATGCCCCGCTTCCCTAAAATGGAGGCGAGACGTGAGAAGGTCCGCTCAAACGTAGAGCTGTGAAGCTGCACGCCTGATAAGCGTCAAATCTGAATATATGCAGGTCCCTGTAAAGGCGAACGGAACAAAAATAATAATAAAAGAGACTGATATAAGTTAACCGATCTCAGAATTTGTCCACAATAATATTCAACATCGCAGAAAAGCCACCAGGCTAAAAGAAAGAGTCTAGGCCCAAAACATGGCCAACAAAAGCCAACACAAAACAAAGTATTGGTGCTACGCACCGACAACTAAAGCAGTCTAAAAAACAACACAAACAGTCTCTGCGACTGATCTCCCGTGTCCTCAAACTCCCCGATGAACGCGGGCTCTGACTCAGCGTCAGCGAACACCACGTCCTCAGCAACAACCTCAGACTCAGGATCTAACATGTGTCACCCAAAAGAGTAAAGGGCACATGTCAGCAAGTCTAAAAAGACTTGAGCAAGGAAACTGAAAGGAAAGTAAACTAACAACCTAGCAGTTATAGTATGATGCATAGCATGGCAAGTATAGTATGGATGACAAGTTTTACAAGTATAAACACGGACACGTACAAGTCAAGTAAATCACGTCAAGTAAATCACGTCAAGTAAACACGGCGTGCACAGAGATTACGTCTTCTGGCTAGAGTGGCGGATCGGGCCAACTCGTACACTCAGGTGATCGCTTAACCCTACCCCTCCATGTGTATCGAGCCAGGGCATTACCCCCGAACGCGTAATGCTCGCTTCTGGATCACGAGCCAGGAAGTGTATTTGGCATAGGGTTGTGCCCGCTAAAAGCAGGTGCCTAGCCGGATCAAGTAGTACAAGTAACGTAGCGTGTGCTACGAATGCAACATTCAACATGGATAGCATGGCATGTACAGATAATTCGTGTACCGTTAATTGAATTTAAACATGGCAGATAAGATGCATGGATGACAGCAAGTGCAAATAATTAAAAGTAGTCGGATCTAGCTTCGTTGTCAAGCTAGATCCTGAAATTTGCGCCTAGGCGAGTATCATTTCGTCGCCTAGTCTCTTTTACGCCTACAACAAGCAAATGGCCTAATGCATGGCCGAAAATACTAAGTGGCAAGTTTCACTTGCCTGGCACCAAGGATGACGATCAACGAGGTACGTCACAAAATGTTAAACTATGGAGGTGAGATCGCTGCCATGACAAAACAATATCAGAACAATATCCAATCCAGTTTTATAATTGAATCTACGACGTCTAATATCCATTTTTATTAGGGTTTAACAAAAATCACAATGTGGGTTATGAGAATATTAAAGGATCGATTTACACCCGTATCGTAGAGGAAGAACGATGCCGAGCAAGCCCGACAACGGAAAAACGATCCGGAGAACTATGGCTCAGATCTGGAAACGGCGAGGAAATCTGGAGAAATTGGGATTTGTGGGGTTTTGGGGTTGGCCGACGGCCTAAAGGAAGGTGGCCGGCGCTAATGACGAGAGGGAAGCTCCAAAGGAAGAAGGAATGGCTTGGGGAAATGTTGGAGGATGATTTGGGGGAGAAAATGGCTCAGAAGAAATGAAAGAAGAATGAAAAGATTCGGGGGTTTAAATAGAAACAACCCGGCGGCGGAAATGTACCCTAGGGTTTAGGGATCAGTTAGTCGGTCCATGAAGGGCGGCTGACCGACTAGTTTGGAAACTAGTCGGTCGGTCGTTCAACTGTGACCGACTAAGATCAAGCAGCAAAAGAAAGAATAATTCTGAAAAATGAATTAGTCGGTCTGTGAAGGCCCGTCGATCGACTAGTTTACAACCTAGTCGGTCGGTGAGTGTTCATTGACCGACTAACGATAAACAGTAACTTCGGTGAAATTAATCAAAGGAACTAGTCGGTCTGAGAGCAAGTTCTGACCGACTAGTTTCACATCTAGTCGGTCGGGGGTTGTTCTTAGACCGACTAAGAGTAAACAGTAACTTCTGAATAATTGATTTAATGAACTAGTCGGTTCCAGAAGAGTTCCTGACCGACTAGATTGGAATCTAGTCGGTTGGTTCTCCTTCTTTAGCCAACTAAAGTGCACGAAAAGTCTCGATATGGAGCGCGAAGCTCCGGGAAGATTCCTACGGCTTCTAAGATCAACCTATCTCTAAGATATGAGCGATATGAAACTCGTCATGTGTGACTTACTCCAAGCTCAACGATCTAAGGAAGAAGCTAGAAAATCACAACGAAACGAATGAAAACGAAAGCTACGGAGACGGAAAATCACACATAAGGAGAAAATCCACCAAATCATATATAATATAGATAATCCAAATACATGAAAAACCAGTCGTTACATCCTCCCCAACTTAAGAAAAATTTCCGTCCTCGGAATTTCCCAACGCTCACGTGTCAGGGAACAAAAGTGGGTAGCGCTCTCTCATCTCATCTTCTCTCTCCCAAGTAGATTCTCCTGGCGAGCCGTGTCGCCACATCACCCTCACAAGATTAACAACCTTGTTTCGGAGTAACTTCTTACGCCTGTCCAGAATCAGCACTGGCTGCTGGTCATACGTCAAATCTGGGCGAACGGTGATCTCCGAGAAATCCACAGCATGAGACGGATCGCTGATGTATCGACGAAGCTGCGACACATGGAAAACATCGTGGACTCCTTCCAAGAATGGCGGCAAGGCTAAGCGGTAGGCTACCTTGCCAACTCTCTCTAGAATGTCAAACGGTCCAATGTATCGCGGGCTCAACTTCCCCCGTTTCCCAAAGCGAATCACACCACGATTCGGGGAAATCTTCAGGAACACATGGTCGCCAGGCTGAAACTCCAAAGGTCGACGTTTAGCATCCGCCCAATGCTTAAAACGGTACTGAGCAATCCTCAACCTCTCCCGAATGTTCCTGACAACATCCACAGCCTCCACAATCATCTCAGGTCCCAACAGTTCCTGGTCACCAATGTCGTCCCAACTCAAAGGCGATCGACATTTCCTCCCATACAGCGCGGCAAAAGGCACCATGCCAATACTCGCATGGAAGCCGTTGTTGTAAGAGAACTCCACCAGATGTAGATGGTCCTCCCACGAATCCTTGAAATCCAACATGCACGCCCTCAGCATGTCCTCCAAGATCTGAATCGTCCTCTCGGACTGGCCATCTGTCTGCGGATGGTACGCCGTGCTGAAACTCAGACTCGTACCCAAACTCTTCTGCAAACTCTGCCAGAACTGAGATGTGAACCTCGTGTCTCTGTCCGACACGATACTCACGGGGACTCCGTGAAGTCGTACGATCTCCTGCACGATTCACGTTACATCACTATCTATCTAGGAAAAGAAAATAGAAACGGAGAGTAAAAGAATTTACCTCCATGTATCTCCTCGCTAGCGCCCCAGTGGACTGTCCTACTCGGAATGGAATAAAGTGCGCGGATTTGGTCAATCGATCTACGATCACCCAAATCGCGTCATTCAGCTTTGGACTCCGAGGCATTCCAGTCACAAAGTCCATAGTGATGTGTTGCCACTTCCACTCCGGAATCGGAAGCGGTTGTGGCAACCCTGCTGTACGTTGATGCTCCGCCTTCACCTGCTGGCAAACCAGACACTTGGCTACACTCCGAGCCACACTCTTCATGCCACGTCACTAAAAGTTCAGACGAAGATCTTTGTACATCTTGGTACCACCAGGATGTACAGAATATGGCGAACTGTGTGCCTCAACCAGCAACTCTTCTCTAATATCCCCAGCTGGCACACACAACCTAGCTCCATACCTCAGCGAGCCATCCTCATGAATCAAAAAGTCAGTCCACAGACCGGCTTCTACCTGCTCCCGAATCTTCACCAGCTTCAGATCTCCAGCCTGGCCAGCCTTGATCCGATCCACGATCGTCGACTGTATCTGCATACACATCAACGGAGAAGCCTCCCCAGGAAGAACAATCTCAATTCCAGACTCGCAAAAATCCTGCTGCAATCTCCATTGCGAAGTCAACATCATCACCGCTGGAAGCCTACTCAGCGCATCCGGAACCACATTCACCTTGCCAAGGTGATACTGCAAATCGATCTCATAATCCGCCATGAGCTCCAACCATCGACGTTGTCGCATGTTGAGCTCCTTCTGAGTAAAAATATACTTCAAGCTTTTGTGATCGGTGAAGATCTTCACTTTCTCACTCAGTAGGAAATGCCTCCAAATCTTGAGCGCAAACACGACAGCAGCCAACTCCAAGTCGTGCGTCAGGTAATTCTTCTCATGAGTCTTGAGCTGACGCGAAGCATACGCCACAACATGCCCGTGCTAATGCAACACACAACCAAGACCCTTGCCAGAAGCATCGCAAAAGATCTCAAATCCTCCACTGTGATCAGGCACAACAAGAACAGGGGCAGTCGTCAATCTCTCCCTCAGAACACCAAAGGCATTCTCACAATCACCCGACCAAACAAAAGGTACATCCTTCCGCGTCAATCTGGTCATCGGCTCAGCAATACGGGAAAAGTCCTTAATGAAGCGCCGATAGTAACCTGCAAGCCCAAGGAAACTCCGGATCTCAGATGCTGACTGCGGAACAGGCCACTCTCTGATGGCCTTGATCTTCTCGGGATCCACTGAGATACCATCTCCAAACACCACATGCCCAAGAAAAGCAACTCTGTCCAGCCAAAACTCGCACTTCGAAAACTTAGCATACAAACGATGCTTCCTCAAAAACTCCAACACTGTCCTCAAGTGCGAGGCATGCTCATCCTCTGACTTTGAATAGATCAGAATGTCATCAATAAAGATAACGACAAGCTTGTCCAAAAAGTAGTAGAAAATCAGGTTCATCAGATTCATGAAAACTGCGGGAGCGTTGGTTACACCGAAGGGCATAACCACAAACTCGTAGTGTCCATACTTCGTCCTGAATGCTGTCTTCGGAACATCTTCCTTCTTCACCTTCAGCTGATGATAACCACTCCTCAGATCCAACTTCGAAAACACCCTCGATCCTCCAAGTTGATCAAAAATATCATCGATGCGAGGCAACGGGTATTTATTCTTGATGGTCACCGCATTCAGCTCCCTGTAGTCCACGCACATGCGACGCGAACCATCCTTCTTTTTCACCAGCAAAACCGGTGCTCCCCACGGAGACACACTAGGATTGATATAACCCTTCTGCAAAAGCTCATCCAGCTGCTTCCGTAATTCCTCCAACTCTGCTGGCGCCATACGATATGGTGCCTTCGAAATGGGCTGCGCTCCCGGAATAAGGTCAATCAAAAACTCGAGAGCTCGATCAGGCGGCAGTCCAGACATCTCCTCGGGGAAGACGTCATCGAATTCTCGCACCACAGCTAGCCTCTCCTGCTCCATTTGCATAGCCACAAACTCCACCGGTCTGGCCCGAAATCTAATAGGGCCTAGCGAACTGCTACCCCGGCTGAACTCAAATACTGGATGTCTGAGAATCTCGAACACCACCTTCTTCCTCCGACAGTCGATCGTAGCATAGAAGCTCGCAAGCCAATCCATCCCAAGGACCGTATCATAGTTGATGATGTCGTGGACAATGAAATCAGCGTAAAGCTCGTGTCCACAGACCACCAACGAGCAAGAATTGCAACCACGATGCACCGAGACCACGCCATTCCCTGTAACGATATTCCAACTCTTGGAAGGAGGGGACGTCGTCAAGGAATTCTTCTCCACGAAGCGCCGCGCCAAAATGCACATCGATGCACCTGAGTCAAAGAGGACTCGTGCAGGAAATGTGCACACCAGAATCACACATACAAACAGTCTAACAATCAAGCCCTATTCTAGTAAACAATCATGTACAAGCAAACAACATAATCTAATAAACAAAACTAAATAAGAAAGGAACAGCTAGATTGAGGATTACCTGCGATAACCTCATCCACAGCCATGCTCTCCACCTCAGACATCAGAAAAGCCTGCCGCCTTGGCTGAAAAGCCTGTTGAAAGGCCTGCCTCTGTGGAACAAGAGCTGCTCCACGGCCAGCAGGAACAGGCTCTCTCTGCTGCAACGGCTGTGCTGCAACAGGTGCTCTCCAAGGCTGCTTCGACTTCGGTCAGTCCTTCATGGTATGGGTAGGATCTACACAGACAATACACTGGCCCATGAATCTCCTACACTGCTCCTTGATATGCCCGGTCTTGCCGCAGAAATGGCAAGTCTTCTGAATAGGCCCTCCTGGCCTCTTGAACTGCACCGGCTGATTAGGCTTGAAACCAGGCCTAACCACCGCTCTGGCCTGCTCCATAGGCCTCCTGAACTGCCTGAGCAGCTCGAACAACTGGAGCATTCTGGACTTGCAGGAGCACCCCATGCTGCACCTGCATCATCTGAAGCATCATCCGCATCATCTCCCCATTGGTGGGCTCCCGATCAGGCTCCTCGTCATGATGGGGCGCACCACCAGCAGCTCGGGTATTTCGCCTTCCGGCCATCTAATGACACAGAAAACGAAACAATTAGACTCATAGCTTATTACTCGGATGTCGAATTTTATTTGTGGACATTCAAATATTATCATCGTTATTCTGTTAGTTTGCCGTTACACATGGACCTGCATGGGCCACCAACAAAACCTGTCATGCCCCGCTTCCCTAAAATGGAGGCGAGACGTGAGAAGGTCTGCTCAAACGTAGAGCTGTGAAGCTGCACGCCTGATAAGCGTCAAATCTGAATATATGCAGGTCCCTGTAAAGGCGAACGGAACAAAAATAATAATAATAGAGACTGATATAAGTTAACCGATCTCAGAATTTGTCCACAATAATATTCAACATCGCAGAAAAGCCACCAGGCTAAAAGAAAGAGTCTAGGCCCAAAACATGGCCAACAAAAGCCAACACAAAACAAAGTATTGGTGCTACGCACCGACAACTAAAGCAGTCTAAAAAACAACACAAACAGTCTCTGTGACTGATCTCCCGTGTCCTCAAACTCCCCGATGAACGCGGGCTCTGACTCAGCGTCAGCGAACACCACGTCCTCAACAACAACCTCAGACTCAGGATCTAACATGTGTCACCCAAAAGAGTAAAGGGCACATGTCAGCAAGTCTAAAAAGACTTGAGCAAGGAAACTGAAAGGAAAGTAAACTAACAACCTAGCAGTTATAGTATGATGCATATCATGGCAAGTATAGTATGGATGACAAGTTTTACAAGTATAAACACGGACACGTACAAGTCAAGTAAATCACGTCAAGTAAATCACGTCAAGTAAACACGGCGTGCACAGAGATTACGTCTTCTGGCTAGAGTGGCGGATCGGGCCAACTCGTACACTCAGGTGATCGCTTAACCCTACCCCTCCACGTGTATCGAGCCAGGTCATTACCCCCGAACGCGTAATGCTCGCTTCTGGCTCACGAGCCAGGAAGTGTATTTGGCATAGGGTTGTGCCCGCTAAAAACAGGTGCCTAGCCGGATCAAGTAGTACAAGTAACGTAGCGTGTGCTACGAATGCAACATTCAACATGGATAGCATGGCATGTACAGATAATTCGTGTACCGTTAATTGAATTTAAACATGGCAGATAAGATGCATGGATGACAGCAAGTGCAAATAATTAAAAGTAGTCGGATCTAGCTTCGTTGTCAAGCTAGATCCTGAAATTTACGCCTAGGCGAGTATCATTTCGTCGCCTAGTCTCTTTTATGCCTACAACAAGCAAATGGCCTAATGCATGGCCTAAAACACTAAGTGGCAAGTTTCACTTGCCTGGCACCAAGGATGACGATCCACAAGGCACGTCACAAAATGTTAAACTACGGAGGTGAGATCGCTGCCATGACAAAACAATATCAGAACAATATCCAATCCAGTTTTATAATCGAATCTACGACGTCTAATATCCATTTTTATTAGGGTTTAACAAAAATCACAATGTGGGTTATGAGAATATTAAAGGATCGATTTACACCCGTATCGTAGCGGAAGAACGATGCCGAGCAAGCCCGGCAACGGAAAAACGATCCGGAGAACTATGGCGCAGATCTGGAAACGGCGAGGAAATCTGGAGAAATTGGGATTTGTGGGGTTTTGGGGTTGGCCGACGGCCTAAAGGAAGGTGGCCGGCGCTAATGACGAGAGGGAAGCTCCAAAGGAAGAAGGAATGGCTTGGGGAAATGTTGGAGGATGATTTGGGGGAGAAAATGGCTCAGAAGAAATGAAAGAAGAATGAAAAGATTCGGGGGTTTAAATAGAAACAACCCGGCGGTGGAAATGAACCCTAGGGTTTCGGGGTCAGTTAGTCAGTCCATGAAGGGCGGCTGACCGACTAGTTTGGAAACTAGTCGGTCGGTCGTTCAACTGTGACTGACTAAGATCAAGCAGCGAAAGAAAGAATAAATCTGGAAAATGAATTAGTCGGTCTATGAAGGCCCGTCGACTGACTAGTTTGCAACTTAGTCGGTCGGTGAGTGTTCATTGACAGACTAACGATAAACAGTAACTTAGGTGAAATTAATCAAAGGAACTAATCGGTCTGAGAGCAAGTTCTGACCGACTAGTTTCACATCTAGTCGGTCGGGGGTTGTTCTTATACCGACTAAGAGTAAACAGTAACTTCTGAATAATTGATTTAATGAACTAGTCGGTTCCAGAAGAGTTCCTGACCGACTAGATTGGAATCTAGTCGGTTGGTTCTCCTTCTTGAGCCAACTAAAGTGCACGAAAAGTCTCGATATGGAGCGCGAAGCTCCGGGAAGATTCCTACGGCTTCTAAGATCAACCTATCTCTAAGTATGAGAGATATGAAACTCGTCATGTGTGACTTACTCCAATCTCAACGATCTAAGGAAGAAGCTAGAAAATCACAACGAAACGAACGAAAACGAAAGCTACGGAGACGGAAAATCACACATAAGGAGAAAATACACCAAATCATATATAATATAGATAATCCAAATACATGAAAAACCAGTCGTTACAATGAGCTAATGAAGAAGTATGCTATATTACACAAATCGAATATATTAAAATACCAATTGTTAACATGGTCGTTAAAACCAATATATTAAAATACCAATTGTACAAAACACATACTTACAACCATTTAGCTCTCCCTATATGTGTGCATCTCCAATGCACCATCCTTTCCTTTGAATTGATCCATCATTTGTAAACCAAGGAGTGTGTAGGGTATGCATCTTGCACAACAATCTGACAATTCAACAATTGGTGGTATCCAAAAACTGTTTGGATCCAATAGGTTAAGGAACAAGATCAAGTAGTCCAATAACCAATCATTTACCAATTGTAAATAACACTCATCAAAAGAAATGCATGACATGCATTGATAGGAGTTATTATAATCACGAAAATCTTACATATAAGGAATTAACAATTCTCAATCATTAGAAGTTAGATACACCTAGACTAATAATTCCTATGCATATGATTTAATCACAATACATTATACAAGCAATCATCATTATGAATACACACATCTAATACAATAGTGTGTGCTAGAAAGATATCACGTTTAATATGCACATGTGCACAAAATAAACATTCACGACACATACATATTGATGGATGGCATGGAAAAGTAATACCACAAAGAGTGTGCATGAAAAGCATAAAGTATTAATTTTTCATAACCAAATTTCTCTTTCCTTTGGCATATCAACAAGATAGGAAGGTGCAAATTGATAATAAATCACCAAAGGTTAGAGAAATCAACTAATGTATATGCACAAACATAATACGAATGAAATTCAATGACATATAGATGAACATAACATGATAGCAATCAAAACATGTCATACTCACACACAATCATACAAACTATGCAAACTTGGGAGTAGTGGACTCACAAAAATATGGGTACAAAAAGTAATCATACAAGCATGGTACCCAAGCAATGAAACACAATATGAGTCGCATGCGAATATGTCAATCCTAATATACGATTCTATATATGTGTTCATACCATGCCTAGAAACATTCTTAGGAATCCAAAAGATAGTGATTTGGGATTCTTAAGTAGAGGTTGTGTAGTGGCATGAGTAGGAAGTTGGGATGCACGCTTATGAAGTGGAACATAAATATTAGCGTGTCCCGTGCATGAAACATGCAAATAAGCATTAATTTTAACATGAATAATTTTTAAGCCACATGTTATAAATAATCCTCGAATAAACATATGAGTAAGGATTATGAATACACAATGCACATGAGTCAAGTATTTGACACAAATGAAATACATAGACATGAATGACATACAAGACACATAATATGCAAACATATGATATGCATGAGATAGTCTCAAACACAAAGTAACATCTACATGCATCCAACACACATGGATACCAAATGTAAGAATATACAACATTAAGCTCCTCCTACTTTGGTGCATCACTTAAGCACCATCAACTCCATTTGAATGAAAATCTTTGCAAATCAAGGAGTTGGTAGGGTTGGTATCCCAGAGTAGATTGAACCTAGAAAACATAATTTTGGTATCCAAAAACTTTTTGGATCCTATGGGTTAGGTAAAAAATTTAAAATACTAAATTCAAATAGTTGTAACCCATATCCTAATGTAATCATACACAATTTTTATGTTGCATGTAATCATGTCACTTGATCAATATTTAACCATATACATGCATATACCAAATGTACCAAAAGTAAATATGTATATTAATCCAAAAGCATGACATGTATCACATGCAGCAAAACATAAGTATGAACCAAAGCATGTGTTGCATAAAAATATTAAATATTTTAGACATGAAAATCATAAATACAATGATTTACTAATAAACATGCAATGGAAATCAAATTCAATATGAATTTAAGTTTCTAACAAACATGAGCATCTAAGACCAATATGCAAACAAAAGAATAAACAAATTCTTAACACAAATGCTTTGGTACCCATAAAATGAATATAAACTTATGGTATCAATCAATGAAGAGTCAACGGAAACTAACCCTTTGGAAACCAAGTCCAAGAGGACCGTGATTTCCCAACATAATCATCATTCAAAATAATATCATGAATATAAGAATTAATATACGCTTGTTTCTCATGCATGCTTGTGTCCTTCGGGCCCCAAATAGTGAATGTCTTGGGAACCCTATTCCTATTGGGAGCATGCACATGTGGTTGATTTCTGCGTGGTACATGTGGCCTAGGAACATGAGATATAGCAAGAGCATGATGAAATGTGTATGGAACATTGTGTTGTGCTAAAGCATGATGATGGGCATATGGTCCATGGTGTGGTGTTGCATACATACGTGGATGAATATGAGGTGTGTATGCATGCGGATGATCATGAAAATAAGCATGCATATGTGGATGTGATGTGTGATCATAAGCATGTGAAGGTGCATGAGCATGAGTACGTGCATAAGAGTGTCTCAAATGAGTGTTTGCACGTGCTCGTGAGTGTGGAGCATAAAAACCATCATTTGTAGGAATGTGAGCAGTGGAGGCATTCCTATGTGTATTGGTGTACATGAAAGCATGTCCCTTCTTTTGATGTCCACCCTTGGTGGGTTTCTTTGCAAAGGAGGGAGGAATAGGAGTGGTGGTTTCCTTAGTAGTAGAACTACCCAAGTTGTTATAGACAACACTCGTGGATGCACCAGAGGATGGCCTCACAAAATCTATAGTTACTTCACTATAGGAGGTGCGTGCATTGGATGCACTTGCCTTAGAATAACCAAGGCCAACACGATGGTTTGCCGGTAGTTGATTCTTTAGCAAATCATCCAAATTGTCCTTCCCCTTATTGAGTCTCTTAACATTGGAGGACATGAGCTCATATTTCTTCGAAATTGAAGAAATAGTGGCATTCAAGATGGATGCAAGTGTGGTGAGCTCGTGCACTTGAGATTTGAGATCCTCATTCTCAATGCCCAAACAAGTGTTTTGAGATTGAAGATTTTCAATCTCAAGATCGTTACTATCCATAATGGAAACACGATCAAGTTGAGATTTGAGGGACTCCACCTCATTTCTCAACATGCCATTTTGAGTAAGCAAACTTACTTTCTCAATAGCGAGTGTCTCAACAATGGTGTCATTGTTAGAGGTGCTACATGTAGATGTGTTAGTGAGACTAGCAATCTTATTCTTAGCATCACAATATTAATGCGTAAGCTTTTGATATTTATCAAATAATTGTTTAAGTTCAATTCTAAGCTTATCCATTGTTACCTCTTCATCGTCGTTATCGCTTTCACTTGAATAGCTTGATTCGTCACTAGAGTCGTCCTCTCGTGCCATCAAACCCATGAGTGAATCCCTTTCATCATTGGAGGAAGAACACTCCGAGGTGGACTCTTCTTGCTCCGCTAGCATGTGACATACTTGATATGCCGTTGTTGCCTTGACACACGCATAAGAATGTTATAAGATAAATATTCAAGCAAGATATCCATTACCTCTTGATGTTTCTTCACCAATTCTTTTTGCTCATTTGTCCATTCATGTTCGGAAGTGGTAGGTGCACGAAGGGGCTTTTCCACACGCTTCCAATAATCCTCATCGATGGATTGAATATAGGCCTTCATCTTCACACACCAAATTTAATAATTGGGTCCAATGAGATATGGTGGAAAAGGACATCGTGTGATGTTGTTGTTGGTTGCCATAGCTATTACCTCGCTCTGATACCAATTGTAGTGACCCTGTGCTATGAGGAATAAACACTAGAGGTGGGTGAATAGTGTTTTATAGAATTATAAGGAATTTACGCCAAATAAAACCATACTTAACCAACAAATGCGGAATATAAGAAATTAACAACAACCCAAGCAAGAATGCAATGCTAACATACAAAGTACCCTGGTTCGGTGCCACCCAAGTCTCCCCGACTTGTTACCGGTGCCCTACTCTAGCAACACCCGGATCCCCTCCGGATACTCTAGTAAAACCACTAGAGCTTTCCTTTAGCCCACTTGCGAAAACCCCACAAGTGCAATCGACCTACAATCGATGTCCGTGTATCCCACAACCCAGGAACACGCAAAAACCTTAATCCCACAACTAGGGACTAAGCACACTCTCACAAACCGAGAGTAAAACGAAATCTTGACTCCCACAACTTGGGATCAAGCCAATCCTCTCACCACCGTGAGTATACAACAAATATGAAGTATAAAGAATGAAATATAAAACTTCTTACCACAAAATCCTATGCCTTGAGAAATACTTACCAAAATAGGGCAAGAATGGATTTTGAGGAAGATGAGATCACCAAACCCTAGCTCCACCAAGATGAGCAGCAATAGATGGCTAGGGAGAAGTTGGTGACTTGGATTCAAGCTCTTAGCTTGAGAAGCTCACAAAGAATGAGAATCTCTCTTGAGGAATTAGTGCTCAAAGAGTAAGAGAGAGATTCTTGTGAGATGAGAGAGCTTAGAAATGGAGCGAATGGATCTTCTCTTGGATGTGAAAAATGTCTCTAATATCAGCCTTGGATTACAGGTTTGAAGCACTCAAACTTATTTAGAGAAGAGAGAAAACGGTCACAAAAATCGTGGCAATAAATGCCCCAATGGCTCTATTTCTGAAGCACTTAATCGGTCTAAGAAGGATCACTGACCGATTAGTTTTGCAACTAGTCGGTCGGTGAACCTTCTTGGACCGACTAGAAGGTTGACAGCAAAGATAGTGAAATCAAAGGATACGAGAACTAGTCGGTCTAAGAAGAAACATCAACCGACTAGTTTGACAACTAGTCGGTCGGTGAGCCTTATTAGACCGACTAAGTAGTCAACTGTAACAAAGTCGAATTTCACTAGGAGAACTAGTCGGTCTGAGAAGAGACACCAACCGACTAGATCGTCATTTAGTCGGTCGGTGAACCTTCTTGGACCGACTAATAGGTCAACAAATAGGCTTGAATTAATTAGGATAACTTAGTCGGGCTGAGAAGGATTTCCAACCGACTAGATCGTCATCTAGTCGGTCGGTGAACCTTCATGGACGGACTAAATGATTAACAGATGGTCTTGAATTGATTAGTATAACTAGTCGGTCTAAGAAGGATTTCCAACCGACTAGATCGTCATCTAGTCGGTCGGTGAACCTTCTTGGACCGACTAAATGATCAACAGTGAATGGGCTGAAACAAGCAAGGATATCTAGTCGGTTCAAGAAGGATTTCCAACCGACTAGATCGTCATCTAGTCGGTTGGTTCTTCTACTTGAACCAACTAATATGCATACGAAGCCGATAACTGAAACGGTAAGCTTCGGGAAAGTTTCTAATGGCTTCTAAGGCAATCCTAGAGATACGATATGAAAATTATGTAGATGTCTAGGCAAGTACTACTCAAGGCTTAACATTCTACTAAACCGAAGCTAGAAGACAATATAAAAGACATGACGAACCGTCTTCGAAGCTTCAACATGGAGAATCTGAATCCCTTGACTTCATGAATACTCCTTGAGCTTCAACGAAGCTCCAGGCACAACGATCACGCGTTCTGAGGAAGTCTTGGGACGTTGCTTAAGATGTACAAAGTAATTTGGCGACGATCTCCATAATTCTTCATGATCTTGAGTCTTTTAGTTGAATGACTTGAATATCTCCAACTTCATAGTCTTCGAAGCTTTTGACTCATCCATTCCTTTCTTCTCTTTGGATTGAATCTCCATTCATTTGTTGATGCCATTGGCTTGAGGTTTGAGGTAGCCTTTAAGTTCTTCAAGCCAATGCTTCACCTTTGTTGATCTACCAAGTCCTCCACTTGAATCAACACTTGTAGCCACTTTTGATCTTCTTGAATCTAATAGGTGACTTTTTAGCTAACTGCAATCACACGAGTTAGTTACAATGATTTGTGTTTGATCATCATCAAAATCAAGGTGGAGAGTCCAATACTCAACACAGACCTGTATGGGCCACCACTTTGTAACGCCCGTACCCCGATTGACGTCACATTTATACGATTACACGCAGATCCTGCAACCGCCAGCGAAGTCAATGTGGATCAGAGCAGAAAGAAATAAAGATACACATATCGTAAAATGTTAACAAGGTTCTAAACAGTTGAAGATACCGATCTCCCTGTTGCAATGGACATTTTTGTGGATTTTTCTGTGCTCAGCGCTATTTTCTGCATTTTATTGAAGATATGGATCTTTTTATTAAATGATATGATTTTAAGCCTAATTTTGTCTTCTCTTATTTTTCAGTTGAAGATGGTGATCTCCCGGTTCCAACGGACATTTTTGCGGATTTTTCTGTGCTCAGGACATGATCTGATTTTTTGGCCTAATTTTGTCTCCTCTTATTTTTTTTGTTGAAGATGGCGATCTTTTGGTTCCAATGGACATTTTTGCTAAATATTCTGACATCATGGCTATTTTTGCAGATTATTCTGTCATCGGGAATATTTCCTAAAATTTTTGAAAGATTTGCATCTTTTTATTAATGATATGATTTTTGACCTAATTTGTCTTCTTTTATTTTTCATCTGAGCTGGCGATCTACCGATTCCAACAAACATTTTTGCATATTATTCTAACCTCGGGGCTATTTCCTAAATTTTCTAGAAGATATGCATCTTTTTATTAAATGATATGATTTTTGGCATAATTTTGTCTTCTCTTATTTTTTTAGTTGAAGTGGCGATCTCCCGGTTCCAACGGACATTTTTGTGAATTTTTCGCATCTCGGTAGTTTTTTTCTAAATTTTATGTAAGATATGGATATTTTTATTTAATAATATGATTTTTATATCATACATTTGTCTTCTCTTGTTTTTTCAGTTTAATATGGCTATCTACCAGTTCAAACAGACATTTTCAGTTATCTTTCCTACACTGGGGCTATTTTTCTACATTTTATGGAAGATATGGATCATTTTATTAAATGATATGATTTTTGGCCTATTTTTGTCTTCTCTTACTTTTCAGTTTAAGATGGCGTTCTTTTGGTTTCAAGGATATTTTTGCGGATTTTTTTAACCTAGAGGCTATTTTAATCTTTTCTGGAAGATATGGATCTTTTTAATAAATAATATGATTTTTTGGCCTAATTTTGTCCTATCATATTTTTAGATGAAGATGGCGATCTCCCAGTTCCAACTTACACTTTTGCAGATTTTCTAAGTTCGGGGCAATTTTCTTCAATTTATGGAGTATATGGATCATTTTATTAAATGATATGATTTTTGGCATAATTTTATCTTCTTTTATTTTTTTCAATTGAAGATGGCGTTCTCTCGGTTCCAACGGATATTTTTTCAAATTTTTTTGACTTAGCGGCTATTTTCTATATTTTCTGGAAGATATGGATATTTTAATTATATAATCTGATTTTAAGCCTAATTTTTCTTCTCTTATTTTTCAGATTAAGATGGCGATCTTCCGGTTCCACCGGTCAATTTTACGGTTTATTCTGAGCTCGTGGCCATTTTCAAAATTTTCAGTAAGATATGTATCTTTAAATTAAAAGATATGATTTTATAGCCTAACTTTGTCTTCTCTTATCTTGCAATTGAAGATGGCGATCTCCCGGTTTGAACAGACTTTTTTGTTGATTTTACTTAGCTTGGAACTATTTTTTGTATTTTCTAGAAGATATGCATCTTTTAGTTAAATGATATGATTTTTTTCCTAATTTTTCTCCTCTTATTTTCAGTTGAAGATCGCGATCTCCCGGTTCCTACGAACATTTTTGCAGATGTTCTGACCTTGGGTCTATTTTCTGCATTTTCAAGAAGATATGGATCATTTTATTAAATAATTTCATTTGGCCTAATTTTATCTTCTCTTAGTTTTCAGTTGAAGATGGCGATCTTCCGGTTCCAACGGAATTTTTTGTGGATTTACGAAGCTAGGTGCTATTTTCTACATTTTATGGAAGATATGAATTTTTTATTAAATTATATGATTTTTATATCCTACGTTTTTCTTCTCTTATTTTTTAAGTTGAATATTGCGATCTACCTGTTCCAGCAGACATTTTCAATAATTTTTATTAGCTTGGGGATATTTTTCTTCATTTTATGGAAGATATAGATCATTTTATTAAATGATATGATTTTTGTGGCCTAATATTGTTTTGACCCAGAGGCTATTTTCTACATTTTCTGGAAGATATGGATCTTTTTAATAAATAATATGAGTTTTGGCCTAATTTTATCTTCTCATATTTTTAGATGAAGATGGCGATCTCCCGGTTCCAACGGAAATTTTTGCAGATTTTTCTGAGCTCAGGCCTATTTTCTATATTTTCTGTAAGATATGTATCTTTAGATTAATTTATATGATTTTTATAGCCTAATTTGTCTTATCTTATTTTTCAGTTGAAGATGGCGATCTTCCAGTTCTAACGGATAGTTTTGCGGATTTTTCTGAGCTCGGTGCTATTTTCTACATTTTATTGATGATACGGCTTTTTTTATTAAATGATATGATTTTTGTAGCCTAATTTTGTCTTCTCTTACTTTTCACTTGAAGACAGTGATCTCCCGATTCCAACTGACATTTTTCTGGATATTTCTGAGCTTGTGACTACTTTTCTATATTTTCGAAAAGTTATGGATCTTTTTATTAAATGATATGATTTTTGGCCTAATTTTGTCTTCTCTTATTTTCTGTTGAAGATGGTGATCTCCCATTTCCAACAGACATTTGGGCGGATTTTTCTGAGCTTCGGGCTATTTCTAAATTTTCTGGAAGATATGGATTTTTATATTAAATGATATGATTTTTATAGCCTAATTTTGTCTTCTCTTATTTTTCAGCTGAAAATGGCAATTTCCCATGTCCGAAGGATATTTTTTCAGCTTTTCTTGAGCTCGGCGCTATTTTTCTACATTTTCGTGAAGTTATAGATCTTTTTATTAAATGATATGAATTTTAGTATTAATTTTGCCTCCACTTATTTTTTCGTTGAAGATGACGATCACCCGATCTCAACAGACATTTTTGTTGATTTTTCTGAGCTCCGGGTTATTTCCTAAATTTTCTATAAGAATTATTCAATTGACGACCTTTTTTGAATTTTGTACTGCATGGCAACTTTGTCCCAGTCATATTTTGGGACGCTGACTAGGACAAAAACCGAACAAAGAACCATAGCCACGTTCCTCCTCACGTTCCCGCATCCCTCAATCCGTTTGATTCACACATCTCACGTTCTCAACTGAGGAGTTAACTAACTAATCAGGCTCCTCTGCTCCTCTGCTTAGATTTGAGCTTTTTGTCTAAATTTTCGGGAAGATATGAGTCTTTTTATTAAATGGTATGATTCTTTGGCCTAATTTTGTCTTCTCTTATTTTTCAGTTGAAGATGGCGATCGCCCATTTCAAACGGACATTTGTGCAGATTCTTCTAAGAACCAGGCTAATTTTCTAGAAGATATGTATTTTTATATTAAGTGATATGATTTTTATAGCCTAATTTTGCTTTCTCTTATTTTCTTAGTTGAAGATGGTAATTTCCTGGTTCCAACGGATATTTTTGCGGCTTTTTCTAAGCTCGGGACTATTTTTCTACATTTTCAAGAAGTTATAGATCGTTTTATTAAATGATATGATTTTAGGCCAAAATTTGTCTTATCTTATTTTTTTCATTGAAGATGGCGATCGCCCTGTTCCAACTAACGTTTTTGCGGATTTTTCTGAGCTCCAGGATATTTTCTTCATTTTCTGTAAGATATGGATCTTTGTAATAAATGATATGATTTTTATAGCCTAATTTTGTCATCTCAAATTTTTTAGTTGAAGATGTCGATCTGCCTGTTCCAATGGCCATTTTTGCGAATTTTTCTAAACACGGAGCTATTTTCTACAGTTTATTGAAGATATGGATTTTTTTATTAAATGATATTATTTTTATAGACTAATTTTGCCTTCTCTTATTTTTCAGTTGAAAATGTCAATCTCCCAGTTCCAACGGTAATTTTTGCGGAATTTTCTGAGTTTCGTGCTATTTTCTTCATTTTCGGTAAGATATTGATCTTTATATTAAATGATATGATTTTTATACCCTAATTTTGTCTTCTCTTATTTTTGGGATGAAGATAGCGGTCTCCTGGTTCCAACGGATATTTTTATGGATTTTTCTGAGCTCTGCGCTATTTTTAACATTTTCCGTAAGATATGGATCTTTTTATTAAATGGTATGATTTTTATGGCCTAATTTTGTCTTCTCTTATTTTTCAGTTGAAGAGGGCGATCTCACGTTTCCAATGGAAGTTTTTGCGTATGTTTCTGAGGGTAGGGCCATTTTCTATATTTTTTTGTAAAATAAGAATATTTATATTAATTTTTATGATTTTTGTTGCCTAATTTTGACTTCTCTTATTTTCCAGTTGATGATGGCGATCGTTAAATTAAATGATATGATTTTTGGCCTAATTTTATCTTCTCTTATTTTTCAGATGAAAATGGCAATCTCCTGGTTCCAATAGATATTTTTGCGGATTTTTCTAAGATCGAGGCTATTTTCTATATTTTCTGTAAGATATGGATCTTTATATTAAATGATATGATTTTTATGGCCTAATTTTGTCTTCTCTTATTTTTTTAGTTGAAGATAGTGATCTCCCGCTTCCAACTGTCATTTTTGTGGATATTTCTGAGCTTGAGACTACTTGTCTATATTTTCGGGAACTTATAGATCTTTTTATTAAATGATATGATTTTTGGCCTAATTTTGTCTTCTCTTTTTTTCAGTTGAAGATGGTGATCTCCCATTTCCAACAGACATTTGGGCGGATTATTCTGAGCTTCGGGCTATTTCTAAATTTTCTAGAAGATACGGATTTTTATATTAAATGATATGATTTTTATAGCCTAATTTTGTCTTCTCTTATTTTTCAGTTGAAAATGGCAATTTCCCAGGTCCAAAGGATATTTTTTTCAGCTTTTTCTGAGCTAGGTGCTATTTTTCTACATTTTTATGAAGTTATATATCTTTTTATTAAATGATATGAATTTTAGTCTTAATTTTGTCTCCTCTTATTTTTATGTTTGAAGATGACGATCATCCGATCTCAACAGACATTTTTGTTGATTTTTCTAAGCTGTGGGTTATTTCCTAAATTTTCGATAAGAGTTATACAATTGACGACCTTTTTCGAATTTTGTACTGTATGGCAACTTTGTCACAGTCATATTTTGGGACGCTGACTGGGACAAAAACCGAACAAAGAACGGTAGCCACGTTCCTCCTCACGCTCCTGCATCCCTCAGTCCGTTTGATTCACACATCTCACGTTCTCAACTGAGGAGTTAACTAATTAATCAAGCTCCTTTGCTCCTCTACTTAGATTTGCGCTTCTTAGATTTGAGCTTTTTGTCTAAATTTTCGGGAAGATATGAGTCTTTTTATTAAATGGTATGGATCTTTGGCCTAATTTTGTCTTCTCTTATTTTTCAGCTGAAGATGACGATCTCCCATTTCCAACGGACATTTGTGCAGATTTTTCTAAGATCCAGGATATGTTCTAAATTTTCTGGAAGATATGGATTTTTATATTAAATGATATGATTTTTATAGCCTAATTTTGCTTTCTCTTATTCTCTTAGTTAAAGATGGCAATTTCCTGGTTCCAACGGATATTTTTGCAGCTTTTTCTAAGCTCGGGACTATTTTTCTACATTTTCGGGAATTTATAGATCGTTTTGTTAAATGATATGATTTTAGGCCAAAATTTGTCTTATCTTATTTTTTTCATTGAAGATGGCGATCGCCCTATTCCAACTAACATTTTTGCAGATTTTTCTGAGCTCCACGATATTTTCTTCATTTTCTGTAAGATATGGATCTTTGTAATAAATGGTATGATTTTTATTGCCTAATTTTGTCATCTCTGATTTTTTTAGTTGAAGATGTCGATCTCCATGTTCCAATGGCCATTTTTGCGGATTTTTCTAAACACGGAGCTATTTTCTACAGTTTATTGAAGATATGGATTTTTTTATTAAATGATATGATTTTATAAACTAATTTTGTCTTCTCTTATTTTCAGTTGAAAATGGCAATGTCCCAGTTCCAACGGAAATTTTTGCTTAATTTTCTGAGTTCTGTGCTATTTTCTTTATTTTCGGTAAGATATGGATCTTTATATTAAATGAGATGATGTTTATAGCCTAATTTTGTCTTCTCTTATTTTTCAGATGAAGATGGCGGTCTCCCAGTTCCAACAGATATTTTTATGGATTTTTTTGATCTCTGCGCTATTTTCAACATTTTCCGTAAGATACGGATCTTTTTATTAAATGATATGATTTTTATGACCTAATTTTGTCTTCTATTATTTTTCAGTTGAAGAGGGCGATCTCACGTTTCCAATGGAAATTTTGCGTATGTTTCTGAGGGTAGGGCCATTTTCTATATTTTCTGTAAAATAAGAATCTTTATATTAATTTTTCTGATTTTTGTTGCCTAATTTTGTCTTCACTTATTTCCAGTTGATGATGGCGATCTTTAAATTAAATGATACGATTTTTGGCCTAATTTTGTCTTCTCTTATTTTTCAGATGAAAATGGCAATCTCCCAGTTCCAACAGATATTTTAGCGGATTTTTATGAGCTCGAGGCTATTTTCTATATTTTCTGTAAGATATGGATCTTTATATTAAATGATATGATTTTTATGGCCTAATTTTGTCTTTTTCAGTTGAAGAGGATGATCTCCCGTTTCCAACAGAACTTTTTTCAAATTTTTCTAAGCTCGGGGCTATTTTCTATGTTTTCTGGGAGATAAGAATCTTTATATTAAATGATATGATTTTTGTTGCCTAATTTTGTCTTCTCTTATTTTCTAGTTATGATGTCCATCTTTTTATTAAATGAAATGATTTTTTAGCATTATTTTGTCTTCTCTTATATTTCAGTTAAAGATGGTGATCTCCCGATTCTAACAGACATTTTTGTGGATTTTTCTAAGCTTCGGTCCATTTTTCACATTTTCTAGAAGATATGGAACGTTTAATTAAATGATATCAGAGAAAAAATTAGGCAAAAAAAGTACGTTGAAAAAGGGAAATCGTCATCTTCAACTGAAATACAAGAGAAGACAAAATCGGAACAGGGAAATCGTCATCTTCATCTATAAAAATGTCTTTTGTAACCGGGATATCGCCATCTTCAACTGATATGATTTTTATATCATTTTCAGAGCTTGGTGCTATTTTCTACATTTTATGAAAGATATGGATCTTTTTATTAATTGATATGATTTTTTTGCCTAATTTTGTCTTCTCTTATATTCCAATTGAAGAGGGCAATCTCCCGGTTCCAACGAACATTTTTGCAGATTTTTCTAAGCTCCGGGCTATTTTCCACTTTGTGAAAGATATGTATCATTTTATTAAATGATATGATATTTTGGCCAATGTTGTTTTCTCTTATTTTTTAAATAAAGATGGCAATCTATCAGTACAAACGAACATATTTGCAAATTTTTCTGAGCTTGGGGCTATTTTGTACACTTTCTAGAAGATAAAAATCTTTATATTAAATGATATGATTTTTATATCCTAATTTTTTCTTCTCTTTTTTCAGTTGAATATGGTAATCTTTCAGTTCAAACTGACATTTTTACGGATTTTTCTGAGCTCCAGGCTATGTTCTATATTTTATTAAAGAAATGGATCTCTTTATTAAATGACAAGATTTTTATAGCCTAATTTTGTCTTCTCATATTTTTCAGTTGAATATAGCGCTCTCCCAGTTCCAACGGACATTCTTTGCAAATTTTTCTTAGATTTGGGGTTTTTTCTTATTTTTTTGGAAGATATGAATCTTTTTTCTTATATTAAATGATATGATTTTTGGCCTAATTTTGTCTTCTCTTTTTTCTGTTGAATATTGCTATCACCAGTTACAACAGACATTTGCGTGGATTTTTCTGAGCTCGGTTCCCTTTTCTACATTTTATGACAGGTATATATCTTTGGGTTAAATGATATGGTATTTGGCCTAGTTTTGTCTTCTTTTATTTTCCAGTTGAATATGGCAATCTCTCGGTTCCAACGGACATTTTTTCGGATTTTTCTAAGCTCCGAGCTATTTTCTATATTTTTTGTATGATATGAATCTTTATATTAATTAGTTGAAGATGCGATCTCCCGGTTCCAACGGACATTTTTGTCGATTTTTCTGAGCTCGTGGTTATTTTTCTACATTTTCAGAAAGTTATGGATCTTTTTATTAAATGATATATATTTTGACCTAATTTTTTCTTCTCTTATTTTTTCAGTTGAAGATGGAAATCTCCCGGTTTCAACGAACATTTTTGCAGATTTTTCTGAACTCCGGTCTATTTTCTACATTTTCAAAAAGTTATGGATCTTTTTATTAATGATATGATTTTTATAGCATAATGATGTGTTCTCTTATTTTGCAGTTGAAAATGGCGATCTTCTGGTTCCAACGTACCTTTTTGCGTATTTTTTTGACCTCGGTGATATTTTTTTACATTTTATGGAAGATATAGAATGTTTTATTAAATAATATGATTTTTATAGCCGACGTTTGTATTCTCTTATTTTTAGTTGAAGATGACGATCCTAATGTTGTCTTCTCTTATTTTTCGTTGAAAATGGCGATATCCCAGTTCCAACAGATATTTTCGTAGAATTTTCTTCACTTAAGACTATTTTTCTACATTTTCTGGAAGATATGTATTTTTATGAAATGATATGATTTTTTGCAGAATTTTGTCTTCGCTTTTTTAAATTTGTTGATGGAAATCTCTCGGTTCTAATGGACACTTGCGCGGATTTTTTGAGCTCCGGACTATTTTCTATATTTTTTTATAATATGAATCTTTATATTAAATAATATGATTTTTATAACCTAATTTGTCATCTCTTATTTTTCAGTTAAAGATGGCGATCTCCTTGTTCTAATGGACATTTTGGCGGATTTTTCTTAGCTGGGGGCTATTTTTCTATATTTTCGATAATTTATGAATCTTTTTATTAAATGATATGATTTTTAGACCTAATTTTGTCCTCTTTAATTTTTCAGTTGAAGATATCGATTTCTCATTTCTAACGGACACTTTGCGTATTATTCTGACCACGGGACAATTTTCTAAATTTTCTGGAATATATGGATCATTTTATTAAATGAAATGATTTTTGGCCTAATTTTGTCTCCTCTTAATTTTTCAGTTGAAGATGGCGATCTACCTGTTCCAACAGATATTTTTGCAGATTTTTATAAGCTCGGTACTATTTTCTACACTTATATAAATGATATGATTTTTATAGCCCAAGTTTGTCCTCTCTTATTTTTTCAGTTGAAGATGGCAATCTCCTGGTTCCAATCAACAATTTTGAGGGGGTTTTAGCTTGAGTATGTTGTTCTACATTTTTCTGAAAGATTTGTATCTTTTTATGAAATGATATGATTTTTTTGCCTAATTTTGTCTGCTCTATTTTTCAGATGAAGATGACGATCTCCCGGTTCCAACGGACATTTTTGCGGATTTTTCTAATCTCGGGGCTATTTTCTACATTTTATTGAAGATATGGCTCTTTTCATTAAATGATATGAGTTTTGTACCCTAACTTTGTCTTCTCTTAATTTTCACTTGAATATGGCGATCTCCCGCTGCCAACTGACATTTTTACGGATATTTCTGTGCTTGGAACTATTTTCTACTTTTTTGGGAAGTTATGGATCTTTTTATTAAATGATATGATTTTTGGCCTGATTTTGTATTCTCTTTTTTAAGTTGTGGCGATATCCCATTTCCGACGGATATTTGTGTGCATTTTTCTGCTTCGGGCTATTTTCTAAATTTTTTGGAAGATATGGATTTTTATATTAAATGATATGATTTTTATAGCCTAATTTTGTCTTCTCTTATTTTTAGTTGAAGATGGAAATTTTTCGGTTCCAACGGATATTTGTGCGGCTTTTTCTGAGCTCTGGGTAATTTTTGTACATTTTTTGAAATTTTTAATAAATGATATGAATTTAGGCCTAATTTTGTCTTCTCTTATTTTTTTCGTTGAAGATGGCGGTCACCCGGTTCCTACGGACATTTTTGCGGATTTTTTGTGCTCAGTGATATTTTTTAAATTTTCTGTAAGATAAGAATCTTTATATTAACTGAGATAATTTTTATAGCCTAATTTTAACTTTTCTGATTTTTCAGTTGAAGATGTCGCTCCCCCGGTTCCAACTGAAATTTTTGCGGATATTTTTAAAATCGGAACTATTTTCTACAGTTTATTGAAGATATGAATCTTTTTATTAAATGATATGATTTTTATCGACTAAGTTTGTCTACTCTTATTTTTAAGTTGAATTTGGCGATCTGTCGTTTCCTACGAAAATTTTTACGGAATTTTCTGAGCTCCAGGCTATTTTCTACATTTTCTGTAAGATATGAATCTTTATATTAAATGTTATGATTTTTAGGGTTTATTCTTGTATTCTCTTATTTTTTTCAGTTGAAGATGGCGATCTCTCGGTTCCAACGAACATTTTGCGAATTTTTCTCAGCTCGGGGCTATTTTCTATTCATTATTGAAGATAGTGATCTTTTAATTAGATGATTTAATTTTAATAGACAAAGTTTGTCATCTCTTATTTATTAGTTCAAAAATGGCAATTTCATGGTAACAGACATTTTTGTGGATTTTTCTGAGCTCGAGTCTATTTTTCTACATTTTTGGGAAGCTTTTTATTAAATGATAGGATTTTTCAACTAATTTTGTCTTCTCTTATTTTTTTCGTTAAAGATGGCGATCTCCCAGTTCTAATGGACATTTTTGCGGATTTTTTTGAGCTTCAGTCAATTTTGTTCATTTTCTGTAAGTTAAGGATTTTTATATTAAATGATATGATTTTTATAGCCTATTTTTATCTTCTCTTATTTTCCGTTGAATATGGCGATCTTCTAGTTCCAACGGAAATTTTTGTGTATTTTTCTGAGCTCGTGGCTATTTTCTATATTTCTAAAAGATATGGATCTTTATATTAATTTATATGATTTTTGTTGCCTAATTTTGTCTTCTCTTATTTTCTAGTTGATGATGGCGATCTTTTTATTAAATGATATGATTTTTTGGCCTTATTTTGTCTTCTCTTATATTTCGGTTAAAGATGGCGATCTCATGGTTCCAACTGACAATTTTGCGGATTTTTCTGGACTCCTGGCTATTTTTCACATGTTCTAGAAGATATGGATCGTTTCATTAAATGATATCAGAGAAGACAAAATTAAGCCGAAAATGTCCGTTGAAACCGTGAAATCGCCATCTTCAACTGAAATATAAGAGAAGACAAAATTTGGAACCAGGAAATTGCCATCTTCATCTATAAAAATGTCACTTGTAACCGGATATCGCCATCTTCAACTGATAAGATTTTTATATATCATTTTCTGATCTTGGTGTTATTTTCTACATTTTATAAAAGATATGGATCTTTTTATTAATTGATAAGATTGTTATAGCCTAAATTAGTCTTCTCTTATTTTCCAGTGGAAGATGACAATTTTTTATTAAACGATATGATTTTTAGCCTAATTTTGTCTTCTCTTATTTTACAATTGAGGATGGCGATCTCCCGGTTCCAACGGACATTTTTGCAGATTTTTCTGAGCTCGGTGTTATTTTCCACACTTTCTGAAAGATAAGAATCTTTATATTAAATGATATGATTTTTATATCCTAATTTTTTCTTCTCTTATTTTTAAGTTGAAGATGTCGATCTCCCAATTTCAATAGACATTTTTGCGGATTTTTCTAAGCTCCGTGCAATTTTCTTCATTTTATTAAATATATGAATCTCTTTATTAAATGACAAGATTTTTATAGCTTAATTTTGCCTTCTCATATTTTTCAGTTGATTATGGCGATCTACAAGGTCCAACAGACATATTTGCGGATTTTTCTGAACTCGATGCTATTTTCTACATTTTATGGCAGATATGTATCTTTTTATTAAACGATACAATTTTTAGGCCTAATTTTTTCTTATTTTATTTTTCAGTTGAAGATGGCGATCTTCCGGATCCAACAAATATTTTTTTTCGATTTTCTGAGCTCCGAGCTATTTTCCACATTTTTAGTATAATATGAATCTTTATATTAAATTACAAGGTTTTCATTACTGAATTTTGTCATCTCTTATTATTCAGGGGAAGTTGGCGATCCCCAGGTTCCAACAGATATTTTTGTCAATTTTTCTTAGCTCGAGGCTATTTTCTAAATTTTCGGGAAGTTATGGATCCTTTAATTAAATGATATGATTTTTTGACCAAATTTTTATTCTAATTTATTTCAGTTGACGATGGCGATCTCCAGTTCCAACGAATATTAATGCGGATTTTTTTGAGCTCCGGGAAATTTGTACATTTTCAAAAAGTTATGTATTTATTTATTAAATGATATGATATTTATACCTAATTTTGTCTTTCCTCGTTTTTAAGTTGAAGATGGCGATCTTCTGGTTCCAACGGACATTTTAGCGTATTTTTTTGAACTCGGTGCTATTTTCTACATTTTATGGAAGATATAGAACTTTTTATTGAATAATATGATATTTATCACCTACATTTGTCTTCTCTTATTTTTAGTTGAAGATGGCGATCTCACGGTTTCAACGGGCATTTTTACATATTTTTCTTAGCTTGAAACTATTTTCTACATTTTCGGGAAGATATGTATCTTTTAATGAAATGATATGATTTTTAGGCCTAATTTTGTCTTCTCTTTTTTACTTTGAATATGGCAATCTACCGGTTTCAATGAACATTTGTGTGGATTTATTTTGAGCTACGAGCTATTTTCTATATTTTTGTATAATATGAATCTTTGTTAGAACTTTTTAAATGATAAGATTTTATAGCATACGTTTATCTTCTCTTATTTTTTTTCAGTTGATGATGGCGATCTCTCTGTTCCAATGAAATTTTTTGCGGATTTTTCTGAGCTCCAGGATATTTTCTACATATTCTGGAATATATGTATTTTATATTAAATAATATGATTTTCCCCTAATTTTGTCTTCTGTTTTTTCAGTTGAAGATGGCGATCTTCCGATTCAAACAGACATTTTTACGGATTTTTCAGATCTCTGGGCTATTTTCTGTATTTTATGAAAGTTTTGAATCTTTTTATTAAAGGATATAATTTTTGACCTAATTTTGTCTTCTCTTATTTTTCAGTTGAAGATGACGATCTCCCAGTTCCAATGGACATTTTTGCAGATTTTTATGAGCTCGATGCTATTTTCTATATTTTTATGAAAGGTAAGGATCATTTTATTAAATGATATGACTTTTATGGCCTACATTTGTCTTCGCTTATCTTTTTTCAGCTGAAGATGGTGATCTCTCGGTTCCAATTTACATTTGTGCGGATTTTCTTGAGCTCAGGGCTAATTTCTACATTATCTAAAAGATATGAATCTCTATATTACATGATATGATTTTTATATCATAATTTTTTATACGATTATTTCTCAGCTTCCAACGGACATTTTTGCGAATTTTTCTTATCTCGGAGCTATTTTTCTACATTTTCGGTGAGTTATCGATCTTTTTATTAAATGATATGATTTTTGGCCAAATTTTGTCTTCTCTTATTTTTCAGCTGATTATTCTGAACATTTTTATTAAATGATATGATACGAACATTTTAGCAGATTATTCTGAACTCGGGGCTATTTTCTTAATTTCTGGAAGATATGGATCTTTTTATTAAATGATTTGATTCTTGGCCTAATTTTGTCTTCTTTTATTTTTCAGTTGAAGATGGCAATCTTCCAGTTCCAACAAATATTTTTGCGTGTTTTTCTGAGCTCGGTGCTATTTTCAAAATTTTATAAAAGATATCTATCTTTTTATTAAATAAGACGATTTTTATAGCCTACATTTTTATTTTATTACTTTTTCAGGTGAAGATGGCTACCTACCGGTTCCCACGGACATTTTTGTGGACTTTTCTTTGGTCTACATTTTCTTTAAGATATTTTTTTATTAAATAATACGATTTTTTGCCCTAATTTTGTCTTCTTTTTTTAAGTTGAAGGTAGCGATCTTCCGGTTCCAACGGACATTTTTACGGATTTTTAATAGTTTCGGGCTATTTTCTATATTTTATGAAAGATCCGAATCTTTTTATTAAAGGATATGATTTTTGGCCGAATTTTGTCTTCTCTTATTTTTCAGTTGGTGATGGCGATCTTTCGGTTCCAGCGGACATTTTTGCAATTTTTTCTGAGCTTCGAGCTATTTTCTACATTTTATGGAACATATGGCTCTTTTAATTAAATGATATGATTTTCATAACCTAAGTTTATCTTATCTTATTTTTTTCAGTTGAAAATGGCGATCTCCCGGTTCCAACTGACATTTTTGCGGATTTTTCCGAGCCGGGTGCTATTTTCTATATTTTATAGAAGATATGAATCTTTTTATTAAATGATATGATTTTTATAACCTAAGTATGTCTTATCTTATTTTTCCGTTGAAGATGGTAATCTCCTGTTTACAATGGACATTTTGCGGATTTTTTTGAGCCAGGGGCAATTTTATACAGTTAATTGAGGATACAGATCTTTGTATTAAATGATGATTTTTACAGCCTAAGTTTGTCTTCTTTTATTTTTTAGTTGAAGATGGCGATCGCCTAGTTCCAACAAACATTTTTGAGGGTTTTTCCGACCTCGAGCCTATTTTTTATATTTTCTGGAACATATAGATCTTTTTATTAAATAATATGATTTTTGGGTCTAATTTTGTCTTCTCTTATTTTTTCTTTGAATATGATGATCTCCCAGTTTCAACGGACCTTTTTGCTAATTTTTCTTAACTCTGGGCAATTTTCTACATTTTCTGTAAGACATGGATCTTTATATTAAATGATACAATTTTTATAGCCTAATTTTGTCTTCTCTTATTTTTTCAGTTGAAGATGGCGATCTTCCGGATCAAACGGAAATGTTTGCAGATTTTCCTGCACTACGTGCTATTTTCTACAATTTATTGAAGATGTGTATCTTTTTATTAAATGATATGATCTTTATTGCCTAATTTTGTCTTCTCTTATTTTTTTTCGTTGAAAACTCGGTTTCAACAGACATTTTTACATATTTTTATTAGCTACGATCTTTTTTCTATATTTTCTGTAAGATTAATTTTTATATTAAAGGTTATGATTTTTAGAGCCGAGATTTATTTTCTCTTATTTTCAATTGAAAATAGTGATCTTCCAGTCCAATAGACATTTTTACGGATTTTTCTGTGATTAGTTCTATTTTTTACATTTTCTGTTAGATATGGATCTTTATAGCAAGTGATATGATTTTTATACCCTAATATTGTCTTCTCTTATTTTTCAGTTGAAGATGGTGATATCTTGGTTCCAACTAACATTTTACGTATTTTTCTGAGATATTAAATATTTTCTATATTTTCTTAAAGATATGGATCATTTTATAAAATGATATGATTTTTGGCCTTTTTGTCCTCTCTTATTTTCTGTTAAAGATGGCATTCTCCCGGTCCAACGAACATTTTTGCGGATTTTTCTGAGCTTGTGTCTATTTTCTACATTTTAGTGAAGATATGGATCTTTTTATTAAATGATATGATTTTGTAGCGTAATTTTCTCGTCTCTTGTTTTTCAGTTAAGTATGGTGATCTGCCAGTTCCAACGGACAATTTTGCGGATTTTTCTAAGTTTTCAGGAAGAAATGGATCTTTTTATTAAATGATATATTTTTGGCCTAATTTTGTATTCTCTTATATTCCAGTTGAAGATGGCGATCTCCCGGTTCCAATGAACATTTTTGCGGATTTTTCTGACCTCCGGGCCATTTTCCACATTTTTGGAAGATATGTATCATTTTATTAAATTATATGATATTTTGGCCTTACTTTGTCTTCTCTTATTTTTCCGTTGAAGATGGTGATCTTTCGATTCCAACGGACTTTTTTGCGGATTTTTTTGAGCTTGTGGCTATTTGTCTACATTTTCTTGAAGATATGGACCTTTTTATTAAATGATATGATTTTTTGGCCTAATTTTGTCTTCTCTTATTTTTTTCGTTGAAGATGGCGATCTCCCAGGTGTAACGGACATTTTTGTGCGATTTTTTGATCTCCGTAATATTTCTACAATTTCTATAAAATATGAATCTTTATATTAAATCTTCTGCTTTTATAGCCTACGTTTTGCCTTCTTTTATTTTTCAGTTGAAGATGGTAATCTTTCGATTCCAACAGATATTTTAAAGAGCTTTTCTTAGTTCGGGGCTATTTTCTAAATTTTTGGGGACATGGAACTTTATATTAAATGATATGATTATTATAGGCTAAGTTTGTTCTCTCTTATTTTTCAGTTGAAGATGGCGATCTCCCGGTTCCAACATACATTTTATGGATCTTTTTATTAAATGATATAATTTTCATAGACTAAGTTTGTCTCCTCTTATGTTTCAGTTGAAAATGGCAATCTCTTGATCCAAAGGACATTTTTTACAGATTTTTCTGACTGTGAGACTATTTTCTACATGTTCTAAAATACATATATCTTTTTATTAAATGAAATATTTTTGGCATAATTTTGTCTTCTCTTATTTTTCAATAGATGATAGCGATCTTCCAGTTCCAGCGGATATATTTGCAGATTTTTTGAGCTCGGAGCTATTTTCTACTTTTTAAGTAAGAAATGGATCGTTTCATTAAATGATATGATTTTTATAGCTTTATTTTGTCTTCTCTTATTTTTTTCAGCTGAAGATCATGATCTCCCGATTCCAACGGACACTTTCTGGAAGATAAGGATCTATTGATTTAATGATATAATTTTTTGGCCTAATTTTGTCCTCTCTTATTTTTTCAGTTGAAGATAGCGATCTCCCCGTTCCAACGGATATTTTTGATGATTCTCCTAAACTCCAGGACATTTTCTAAATTTTCTGTAAGATATGAATATTTATATTAAATGATATGATTTTCATAGCCTAATTTTGCCTTCTCTTATTTTTTTTAGTTGAAGATGGCGATCTCCCGGTTCCATCGGACATTTTGGGAATTTTTTGAGCTCGTTTCTATTTTTTGCATTTTCTGGTAGATAAATCTTTTTATTACATGATTTGTTTTTAGCCTAATTTTTTCTTCCCTGATTTTTCAGTTGAAGATGGCGACTCCTGATTTCAACGTACATTTTTGCAGATATTTCTCAGCGCCAGGTTAATTTCCACGTTTTCTGGAAGATATGGATCGTTTTATTAAATGATATGAACTTTTGACCTAATTTTGTCTTCTCTTATTTTCATATAGCAGATGGCGATTTCTCGGTTCCAACGTAATTTTTACGTATTTTTCTAAGATATGGCTATTTTCGACATTTTCTGGAAAATATGGATCTTTATTTTAAATGATATAATTTTAAGGCCAAATTTTGTATTCTCTTATTTTTTTCCAGTTGAAAATGGCGATCTCTCAGTTCCAACGGGCATGTTTGCAGATTTGTCTGTGTTCCGAGCTATTTTCTGCATTTTCTTGAAGATGTGTATCATTATATTAAATGATTTGGTTTTTATGGCCTAATTTTGTCTTCTCTTAATTTTAAAGTTGAATATGGCGATCTACAGGTTCCAACGGAAATTTTTGGAGATTTTTTGATGGCGGTGTTATTTTCTAGATTTTATTGAAGATTTGGGTCATTTAATAAATGATATGATTTTATAGCCTAATTTTGTCTTCGCTTATTTTTCAATTGAAAATGGCCATCTTCCGGTTCCAACAGACATTTTTGCAAATTTTTATAAGCGCAGAGCTCATTTATACATTTTCTGGAAGATATATATCTTTTTATTAATTGATATGATTTTTTGGCCTAATTTTGTCTTCTTTTATTTTTCAGTTGAAGATGTTGATCTCCCAATTCCATCAGACATTTTTACGTATTTTTCAGCTAAATATATGAATCTTTATATTAAATGAAATGATTTTTATAGCCTAATTTGTCTTGTCTTATTTTTCAGTTGAAGATGGCGATCTCTCGATTCCAACAGACATTTTTACGGATTTTTCTCAACACGTGGCTATTTTCTATAGTTTATTGAAGATATAAATTTTTTAATTAAATGATATTATTTTAATAGACTAAGTTTGCTTCTCTTATTTTTCTGTTGAGCATGGCAATATCCCTGTTCGGACGGACATTTTTGCTGATTTTTTTGATCTCGAGGCTATTTCTATATGTTCTAGAAAATATGGATCTTTTTATTAAATGATATGATTTTTGACCTAATTTTGTCTTCTTTTACTTTACGGATGAAGATGACGATCTCTAGGTTCCAAGGACATTTTGCGGATTTTTCTTAGCTCTGGGTAATTTTCAATATTTTCTGTAAGATATGGATCTTTAGAATAAATAATATGATTTTTATAGCCAAATTTTGTCTTCTCTTACTTTTCAGTTGAGGATGACGATCTCCAGACGGATATTTTTACGGATTTTCTGAGCTCAGGGCTATATTTTACATTTTATTGAAGATATGGATCTTTTTATTAAATGATATGATTTTGTAGCCTAATTTTTCCTTCTCTTATTTTTCAGTTGAACATGGTGATCTCCTGGTTCCAACAGATATTTTTGTGGTTTTTCTGAGATCAGAACTATTTTTATACATTTTTGAGAAGTTATGGATTTTTTTATTAAATGATATTACTTTTTTGGCCTAATTTTGTATTCTCTTATTATTTATTTGAGGATGGCGAACTCCCAGTTCCAACAGACTTTTTTCGGATTTTTATAAGCTCGGGAATATTTTCTACAGTTTATTGAAGATGTAGTTCATTTTATTAAATGATATGATTTCTATTGATTAAGTTTGTCTTCTCTTATTTTTCTGTAAAAGATGGTGATATCCCGTTTCCAACGGAATTTTTTGCGGATTTTTTGATCTCGGGGCAATTTTCTTAATTTTATGGAAGATATGTATCTTTTATTAAATGATATGATTGTATAGCCTATGATTGCCTTCTCTTATTTTTTTTAGTTGAAGATAGCGATCTCTCGGTTCCAGCAGACATTTTTACAGGGTTTTCTTAGCATGCGACTATTTTTCTACATTTTATGGAAGATATGTATCTTTTTATGAAATGATATGATTTTTGGCCTAATTTTGTCTTCTCTTTTTTTCCTTTTAAAGATGGCGATCTCTCGATTCCAATGGACATTTGTGCGGATTTATTTTGAGTTGTGAGATATTTTCTATGTGATTTTGTAAAATATGAATCGATATTTTAAATGATATGATTTTTATAACCTAATTTTGTAATCTCTTTTTTAAGTTGAAGATGGCGATCTCCTGGTTCCAAGAGACAATTTTGCGGATTATTCTGACCTTGGAACTATTTTCAAAATTTACATGAAGATATGGATATTTTAATTAATGACATGATTTTTGGCCTAGTATTGTTTACTCTTATTTTTAGTTAAAGATGGCGATCTTCCGGTTCCAACGGAAATTTTTGCGGTTTTTTCGAATCTCGGTGCTATTTTCACATTGTATTGAAGATATGAATTTTTTTATTAAATAATATGATTTTTATATCCTATGTTTTTCTTCTCTTATTTTTCTAATTTAATATTGCGAGCTACCGGTTCAACGGACATTTTTACTGATTTTTGTTAGTTTAGGGCTATTTTTCTTCATTTTATGATAGATGTAGATCACTTTATTAAATAATATGATTTTTGGCCTAATGTTTTCTTCTCTTATTTTTTAGTTGAATATGGCATTCTCACGATTCCAACAGAGATTTTTGCAGATTTTTTTGACCTTGAGGCTATTTTCTGCATTTTCTGGAAGATATGGATCTTTTTATTAAATAATATGATTTTGGCATAAATTTATCTTCTCTTATTTTTGAGATGAAGATGTCGATCTCTCGGTTCCAACGGACATTTTTGCGGATTTTTTTGAGCTCTATGCTATTTTCTACATTTTCTAAAAGATATGTATCTTTCGATTAAATGATATGATTTTTATAGCCAAATTTTGTATTCCCTTATTTTTCAATTGAAGATGTCGATCTCTTGCTTCTAACAGACATTTTAATGGATTTTTATGAGCTCAGGGCTATTTTCCACATTTTATTGAAGATACGTCTCTTTTTATTAAATGATATGATTTTTGTAGTCTAATTTTGTCTTCTCTTATTTTTCACTTGTAGATGGCGATCTCCCGCTTTCAAGGACATTTTATGGATATTTCTGAGGTTGGGACTATTTTTCTACATTTTCGGGAAGTTATAGATCTTTTTATTAAATGATAAGATTTTTTGGCCTAATTTTGTCTTCTCTTTTTTAGTTGAAGATGGTGATCTGCCATTTCCAACAGACATTTATGCGGATTGTTCTGAGCTCTATGCTATTTTCTAAATTTTCTGGAAGATATGGATTATTATTTTAAATGATATGATTTTTATAGCCTAATTTTGTCTTCTCTTTTTTTAGTTGAAGATGGCAATGTTCTGGTTCCAACTGATATTTTTGGAGCTTTTTCTGAGCTCGGTGCCACTTTTCTACATTTTTGGAAAGTTCTACATCTTTTTATTAAATGATATGATTTTAGGCCAAAATTTGTCTTCTCTTATTTTTTCATTAAAGATGGCGATCACCCGGTTCCAACTGATATATTTAAAGATTTTTCAAAGGTCCGGGATATTTTCTAAATTTTCTGTAAGATATGAATCTTTATATTAAATGATATGATTTTTATAGCCTAATTTTGTCTTCCCTTATTTTTCATTTGAAGACGGCGATCTTCCGATTCCAATGGACATTTTTGCATATTGTTTAAGCTCGATGTTATTTTCTACATTTTATGGAAGATATAAAACTTTTTATTAAAATAGTATGATTTTTATAGCCTACGTTTGTATTCTCTTATTTTTTCAGTCGAAGATGGAGATCTCAACGGACATTTTCGCAGATTTTTCTATGCTTGAGACTTTTTCTACATTTTCTTAAAGATATGTTTCTTTTTAGGAAATGAAATGAATTTTTGGCCTAGTTTTGTCTTCTCTTTTTTAGTTTGAAGATGACAATCTACCGGTTCCAACAAATATTTTTTCTGATTTTAATAAGCTCGGTGTTATTTTCTACATTTTTATAAATGATATGATTTTTGTAGCATACGTTTGTCTTCTCATATTTTTTCAGCTGAAGATGGAATCTCCCGGTTCCAATGGACATTTTTGCGGATTTTTCTTAGCTTGAGTCTGTTTTTCTACATTTTTTGAAAGATATTGATATTTTTACGAAATGATATGATTTTTTGGCCTAATTTTGTCTACTCTTATTTTTCAGTTGAAGATGGTGATCTTCTGGTTCCAACGAAAATTTTTACGGATTTTACGAAGCTCGGTGCTATTTTCTACATTTTATGGAAGATATGAATTTTTATTAAATGATATGATTTTTATATCATACGTTTTTCTTCTCATATTTTTTTCAGTTGAATATTGAGATCTACCGGTTCCAGCAGACGCTTTTACCGATTTTTGTTAGCTTGGGGCTATTTTTCTTCATTTTATGGAAGATATGGATCATTTTATAAAATGAAATGATTTTTTGGCCTAATGTTGTCTTCTCTTATTTTTCAATTGAAAATGTCGTTCTTACGGTTCCAACGGAGATTTTTGCGGATTTTTCGACCTAGATGATATTTTCTATATTTTCTACAAGATATGGATCTTTTTATCAATAATATGAATTTTTGGCCTAATTTATCTTCTCATATTTTTTAGATGAAGATGGCGATCTCCCAGTTCCAACAGACATTTTTTCGGATGTTTCTGAGCTCCAGGCTATTTTCTATATTTTTTGTATGTAATGTATCTTTAGATTAAATGATATTATTTTTATAGCCTAGTTTTTCTTCTCTTATTATTCAGTTGAAGATGGTGATCTCCCGGTTCCAATGGACATTTTCGCGGATTTTATGAGCACGTGGCTATTTTCTACATTTTATTGAAGATACAGCTCTTTTTATTAAAGATATGATTTTTGTAGCATAATTTTGTCTTCTCTTATTTTTCACTTAAAGATGATGATCTCCTGCTTCCAACGAACATTTTTGCTGATATTTATGAGTTTAGGACTATTTTTCTACATTTTCGGGAAGTTATGGATCTTTTTGTGAATTGATGTGATTTTTTGGCCTAATTTTATCTTCTCTTTTTTCAGTTGAAGATGGAGATATCCACTTCCATCAGACATTTGTGCGGATTTTTCTAAGCACCGGGCTATTTTCTAAATTTTCTGGAATATATGTATTTTTCATATTAAATGATTTTATTTTTATAGCCTAATTTTGTCTCCTCTTATTTTTTAGTTGAAGATGGCAATTTCCCGGTTCCAACAAAAAATTTTGCGGCTTTTTCTGAGCTCGGGGGTATTTTTTTATATTTTCGGGAAGTTATAGATCTTTTTATTAAATGATATGATTTTTAGGCCTAATTTTGTCTTCTCTTTTTTTAATTGAAGATGGCGATCGCGCGATTCCAACAGACATTTTTTGGGGATTTTTCCGCGCTCCGGGCAATTCTAAATTTTCTGTAAGATATGAATCTTTATATTAAATGATATGAGTTTTATTGCCTAATTTTTTCTTCTCTGATTTTTCTGGTTAATATGTCGATCTTCTGTTTCCAACGGCCAACTTTGCGGATTTTTCTATACTCAAAACTATATTCTACAGTTTATTGAAGATAAGGATCTTTTTATTAATTGATATAATTTTTATAGACAAAGTTTGTCTTCTCTTATTTTTCCTTTGAATATGGTGATCTCTTGGTTCCAACGGAAATTTTTGTGGAATTCTCTAAGCTCCTGGCTATTTTCCACATTTTCTTTTAAATATGGATTTTTATATTAAATGATAAGATTTTTATAGCCTATTTTGTCTTATCTTATTTTTTCAGATGAAGATGGCAATCTCCCGGTTTCAACGGACATTATTGCGGATTTTTTGAGCCATGTGCTATTTTCTACATTTTCTGTAAGATTTGGATCTCATATTAAATGATATGATATTTATGCCCTAATTTTGTCTTCTCTTATTTTTTGTTGAAGATGGCGATCTCCTGTTTGCAAAGAAATTTTTTGCATATTTTTCTGAGCTCTGGGCTATTTTCTATATTTTCTGGAAGATAAGGATATTTATATTAATTGATATGATTTTTTTGCCTAATTTTGTCTTCTCTCATTTTCCAGTTGAGGATGGCAATATTTTTATTAAATAATATGAATTTTTGGCCTTATTTTGTGATCTCTAATATTTCGGTTGAAGATGGCGATCTTCCAGTTCTAACGGACATTTTAGCGGATTTTTCTGAGCTCCGGGCTATACTCAACAATTTCTGAAAAATATGGATCGTTTTATTAAATGCTATCAGAGAAACCAAAATTACGCCAAAAAATGTCAGTTGAAACTGTGAAATCGCCTCTTCAACTGAAATATAAGAGACGACAAAATTAGCAACCGAGTAATCGCCATCTTCATCTATAAAAATGTCTGTTGTAAATAGGATATCGCCATCTTCAACTGCTAAGATTTCTATATATCATTTTCTGGGCATGGTGCTATTTTCTACATTTTTTGAAAGATAAGGATCTTGTTATCAATTGATATGATTTTTATAGTCTAAATTTTTCTTCTCTTATTTTTTAGTTGAAGATGGCGATCTTTCAATTAAATGATATGATTTTTTGGTCTAATTTTGTTTTATCCTATATCCCAGTTGAAGATGGCGATCTCCCGGTTCCAACGGAAATTTTTGCGGATTTTCTGAGCGTGGGGCTATTTTCTAGATTTTATTGAAGATATGTGTCATTTAATAAAATGATATGATCTTTATGGCCTAATTTTGTCTTCTCTTATTTTTCAGTTGAAAATGGCCATCTCCCGGTTCCTACAGACATTTTTGCAAATTTTTCTGAGCTCTGGGCTATTTTGTACACTTTATAGAAGATATGAATCTTTATATTAAATGATATGATTTTTATATCCTATTTTTTCTTCACTTATTTTTCAGTTGCAGATGGCGATCTCCCAAATCCAACTGGCATTTTTGCTTATTTTTCAGTTAAAGATAGGAATACTTATATTAAATGATATGAATTTTATAGCCCAAATTGTATTCTCTTATTTTTTTAGTTGAAGATGGCGATCCTCGGTCTAGCAGAAATTTTTCTGGATTTTTCTCAGCTCGGGGCTATTTTCTATAGTTTATTGAAGATATGGATCTTTTAACTAAACAATATAATTTTATAGACTAAGTTTGTATTCTCTTTTTTTAGTTGAAAATGGCAAGCTCCCAGTTCGGACGAACATATTTGCAGATTTTTGTGACCGTGAGGCTATTTTCTACATTTTTTGGAAGATATGCATCTTTTTATTAAATGATATGATTTTTTTGGCCTAATTTTGTCTCCTTTTACTTTTCAAATGAAGATGGCGATCTCCTGGTTACAAACGGACATTTTTGCAGATTTTTCTTAGCTCCGATTATATGATATGATTTTTATTACCAAATTTTGTTTTCTCTTATTTTTCAGTTAAAGATGACGATCTCCCGACTGACATTTTTGCGGATTTTTCTGAGCTCAGTGCTATTTTTTACATTTTATGGAAGATATGTATCTTTTTATTAAATGATATGATTTTTATAGCCTAAGTTTGTCTTCTCTTATTTTTAGTTAAAGATGGCAATTTTATGGTTCCAACGGACATTTTTGCAGATTTTTCATAGCTCGAGGATATTTTTCTACATTTTCTAGAAGATATGTATCTTTTTATTAAATGATATGATTTTTTGGACTAAATTTGTCTTCTAATTTTTTTCGTTAAAGATGGAGATCTCCCGGTTCTAACCGACATTTTTACAAATTTTTTTGAGCTCTGGGCAATTTTCTACATTTTCTATAAGATATGGATCTTTATATTAAATGATATGATTTTTATAGCTTATTTTTGTCTTCTCTCATTTTCGGTTGAAGATGGTGATCTCCCGGTTCCAACAGAAATTTATGTGTATTTTTCTGAGCTCGGGGCTATTTTTTATATTTTCTTAAAGATAAGGATATTTATATTAATTGATATGATTTTTGTCGCCTAATTTTGTCTTTTCTTATTTTCTAGTTGATGATGGCAATCTTTTTATTAATGATATGATTTTTTTCGCCTAATTTTGTCTTCTGTTATATTTCGGTAATATATGACGATCTCCCAGTTTCAACGGACATTTTTGCGGATTTTTCTGAACTACGGGCTATTTTTCTCATTTTCTAGAAGATATGGATCGTTTTATTAAATGATATCTTAGAAGACAAAATTAGGCCAATAATGACTGTTGAAACCAGGAAATCGCCATTTTCAATAGAAATATAAGAGAAGACAAAATTCGGACCCGTGAAATCGCCATCTTCGTCTATAAAAATGTCCATTGTAACTGGGATATCGCCATCTCCAACTGATAAAATTTTTATATATCATTTTCTGAGCTTGGTACTATTTTCTACATTTTATGGAAGATATGGATCTTTTTATTAATTGATATGATTTTTATAGCCTAAATTTGTCCTCTTATTTTTCAGTTGAAGATGACGATCTTTTTATTAAATGATACGATTTTTAAGCCTAATTTTGCATTCTCTTATATTCCATATATAGATGCAATCTCCCTGTTCCAACAAATATTTTTGCGGATTTTTCTAAGCTCTAGGCTATTTTCCACTTTTTTGAAAGATATGTATCATTTTATTAAATGATATAATATTATGGCCTAATTTTGTCTTCTCTTATTTTTTTAGTTGAAGATGGCGATCTCCCGGTTCCAATGGACATTTGTGCAGATTTATTTTGAGCTACGGGCGATTTTATATATTTTTGTATAATATGAATCTATATATTAAATGCTTTGATTTTATAACCTAATTTTGTCATCTCTTATTTTTTAGTTGAAGATGGCAATCTCCCGGTTCCAATGGGCATTTTTTGCGGAATTTTCTTAGTTCGGTGCTATTTATCTATATTTTTGAGAAGTTATGGATCTTTTTATTAAATGATATGATTTATTGGCCTAATTTTGTCTTCTCTTATTTTTTTCTGTTGAATATAGCGATCTCCCGGTTCCAACGGACATTTTGCGTATTATTCTGACCTCGGGATTATTTGCTATATTTTCTGGAAGATATGGATCTTTTTATTAAAAGATATGATTTTTGGCCTAATTTTGTCTTCTCTTATTTTTCAATTGAAGATGACGATCTCTCTGTTCAGACGGACATTTTGACGGATTTTTATAAGCTTAGTGCTATTTTCTACATTTTTATAAATGATATGATTTTTATGGACCGTGTTTGTGTTGGAGCTGGATCTAAGCCTGGAGGGGTTGAATAGGGTAAAAAAATTCTCGTGAACACACAAGCAATCACATGCAGTTAAATTCAAATGCAGAGTAACAAAAGCAAACACAGAGTGTACAATAGATTTACACTGGTTCGGTCACCCCAATGACCTACTCCAACCCCAAAGCAATTACTAGCATTAATATGTTACTAGGTACAACCGTTAAGCTCTCCGAGCCCCAACTCTTCGCTCACCCGGTTCAGTACCGCACTCATCAAAGTGCTAAATACTATTAATCTAGTAACGCTCTCTCTTGACAAACACCAACTCGTCAAGACCATCTTATCTAGCCCCAACTAGACAAGACCCCAAAAGAATTAATAGGTAACCTGATCGATACACCAAGTACAAGAATATAAAGTAATAAGAGTTTAGAAAATCTCAGTTCAAGTCGGTGTCATCGTCTCTGTCGATCAGCGCATCGTCAGCTTCACGCTGGTGCAAACGGTGTCTCAATCCGATGTCTGGATCTCAAGATATAGCCCTCCGAAGTTTGATGCGCAAATCTACCAGAATCTGGTCTGTGCGTAAATCAATTCTCTGTTCTGCAGAATCGACAACAGTCTGTGCGCAAAGTATGTTTCTGTGCTGTCTTCCAGAAATTGTAGTAAATCGACCTTAGCTCGGAAAAATCCGAATAAATACTCATTGGAATCATGAGCTCGTCCTCTTCAACTGAAAAAATAAGAAATAAGTGATTTGGATGCTCTTGTAGAAAGGAATTCTCAGATCTTTGAAGGGCATCCTAGGGCTTGGAATTTGATCTCGTGGACTTTGCTTCTTCAAAGATGGTGGCCTTGGTTGCTTGCTCCTCTAGGTTGAAGATGGCTTATGCTTGGATATCTATCTTGATGGATGGTTCCTTATGCTTGCAGCAATGCTTGAAGATGATGAAGAACTTTGGCCATGTTGTAAAGCACTGAGTTGTGATCGTCCTGGGCAAACATTTCGTCGACCTGAGCTCTGTGAAAAAAGTTATGCACTTTTTAGCATCGTCTATCCAGCTACTTCTTCTTCCTGCGAATTTGATGATTCCTTTGAAGCTTGGAGGATAAATTCGGCCAAGATGAAGAGAAATGAGTCTAGGACCGGCCTTATTTTTTTCTCTCTCCTTTGGATGTAGATTTATATCGAAGGAGGTGGAAATCAATTAGGCTCTTGTAGAATCCCTTAGAATAAGAATATTGGATGGAATCCCAACTTGAATAGGATTTGAAATAATCATATGGAAGATCTCTTTCAATCACAATAGGAATTGGAGTTTAAATTGGATTTGAAGAGGATTTGAATTTGAATGGCAATGGGATTTGAATAGGATCTCATTTAGTATCTCATTTAATCACTAATTGATTTGCATGAGATTTGGTTCAATCACTTTTGATATGAATGAGATCTCTCCATATCTCTCCATGTTTGACCAAGTCCAAATTTCAAATGAATTGCAATTTCTTCATCACTTTGACTAAGTCTTATTTGTATATTTATCCACACTTTGAGTAAGTCTTCCTTTGAGTATTTACGAGCTTGCCACTCCTGAAAGCACTTAGCACACACATCAAATTTTTCACACACTTTTGTTATCATCAAACAGGAAGTCATCGATCGTTGTTTCCAACTACACGTTGTATCCAATAATCTCCCCCTTTTGGTGATGACAAACCAATATAAGATTTGAGCAATAACGATCCAAATAATATTATCGTGACATGTGTGTGAGAAGTGTGATGAAGGAGAAAGTATGCAACAAATGTTCAAGCATTCAGACATGTATGCATGCTCCCCCTATATTCACGTTCTCCTTGAACATACATTCATTAATGCACAATATCACAAATCTTTTCCCAAATATTCTCCCTCTTTTGTTATCATCAAAAGTGTACTTACGAAGTCAATGTCATATCACATGCAAAAAGGGTGTATTATAAACTTTTACAAACACTTGCATGTAGTCATTCTTGACTTCTACACCAACATGTAAGTGTGATGATTAAAAATTGAAGCACATAAGGAGAAATTTCAAGAAATTCAACCAAAACCAATCCACTTTTCCATGTAACATGATATCATCTAGGATTGATTTTTTCCATCTCATTAAAAATGAGTTCAAGTTACCATACCCAAAACATAGCCTATGAGGACTCTTAGATGTGGGGTGGCATTGCTTGACGAGTATAACACCAACGCTAAAGTTTACTCTTAAAGCTTATGTTGGATACTCGTGGATAGTGTCATTGCCATGGATCGTATCCATTTTTCATACAGAGCTCTTTTCTTTCTTTTTCATTTATATATATAATTTTTTTCATTTCAGTTCTTTTAAGCTCTATTTTTTATCCAAGTCAAGACACATCATATCCCTTAGATTTTTCAGTTATTTTTCATCCTACATTCACTTTCCAATATTTTATAAAAGATATCTCCAAATGTACAACAACATTTAATGCTTGTGGAAGTGAAAGTGTGTGTGTAGAAATCGAATTGTTCTAATCATTTAACATGTCATGGTTATTTAGAAAAACAAACATGCACATGTAGCTATAACAATTATACATCAATTTCTACATGGATATGAATCTCATTCATTAATACATATTTAATGATTCAAAAGAAGATACACATTAAGCACCATTTTTGTAGCTTTTTGTATTTTTCATTTTTTGTTTTGTGTTTATAAAGAACTAAAGCATCCTAACAAATGAACTAGCACACAAACAAATGAACTAGCAGACAAACAAAAACAAATCAAGCACACAACAAGCTATGAATGTATTCATTACGCTCAATCAAGAAAATATACATTCGCGATGTCGTTTGGCTAAGAAACTTTTTAATGAAATGCGACGTCCAATCCATATTACCTACACGAAAGAAGTTATGTGTGACCTTGGAATCCAACAAAGTCCACTCACGTTAGTTATCAAACTCTTAGGAACCCAAATTTCTTTAAACTTTATGTTTTTGTTCATATATTTGCAATAACGAGAAGCATGACCAACACAACCACATGTAAAGCACTTTGCATGAATATTTCTAGCTTTTGTTGTCTCATTGTGAACTTTTCTATATTTTGACTTTTCAACACGTTTCAAATCATATCCATGTCCTTGCCTATTATTTCCATATATATGGTTTCCAAGAATTATATCCAAAGATTGTTTCCCCACACCAAATTTCTTAATGGTCAATTCTAGGTTCGTGACTTTAGATTTCAAACTAGTATTTTCGTTCACAAGCAGAATGCATTTACTAATGAAAGCTTTCTTATTGTCCTCTTCATTCTTTTTCATGCTTTCAGCTTTCTTTTCAAAATCAATTATTTTTCTTTAAGCTCATTATGTTGCATGCACATCTTTTCAATAAGCTCGTTATCTTTAGTTTTTAGCTTAATCAGTTTTTATTTATACATGCTATTTTCTTTTAATAAAGTGGGACAAATAAGACATTCAACTTTTTCATGCAAGCTAGATATTTTCTTTTACAACATGGTGATGGTAGACTTACATGCAACAACTTTTTCTTTCAAATTATCAATCTCTTTAGACATGTCACAATTTTCTTATTGCAATTCAAAGTTACCATTCCTATAGAATCTAAAGTAGATCTACCTCATCAATTTTATCTTGCATTCCCTCACAAATATTCAAAAGTTCAACTTTAGTGCAAGATTTACCTCGTCGTGCTTTCCCATTAAGCAAAGGGAGGAGTGGGCAGTCTCGTCTTGAGTTTCATCTTCGATATCCATATCCCACGTTATTGCTAAATATTTTCCTTTCTTTTCATCGACGTTATTCTTTTCTTATGGGCAATTCCTCATGAAGTGTCCCTTCTTCCTGCATTTAAAACATTCCATTTTATTAGTAGTATTCTGTTCAGTGGAATTTCTAGCAAGATTAGATTTGTTAGAGCGATTAAACCTTTGCGCCATCTCAGTTCTTCCTTGGTCGGTCTTGATGTATCTTCTGATGTTTCTGACAATCAGTGCTTGCTCCTCATGAAGATCATCGTTGTCATCTTCCTTAGCTTGAAGAGCTAGTGGTTTGGGAGCCTTGGTCTCTGGTTTCTCTCTTGATTCTGTACTCTGCAGTTCAAGCTCATGGGACATTAAGTGACCTATGAAGTCCTCCACTCTCATCTTTGATTAATCTTTAGCTTCTTGAATAGATGTGACTTTAGGACAGAAGAAGCTCGGCAGCACTCTCAAGATCTTCGTCACCTGCTCCAGACTAGAGTATGGCTTACCAAGGGAGCTGGACTTGTAGACGATGTCTGTGAACCTCGCAAACATCTATTTGATGGATTCTGATGGAAGTATGTGAAAGCTCTCATATTCTGTACTCAGCAAAGCAAGTCTGGACTCCTTCACCTGCGATGTTCCCTCATGCGTCACCTCCAGCATATGCCTATTTCCTGCCCAGATAAACATCGTGAGATATGATTAAATTCAGCTTCACCCAAAGAGCAAATAAGTGCATTCATAGCAGCAGCATCCTATTTTTCTATTGGTTTTAGAATTTCAATGTGTTCAATTTTAATAGTGGGGTGTTCATATCCTTTTTCAACAATATCCCACACATCATAATCAACAGCCACTAAATAAATTTTCATTCTCGCTTTTCAATAGGCAAAGTCTACTCCATTAAACTTAGGGAATCAGGCAATAGAATGTCCTTCAGCAAATGCTGAATCAGAGATATTCATGGTTAATCTAGCAAATGCTGATACCACTTGTTGGATCTGGATCTAAGCTTAGAGGAGTGGATGAATAGGCTAATAAAAATTCTCGTGAACACATAAGCAATCACAGGCAGTTATAATCAGATGCAGATTAAATAAAAGCAAACACATAGTGCACAGTAGATTTATCATGGTTCGATCACCCCAACGACCTACTTCAGTCCCAAAGCAATTACTAGCATTAATATGTTACTGGGTACAATCGTTAAGCTCCCTGAGCCCCAACTGTCCGCTCACCTGGTTCAGTATCACACTCACCAAAGTGCTAAACATTATTAATCTAGTAACGCTCTCTCTTGACAATCACCAACTCGTCAAGACCCTCTTGTCTAGCCCCAACTAGACAAGACCCCAAAAGAATGAATAAGTAACCTACAAAAATCGATACATCAAGTACACAAATATAAAGTAATAATAGTTTAGAAAAGCTAAGTTCGGTCGGTGTCATCATCTCTGTCGATCAACGCGTTATCGGCTTCATGCTAGCACAAACGGTGTCTCAATCCGATGTCTGGATCCCTCCGAAGTTTGATGCACAAATCTGCCCGAATCTGGTCTATCATTTCTCTGTTCTGCAGAATCGGCAGCAGTCTGTGCGTAAAGTATGTTTCTGCCCCATCTTCCATAAATTGTAGTAAATCGACCCGAGCTCGAAAAACTCCAAATAAATAATCATTGGAATTGTGAGCTCGTTCTCTTCGACGAAAGAATAAGAAAGTCCGATTTGGATGCCCTAGTTGAGAGGAATTCTCAGATCTTTGTAGTGTATCCTAGGGCTTGGAATTTGATCTCTTGGACTTTGCTTCTTCAAAGATGGTGGCCTTGGTAACACGAAGTCATCGATTGTTATTTCCAACTACATGTTGTATCCCACATTTTGTCTTCGCTTATTTTTTTCTGTTGAAGATGGTGATCTCCCGGTTCTAATGGACATTTTTGCGGATTATTCTTATCTTGATGATGTTTTTCTACATTTTTTGGAAGATATTGATCCTTTTATGAAATGATATGCTTTTTTGGCCTAATTTTGTCTTCTCTATTTTTCAGATGAAGATGACCATCTACCAGTTCCAAGAACATTTTTGTAGATTTTTCTGAGCTACGGGATATTTTCTACATATTCTAGAAAATATGGATCTTTATATTAAATGATATGATTTTTATAGCCTAATTTTGTCATCTCTTGTTTTTCAGTTGAAGATAGCGATCTTTTGGTTCGAACTGACATTTTTGCGTATTATTCTGACCTCGGGGCTATTTTCTAACTTTTCTGGAATATATGTATCTTTTTATTAAATGATATGATTTTTGGCCTAGTTGAAGATGACGATCTATCAACGAACATTTTTGCGGAATTTTCTGAGCTGAGGGCTATTTTTTACATTTTATTGAAGATGTGGATCTTTTTATTAAATGATACGATTTTTTGCCTAATTTTGTCTTCTCTTAATTTTCAATTGAATAAGGTGATCTCCCGGTTCCAAAGGACATCAGTTTGGATTTTTCTGAGCTCGAAACTATTTTTCTATATTTTCAAGAAGTTATGGTTCTTTTTACTAACTGATATGATTTTTGGTCTAATTTTGTCTTCTCTTATTTTTTAGTTGAAGATGTCAAACTCATGGTTCCAACAATATTTTTGCAGATTTTTTTGAGCTCGAGAATATTTTCTACAGTTTATTGAAGATGTGGTTCATTTTATTAAATGGAAAGATTTTTATAGGCCAAGTTTTTCTTCTCTTATTTTTCAGTTGAAGATGGTGATATCCAGTTTCCAACAGAATTTTTTGCAGATTATTTGATCTCTGGGCTATTTTCTAAATTTTATGGAAGATATGTGTCTTTTTATTAAATGATATGATTTTTATAGCCTATGTTTGTCTTCTCTTATATTTCAGTTGATTATGGTGATCTTCCGGTTCCAACGGACTTTTTTGTGAATTTTTCTGATCTATGTGCTATTTTCTATATTTTCTGTAAGATATGTATCTTTATATTAAATTATAGGATTTTTATAACCTAATTTTGTCTTCCCCTATTTTTCAGTTAAAGATGGCGAGCTCCTGGTTACAACGAACATTTTTGCTGATTTTTCTTAGTTCGTTGTTATTTTTTTTCATTTTCTTGAATAAATAGATATTTTATCAAATGATATGCTTTTCGTAGTCTAATTTTGTCTTCTCTCTTTTTAAGTTAAATATGACGATCTTTCAATTCCAATGGACATTTCAGCGGATTTTTCTGTGTCCGGTGCTCTTTTTCTACATTTTCTCGAAGATAAGGATATTTTCATTAAATGATATGATTGTTTGGCCTAATTTTGTCTTCTCTTATTTTTTTCATTGAAGATGGCAATCTGCCGGTTTCAACGGACGTTTTTGCTGGATTTTATAAGCTCCATGCTATTTTCTACATTTTATATTTTAAGGAAATTTTCTGAGCTCAGTGCTATTTTCTACATTTTATTAGAGACATGGATCTTTTTATTAAATGATATGATTATTATAGCCCAAATTTGTTTTCTCTTATTTTTCAGTTGAAGAAGACGATCTCCCGATTCCAACAGACGTTTTATCGATATTGTTATTAAATGATTTGTTTTTCCTACACTAAGTCTGCCTTCTCTTATTTTTTAGTCGAAAATGACGATTTCCCGGTTCCAACAGGCTTTTGTGCAGATTTTTCTCACCACGAGACTATTTTCTACATTTTCTGAAAGACATGGATCTTTTCATTAAATGAAATGAATTTTGGCATAATTTTGTCTTCTGTTATTTTTCAGTTGAAAATAGCGATCACCCAGTTCCAACAGATATTTTTGCAGATATTTTGAGATCGGAGCTATTTTTTACATTTTATGTAAGAAATGGGTCTTTTCATTAAATGATATGATTTTTATAGCATAAGTTTGTCTTCTCTTATTTTTTTCAGTTGAAGATCATGATCTCCCAGTTCCAACAGATATATTTGCCGATTTTTCTTAGCTCGGGACAATTTTTCTACATTTTCTGGAAGATATGGATCGTTTGATTAAATGATATGATTTTTGGCCTAATTTTGTCTTATCTAATTTTTCAGTTGAAGATTGTGATCTCCTGGTTCCAACAGACATTTTTGATGATTTTCCTGAACTCTGTGCCATTTTCTAAATTTTCTGTATGATAAGAATCTTTATATTAAATAATATGATTTTTCTAGCCTAATTTTGCCTTCTCTTATTTTTTAAGTTGAAGATGGCGATCTCCAGGCTACAATAGACATTTTTGTTGATTTTTCTGAGCTTTTAGTTATTTTATTTATTTTCTGAAAGATATGTCTTTTTATTATATGATATGATTTTTGGCCTAATTTTGTCTTTTCTAATTTTTCGGTTGAAGATGGCGATCTCCCCGATTTCAACATACCTTTTTTGCCGATTTTTCTCTCCCTTAGGCTAATTTCCACATTGTCTAGAAGATATGGGTCGTTTTATTAAATGATATGATTTTTGGCCTAATTTTGTCTTCTCTTATTTTCATATGCAGATGGCGATCTCTCGGTTCCAACAGATATTTTTGCATATTTTTCTAAGCTACAGGCTATTTTTTACATTTTCTGGAAAATATGGATATTTATTTTAAATGATATGATTTTAAGGTCAATTTTTGTCTTCTCTTATTTTTTTTAGTTGAAAATGGCGATCTCCCTATTTCAATGGACATTTTTGCGGATTTTTCTGTGTTCCGAGCTATTTTCTACCTTTTATTGAAGATATAGATCTTTATATTAAATGATACGGTTCTTATGGCCTAATTTTATCTTCTCCTATTTTTAAGTTGAATATGTCGATCTCCCGATCCCAACGGAAATTTTTGCGGATTGTTCTGAGCACGGGGATATTTTCTAGATTTTATTGAAGATATGGATAATTTTATTGTATAATATGATTTTATGGCCTAATTTTGTCATCTCTAATTTTTCATTTGAAAATGGGCCATCTCTGGTTCCAACAGACATTTTTTGCAAATTTTTCTGAGTGCAATGCTCATTTATTCATTTTCTGGCAGATAAGTATCTTTTTATTAAATGATATGATTTTTGGCCTAATTTTATCTTCTCTTATTTTTCAGTTGAAGATGTCGATCACCCGGTTCGAACAGACATTTTTGTGCATTTTTCATTTAAAGATATGAAGCTTTATATTAAATGATATGATTTTTATAGATTAAATTATCTTTTCTAATTTTTCAGTTGAAGATGGCGATCTCTCAGTTCCAACGGACATTTTTGCAGATTTTTGAAAACTCACAGTTGTTTTCTATAGTTTATTGAAGATAGAGATCTTTTAATTAAATGATATGCTTTTTATACACTAACGGTGTCTTCTCTTATTTTTAAGATGAAAGTGGCAATCTCTCGGTTTAGATGGACAAATTGGCGGATTATTCAGACATCGAGGCTATTTTCTACATTTTCTGGAAGATATAAATCTTTTTAATGAATTATATGATTTTTTGGCCAAATTTTGTCTTCTCTTACTTTTTAGATGAATATGGCGATCTCCCTGTTCCAACGGATATTTTTGTGGATTTTTCTTACCTCTGTGCTATTTTCTACATTTTCTGTAAAATATGGATCTTTAGATTAAATGATATGATTTTTATAGCCAAATTTTGTCTTCTCTTATTTTTCAGTTGAAGATGACGATCTCCAGATGGACATTTTTGGAGATTTTTCTAAGCTCAAAGCTATTTTTCAATTTTTATTGAAGATATTTATTTTTTATTAAATGATCTGATTTTTGTAGCCTAAGTTTTGTCTTCTCTTATTTTTCATTGAACATGGCGATCTCCCGGTTCCAACAGACATATTTTCGGATTTTTCTGAGCTCAGAACTATTTTTCTACATTTTTGGGAAGTTATGGATCTTTTTATTAAATTACATGAATTTTTGCCCTAATTGTGTCCTCTCTTAGTTTTTATTTGAAGATGGCAAATTCCCATTTCCAACAGACATTTTTGTAGATTTTTCTTAGCTCGGGAATATTTTCTATAGTTTATTGAAGATGTGATTTTAGTAAATGATATGATTTTTCTAGACTAAGTTTGTCTTCTCTTATTTTTCAGTCGAAGATGGTGATATCCCATTTCCAATGGAATTTTTGTGAATTTTTCTGATCTCGGAGCTATTTTCTAAATATTACGGAAGATATGTATCTTTTCATAAAATGATATGATTTTTATATCATAAGTTTGTCTTCTCTTATTTTTCAGTTAAAGTTGGTGATCTCCTTGTTCCAACGGACATTTTTACTGATTTTTCTGGGTTTGCGACTATTTTTCTACATTTTCTGGAAGATATGTATCTTTTTATTAAATCATATGATTTTTGGACTAATTTTGTATTCTCTTATTTTTTCGTGAAAAATGGCGATCTCCTTGTTCTAACGGAATTTTTTGCGGATTTTTCTGAGTCCGTACAATTTTCTACATTTTCTGTAAGATATGGATCTTCAAATTAAATGATATGATTTTTATAGTATATTTTTGTCTTCTATTATTTTTTAGTTGAAGATGGCGATCTCTCGGTTTCAACGAAATTTTTTGCGTATTTTTTTGAGCTCGGTGCTATTATATATATATACTAGTCATAACCCGTGCCCGCGGGCACGGTTCATTTAAGTTTTTTCCTCGCAAAATCTTTGTTCCCCCAAAAAAAAATATCCACAGCCAAATTTAAAAGAACAAAAAATTAGCGTAAAAATATTTAGCAGCGTGAGCGCATTCGACGCGGATGCCTCCATAGAGAATTTTGGGGTCCTTTTACCCCCAATGATACCGACACACACACCCATAGTTCTCACTCTTTTTCGGTTGCGCACATGGACCACATCCTGTTTGTGGGGGTTTTTTCACCGTGCACTGTGTGCACGGATTATTTCTAGTTAATAACTAAAGCGAAATAATTGTTATTTAGTTTCTTCCAAAGGTGGTTAGTTCTCCTGAAAATTTTAGTTCTACTCAAAATTTAGTTCCCCTACAAAATTTAGTTTCACACATTGTTATTTAGTTCTCCTTAAAAATTTTAGTTACACCCGAAATTTAGTTCCACCAGATAATTTTTTGCCATCAAATTTATTCCCCTACATATTTGTTTCCCCCAAAATTTTAGGTAGAGAGATGTTGAAAGAGGATTTCATGCGAAAAATTTTATTTTACAATCAGTGATATTGTTGGATCAACAAATCGACATGTTCAAAGAGTACAAAGAGAAGGCAAGAGTTATAACTTATGGGTAAATTTTTTATCATAATCCAAAAAAATTGTTGATATGATTCTTTCATTTAAACTCGGTTCAATATCCACAGCATTGCAAAATAATGTTAACAGTCCCACCAGAAACAAATTTAAAATCCAAAATCATTTTACCCTAAGCTGGTGAGTGATATCATGTAACCCAAATGTTGCCAAAAATTCCAGAATACAACCATGATCCTCCAGAATTGGCACCACATCCAGTAAAAAAATTATACATCACTTTAACACATTTTCTTTTTCTCCATTTTCTTTTTCTCCAAAAATACAATAGTCCATTATACATTTCTCGGTTCTCTCACTTTTCATCTCTCACTTATGATTTCTCAGCATCATCAGCTACTCTTGTGATTTTTCTCTTGTGAAATTCGCACTTGTACATGCACATGTAATATCTGCAAAAAATAACTTGTCACCAGTTAATAATTCCAAAAAAAATAAAACAAAACAAAACAAAAACAAATATTGATACTTACCCAATAAAGCTAACACTACTAACTGTAATACAAAACTGGAAAAAAACCACCAGGGTAAGTGTACACTATTTAATTTTAGAAACATGCCGGATAGGTGTACACTATGGAATTTTAGAAAGGGATGCAGTACATATAATGGGATGCAGTACATAATGGAATTTTAGAAACCTCTAATAATATAGTCTTAATTCAAAGACAATAGAAAGAGGCAAGTTGATTTCCTAAAGAAAAGTGGTACCTTTAAGTTTTTTGCCTGAGTAGTTGTATGCCCTTGCTTTTCACATTGCAACGTCCAAAATGCATTTTATTTTCCATCTTCAGAAATCAGAAGATTCAGCAATGAAATTATCATAAACCTGCAACCCTTACTTAAAAAATCAACTTTGGTTAAGTTACATATGTGACACTACCATGAAAAAATATATTTTTAACTTGGGAAAATATATATATATATAGAATACAAAATACTTCATTTAATAACATGCATATATAAACTTTGCTTAGGATTATTAGTTTCAGTTATCATTGTAGGGAAGAATTATAACATTAGTCAACCAATGGCATCAGCTTCAACCAAGTTTGATCACAATATCCAAATGCTAATAGCATATGGTTTAAGCAGGTAACCAACAAAAAAGACAAACCAGCAGCAAATGCTCAAGCAGTCACTACATCCTAGCCTAACAACAATGTCATTTATAAAGAAAATTTGTAACCTCACTTTCTTTATAATGTGCTCTGTAGATCAGCATCATTCACGGTATATTACATGTTTTCTAAGCAATCCACACAATGCCATTGTATCATTTAGAATTAAGTCTCAGGGAACGGAAACTTTACCAACATGTGAGCGTGGATTACATTTTGTCCTTCATATCCCATCACCAAAACTTCTAAACCACGGTGCCATAAAGATTTTGTCTGTGATATCAACCAATTCTGTAAAGTTCATAAAATCTGATCTAGGATGAATTGAAACCTGAGCTTTGACTGAAATGAACAAAAAAAGAGACTGTGAAATGATTGAGCCATACGTGCAACTTACCAAGAAGAAAAAAGTGAGCACATCGAATTACAAAACTTTGAGAATGAAAACTCAATAATTCAATCTAACTGTAACAAATAAAACCAAAATCAAGCTTCAAGACCCTTCACCCGTCAAGATTTCCCCCTCCTTTCCTAAGTGATACGGTTCCTACACTTGTGTGTCATGGCTATTTACCAGTCAGGACTTACCTACCCTTTCCCTAAGAAGTGCAATCCTACATAAATAAACTATGGACGTAGGATGCCAAATATTTGACTGTCATATGTTCTTCCCCAGAAATCACAGCAAACTGATTCCCCTTACTGTCTTGCTTTATTTTAGTGTACTGGCACATGTCTCTCTTAAAACCAAATGTATCTCTTCTCTCCATCAATTCTTCACATATTTTGCCACAATTACTTTCACATATATTGCTAACCATGATGATGCAGATAAAGCAAGTGGAAATTAATTTTGCATTTTTAGAATGAAAATGAAAAAAGGTATGTTATTTTGATAACTGGACCTGTAGGCATGTTAAATTAATAGCTACATGGTTAATGCAGGCATGTTATATCCAAGCATTTTTACTGTCTATATCCAAGTTTGAACAAAATGAGAGAGGAGAAAGGTATCAGACAAAATTAATACATGCATTTTGTTCAAACTTGGATATACTTGCAGCATTAAGTTCAAAATTGGATATACTTGCAAATTTGGTATATCCAACCTGCAAGTATATCAAAATGCAGCATTAAGTATATCCAATCCAGCAAAATTCCTTGCAGCATTACGTATTTTTTTGTTCACTCTCCAAAATGCCTGCAAGAATATCCCAGTTTGATATACTTACAGTAAATCCTTATGAGCTGAATCCTTAGCAAATCCATGAACCAACAAATCCATGAACCAACAAAAGGATATCCCAGTCTTCTTCTATCCATGAACCAACAAAAATCCATGAACCAACAAATCCATGATGAACCAACAAACATCCATGAACTAACAAATCCATGAACCAGCAAATCCTTAGCAAATCCTTAGTAAATCCTTATCAAACTGGGATATTCTTGTTAAGGACTTTTGTTCGTTCATGTATTTAATGGGATTTAAAGCCTTGCAAAAATTCAGCTCATGAACCAACAAAATGCCTGCAAATTTAAAGATGAGCTAAATCATGATTTGCAATGATTTGCTAAGGATTTAATCCCAGCAAAATGCCTTGCCTGCAAGAATATCCCAGTTTGAACCAACAAAATGCCTAGCAATTTGGTATAACAAAAGTGGATATACTTAATTTTTTTGTTCACATGAACCAATTTGGTATAACAAAAGTGGATTGCTAACACATTATTTTGTTATTAGCAGTGCATTATTTTGTTATGGAAGATTTTTTTGTTATTAGCAGTGCATTATACATAGTGTCGATACAATATGGATATAAATACAAATTTATACATGCCACATCAAAAACACCCGGAGCAAAGCCATACAAAAACCACCTAAATGCTCTTATAAAATGTGATTAAACAAAAACCTGCATTCTGAACTGCAGAATTGCAGCATGGCATATGGGCAAGAGCTATGAGACAACTACTTGCTGGAACATCAGCATCATGACCTGCCTTCCAAAATGAGCAAATCATAGGCATCGCTTGAAATGGCAACTGCGCTCGATGAAACTCCCAGCAAGATCATAAAACATGATAGAGCCATGTCCTTTGTTGAAGCTGCTCCATGGACATCCCTGCATAATGTGCATGTCACTGTCTAAATAACAACAATTAACTCCATTTTGAGCTTAGAATCATCAAGTGCCTTGAGATAAATGCAAGTATCAAGTATTTTGTCATCTCGTTCTTGGTTCTTCTCCATTTTGAATGTGCAGCTAAAGCATCACCACATAACTACTAATATTAACTCCTAATTCACATGCATATGTGAGTTAACACTTCATAATTTTGTCAACTAAAGCATCACCATTTCTATTGCGGTTGTACTTCAAAGAAAAGTTAACAGACTTTGCTTTATGCAAAATACTTTGCTTTATGAAAATTACTGAACTAAGTTGCTTCAATGCCTTTGTCAAATAAAAAAAACGTATAATAATTAATCATATATAATAATAACTCATATATACTTCACAGTATTACAAATTCCTTCTATTTTATGGAATATGAATTCAATGAGTGGACATTAAAGAGGCTTACTCCTAAAGAACATATGACCTTAAGAAGTTAGGAACATGGGAATTAACTTTTCAGAAATCCCAATGCATGAGCATGGCAATAACGTATGTTGATAGTCTGATGCTAATAGAAAGCATGGTGAGCAATACTTATTAAAGATAATAACTAACAGCATGCATGCATGTTAACTATTTTACTTGGATGCATGCCTCCAGTGTGGATGGAAATTATTGCTCCTTTTTTCTGTTCCATTCCCATCAACATTAAGGACAAATAAGCGGTTGCTATGACTTGGTGAAGCATACATATGTTGGATAGATATGGAATACTGTGAAATGCATACAAATAAGTTATATGACTTGGTGACAAATCTATGCTTCCATATGCATACAAATTAGTTATTTGACATGGTGACACCAAATGGAAGACTGTGAAATGCATACAAATTATTGCTACTGACAGGCATATAAAGGAACATATCTATGCTTCACCAAGTCATATGCCTACTTGAAAAAGGAACATATCTATGCTTCCCTATGGTTCACCAAGTCATATCGCTTGTCAGTAGCAATAATTTGTATGCGTTTGTATGCATTTCACAGTATTCCACGAAGAAACAACATGAAGATTTAAAACTTACAGCTTTTCTAACACCCCTTGTCAACCAATAGGGACACATAAATAATTTGAGAAATATGTAACCATAAACTGAGACCTTGGCTAGGAGTATTGTTGAGAGAGAATAACCTATCAACAGAAAAGATTCAAGTAGCATATTGGAGAGTGGAAGCACATACATGATTCAAAATGTCACAGAAATCTAAATATAAAACCAAGATCTTACCAAGGAAAACGTAAAACAACAAAAGTTAATACCACCAGCACTAAAACATGGAGAAGAAATTTGTTTTAGGGAGAAACTGCTGATAAAGGAAGAATCAATGATGAGTTAGTGGGATAATTGATTAGTTCTACAAACTATTTATTTGTCTCTAACTAAAGGAAGAGACTTGAACCACTAACTAATCACAAAAAAGGATGTGATATAAGTTCTACATACTAATGCAAATCTATAGACAGAATAGGGCATATGTGCTCTATTTCACTAAACATCGACATGACAAAAAGAGCGAGAGAACTAAAGAGGGGTTGTTAAGAAAAGACTTGAATTTAACCTAAGAAAAAACCCAAAAAGCATGATATAAGACATGATATCTCCTTATTTTCATACTTTTATGAGCAAGCACATCACATAAAAAGCATGATAAAAAACTGAATACATTAACTCAGCATCATTACATTTGTAGTTTGTGAAGCAAATGCATACTTCGACCATCTCATCATCATCCTGTAAAATTTCAAAAATAGCTCAAAAAGACGGAATCCTACTTTTCAAAAATAGCTCAAAAGGATAATATAGCATAAAGAACAGCTGCAAAATTATTAAATGTTATCAAAAAATTTCAAAATCCTTCTTTTTTTCTACTTCAGTAGTAAGTTTAAATATTAACAACTTTAAAATATTAGCAACTGAAAGTTACAACATATGCAAAACATAGACATTCCACTTACAATAGGTGAATTTAAGAGAGACAATAAATGGGATTTGAGATATAACTGAGCTTGGGATTTGAGAGAGGGATTTGAGAGAGAAAATTGAGAGCAAAATACTCATCTACAATCTCCAACCCACTTGCAAATCAATGCATGAAAGCTAACAACAAAATCCCACATGTGAATCTGTTATTTCAACCATCTAATGACAAAATCCCAATTGAAATGACAAAAAATTACAAAATCTCACCTGCTAATGACAAAATAAATCATGTGAGTAGGAAGCAAGCAATTGAATGCTAACAACAAAATCCCATCGAACAAATTGAATTATATTCTCATTCACAATTTCTCATTCTCAGTTGTTAGATTTGTCAATATCACACATATGCAATCTCAACCCACCCACATTCACAGTACCTGATATTCTCATCATCTGCACATGCTTGGCATGGTTCGGTCGTCGTTGGCTTCTTGACTGGTTCGTCGTAAGAATTGCCAGATTCGACGAACGCTGGAGGAAGCATTTTACCTAGTCAAAATCTCTGTTAATTGCAAAGAGAGCATGAAATATAATCAAACACCTTTACATGTGGGATTTTGTCAAATATATTTCATGCTCTGTTAATTGCCAAGTATGGGTATTTTGACAAATCCCAATTACCAAGTCCCAATTTTGTCATTAGATGGTTATTTTGACAAATCCCAATTTTGTCAAATATATTTTCATGCTCTGTTAATTTGACAAATATATAATCCCAATTCAGGACAAATATATTTGATTATATTTGACAAATATATTTGATTATATTTGACAAATATATAATTAGAGCATTTTACCAATTTTGTTAAATAAATTTTGTCAAATCCCAATCTTTAAATGTTATTGCAAGAGCATGAAATATAATTGACAAAAGCCCAAAAACCAATTTTTTAAATAAAATAATTCATATTTGAAGTTCTAACCGGTTTTCTTCAGAAGGTGCATCTTTCTTAGTTGACTGCAGAAATTCATTTCTGGCCCATTGTCTGTTATTTAGACTTTTGTGGAGATATGGTTGTTTCGTACATAAATTTCTTTCTGATTCCACATATGAATATGAGTTTTGATTAAAAGAAAGCATAGGTGAAGTCCCCAGCATTACATTATGAAAGTTTTCTTCATGCTTAAAATGTTGGTATAGTAGAGATGGATGTAACATTGTTGAACTAGTCCATCTCATATGAGATGAGAGTTCAGGAAGTGTACCATATTTGTCTTCAAAATGAACTTGAGAGGTTCTGCAAGGTCACTTCGGAAAACCATCATCCATAAAAGAATTGGTCCTGCATGAATCCATATCATTAACATTTGAAAGTGGAATTGAGTGAGAACAAATGGTCGAATGAATATGGTCTATCAGCACCTTTTCGGTTTCCCCATGATGTCTTTTCCATCAAACAACCTACATAGAGCTTCACCGATGCCAGTAGGTAGCTCCTAGTAAAAGCAATAGCATATAAAAACATTATTCAATTGTTTCACCAAACAAATTCCCTAGGTATATCTTATTATATGGCACCTGACAATCCCTGCTAATTTTAATAGGCTTGTAATCGTTTAATGGATTCTTGAGATGAAGAGTCCTTTGAAAAGGCAAGTCACACATCTGTAACCATTTAACTTTGAAACTACGTCCCCATGGATTACTACCACCACTGGATTTAACCATTTTTTATTTATGTCATAATGGAAATTTCAATGCAAAATTGTGGCCCGTTTAATTATCTTTGAGAATCAACTTTTTTTAGCTTTTGCGCATGCAGAAATGACATCTCTATGTGGAAGGCAGGCATGTGGTGTAATTGCTTCAAGTCTCTTCAATTTACAATTACCCAATTAGCACATGAATTTACAGAACTTACAGAAGATGTTATTAGAATGCCATATTTTCTGCATATAATCTTCAGCATATAATCTGACAGAAGATGTTGTTACAGAACTTACAGTATATAATCTTCAATATATAATTGCGTCAAGTGCTTAGAATGCCATATTTTTATAGAACTTACAGAAGATGTTGTTTAAGAACCCTCCTCAAACATTTATTAGAAAGTAAAATTGCTCCATTTTTAGTGACATTCTCAATGTGTAAAGCAACTACAACTATAATGAGAAGGTACCTCATGTTTCTGCATTTTGGCCTCAATTTTTGATCTCGATGGCTCTCCCATGCTTGAATCTTTATTTCTTCGCTTTATACCTGGAAGAAATAAAACTCAGTAAAAACTAAACCATAGACAATGCTCAACATGGCACGTATGCTACAACTAAACCATATTGATATTCATGTTAAAAATAAAGATTTTTAAATTGGGTTGTGGGTGGGGGAGCGTATGACCAAAACCATAAAACCAAAATAAATATTCAAGTTGTATGGTAGCATATAAATAGTATTTATATGGCAAGATATATGTCAGGATATATATATATATAGTATTTGTTCTGCGATTTCGCATAGATTTATATGGTAATATATAGTATTTAGTTTCTGTTAACTTCACTTAATATTTAGCTTCAAGTAATCATATACTATATCCTGCCAAAAGTACCACTCAAGCTAAATACTATATCAGGAGTATGTGTTAATTTAGCTTCTATTAATTTTGAAATTTTGGTTTTGCTAAGAAGCTAAATGTCATATCCTGCCATATAATTAACAGAACAGCATACTCTCAAGCCAGTTTTCACTGAAATGCTAAGAACTTCTTTGCTTAGAGGTGTTGGTTTTAAACAATTGAGGTTTGGTGTTCTATCTAAACAATTAAGTATATCCTGTCAAAAAAACATTTTAATAGACATAATAATAAGGGTGTAATATATGGCAAGTTAATAAACAATTGAGTATTGACAGAACACCTGTAATTTTGGTAAGATATGGTTTTTATATGGCAGGATGTAAATAGATTTAAGCAATTTCTTTTTGTTTTGGCAGGATATATGGTAGGATATAAATAGTATTTATATGGCATGAAATAAATAGTATTTATATGGCATGATATATATAGTATTTGTTCTGCAATTTTGCAGAGATTTATATGGTAGGATATAGTATTTAGATTCTATTAATGTCACTTGTATATACTATTTCCTGCCAAAAGTAGCACTCAAGCTAAATAAGTGATATCAACACCAAACACCTGTAATTTTGCTAAGATACTGTATATATATGGCAAGATGTAAATAGATTTAAATACTTTCCTTTTGTTTTGGAAGGATATATGGCAGGATATATGGTAGGATATAAATAGTATTTATATGGCAGGAAATAAATAGTATTTATATGGCAGGATATATGGCAGGATATATATAGTATTTGTTTTATGATTTTGCATAGATTTGTATGGTTGGATATAGTATTTAGCTTCTGTTAACTTCACATAGTATTTAGCTTCAGGTAACCATATAATATATCCTGCCAAAAGTAGCACTCAAGCTAAATACTATATCAGGACTATATGTTAATTTAGCTTCTGTTAATTTTGAAATTTTGGTTTTGCTAAGAAGCTTAATATTCTGCCATATAATTAACAGAACGCCATGTTCTCAAGCCAGGTTTCACTGAAAAATGATCCAAACTATACAACAATGTGAGTAATACATCAAATCTCTCTTTTTATAACAATGAGAGTAATATATCAAACCTGTATACTTACCTGTATAACAATGTGAGAAAGTAAGATGAAACCTATATAACAATGTGAGCAATACATCAAACCTGTATAACAATGTGATTTTTGGCTCACTCTCCCATACATCAAACCTGTATAACACTATGGGTAATACATCAAACCTGTAAAACAATGATCGAACATGTATAACAATGTGAGCCAAAATGATCGAGCCAAAAATGAAGTGAATTGTGAAAATGATGAAAAAATTCAAGAAGGCAAAGATTACAGGGGACAACCCCACAATTGCGAAGGCCGATGTCTTTTAGAAACCCCATTAGCAACAAAAAATTCAAGAAAGAAAGTGAAAATGATGAACTTGAGTGAGGATTTGTTTGGGCAAATTCGATCATTGGAAGAAGGCAAGGCATCAACCCCATTGATCCTCCCATCTGGATCCAATTCCACTCGTTTGAAGAACTAATCTAAGAGCTCCATATTTGGATCCATCATATCCCCTCCGATTTCTGAGATAAGGCAGCGAGATAACGAAAATTTTAAGAGAGCAAATTAACTTCAACCCTCAAACACTACAGATAAATTCCTAAAGAATAATATTGAGCATTTTTGCATTTATAATCTTTAATCTCTTTTCTAAATTAACAATGTTTCAAAGTGCTCGTCATTCTTGGTTATAAAGTGCATATTAGAATTCTCAAGCACATCCATAAATCAAAGAAAATTTTTTTTTACTTCACTAACCAAAATACCAAGATTCACCAAAAAAATCCTTTTTTAAATCAACTTCTCCATCATATCTAGCGTCGATAAATAATTTTTCGGCAGAAAGACAAATAAAAATACGACAAAGAGAAACGGCAGCTCAAACTGCTTCAAAAGTGGACCTTGAAAAAAATGCATAGCATGAAAAAATGCATGCCACTGAATCCATAGTTCTATGGAGCAATGTAATACGTTCAGTTACTGGTTCAAATAAAATAAAAGTGCAGGTTCCAAAATGACATAAGCATCTAGTTTCATATGCACATTGTACGTTAATCAAAGAGAATACAATAGAGTACCACATTCAAATTAATCCTAAGGTTTGACTCGTTGGGAGGGCACTCGACATTATTAATGCGAGAATCTGAAAATTTGAAAGGAACAAACAAAATATACTTATTTAAAAACTAAAAATACTGCAACGAATTTAATCTGCTTTACTCTCCAAGAAGTGTTATTGATATTTAATAAGATTTATTCCGGTTTACAAAAAGAAAATTTAATTTGATAGCATATTTTCAAACAAAAAAACATAAAGATGGAAATTTTCAAATCACCAATATTAAACCATGTGTTAAAAGCTCAACTGATGCTCATACTCCAGCAGCACTAATCGAATCATTTCACCATAAAATTTATAAAGTTGGAAGAAAACCGCAAAACATTATTAACTTCCAGCTCATTCCCATCTAAGATGAATTTAGCAAATGCATTGAGGATTAGGTTTAAGGAAAGCTTACATTATTCCAACTGCAACAATAAGTTTTCAGTAAAAAAACCCAAACACAATTTTGTGAGAATTGAACTGCATTACTTCGGATTTGAAAAATGCATCCCTTTTTAGATGATCCTCCTTTCCAAGCCCAATTTTCCTGAATTGACACAAAACATATAATACCCCTTTAGTAGATACACAAATATTTCCTTTAGAGCTGGGCATATATATCTATTTATAAAAAGGTATCCATATCCAGCATTCGATGGCCTCAGCTACAGTTACCGGCCAAAATACATGAAACCCAAGGGAAATAAATGCAACCCGATTAAAACATTAGAAACAAACCAATGTCCAAATGGAATATCAACTAAAGAAATCAACAAACATCCATGTTGTTTTAATTTTTGCTTGGAGACACAAGTAATATGTAAGACCGCAAGTAATATGTAAGACAAACTACACTAAGAAAACAACGATTTATCGAAAAAATTAGACCAAGCTTGTGTGAGATTGCAATACAGTTAAGGGGGGTAAGGGTAAGTTTTGCATGAAATGGGACTTCAACGTTAATTATTTCCCCCCAAACTGATAACAATATGCCATCAATAATCATTGTGGGAGTAAATTTATAATCAGGGTGCAAAGTGTAAACTTGCATCATGAACTTCTAAGCTTTCTGAAAGTTGGCCATTTGGAAAAACCTACTTTGAATTGAAAAAAGTTTGCTTCATTCAAGCATTTCTCCAAATGGTCAAGTACATGAAAGAGACAAAAAGGGACCCCATGAAGCATTCAATCAAACAACTGGAGTGCAAGGATTTTATTAAAGCATAAAAAATTTCTATTGATGTTAAATAGAAATATGGATTTCGGTGACCTGTGTGATATTGCAATGTTGATAAAGGAAGATAATGGTCAGTTTTGCTTGACTGTCTGTCACCTGGATCCTTTCTCATATAGGCTGAATACTCACCTTTCTCTGAAATAAATGTAAGAAAACTCTCAGATAATCAAGTAGATGACCAAATCAAATTGGACCTTAATATCTTAATAAATTTGTATTAAAAATTGAAATTCTTTGATTATATTGGTGTATTGGTAAGAGGAGACGACTCTAAAACCTTCATGATAGCTTGATCTTAGCCCCTAAATCTTGAAGCTCCACGTGCTTTTTCTGGAATTAGGAGAAGAATAAATAATAAGAAGCCAGAAGCTAACACCTTTCAGAAAGTAAATCAAATTCAAGGAACTGATTACCGACGATTGTTCAAGTAAATCAAATTTAGAAAAGAGACTTAAAAAACATTTGTATTTACTAAAGCTGGCATCTTTAACCAGCAATCACTAAAAATAAGCAATTTTTGTAAAGTTAAAAAGAAGAGGGGTTACTGACTGAGATCGTCCTTGTCGAGGACAACGAAGGACTGGCGGAAGTACTTGTGGATGACTTCACCGGTGGCGGCATCGACAACCTGACTCGAGTGGATCAGCCATCGTGGGTGGCGGGAGGCACTGATCGGGCCCTTCGGTCAGGCACCGGCGGGTCTCATGAGCGGAATGGGGGATGAGAGGAGGGAGGAGAAGGGAGGAGTGGCATCGGGGGGTTTTTTGGGAGGAGGGAGGAGATGGGAGGAGAGGAAGCGGGAGGCGGTGTCTGATATGAGCGGAATGGGGGAGGAGAGGAGGGAGGAGAATGGAGGAGATGTAGCGGGGTTTTTTTTGAGAGGCAGCGAGGGTTTTTTTGAGAGCTGGTTTGTTTTCTTTCCCCCCTAAAATTTAATTCCCCCCCAAAATTTTGTTTCAAACTTAAAATTTCAAACTCAATTTCTCTTATCTTATCCAATTTCTCTTAATACCATCCTTCATTTATACCCAATTTCTCAACTCTTATCCAATATCTCTTATCCATCTCTTATCCAATAACCCATGATAACATCCCTATTTTATAATATAGATATAAAGATAAGGATCTTTATACTAAATGATATGATTTTGTTGCCGAATTTTGTCTTCTCTTATTGTCCAGTTAATGATGGCGATCTTTTTATTAAACAATATCATTTTTTGTTCTTATTTTATCTTCTCATATATTCGGTTGAAGATGGCGATCTTTCGGTTCCAACGGACGTTTTTGTGGATTTTTCTAAACTTCGGACTTTTTTTTCACAATTCTGAAAGATATGGATAGTTTTATTAAATAATATTAGAGAAGACAAAATTAGGCCAAAAATATCCGTTGAAACCGGGAAAACGCCATCTTCAACTGAAATATAAGAGAAGACAAAATTCAGAACTGGGAAATCGCCATCTTCATTTATAAAAATGTCTGTTGTAACCGGGAAATCGCCATCTTCAACTGATAAGATTTTTATATATAATTTTCTGAGATTGGTGCTATTTTTTATATTTTATGAACGATATTTATCTTTTTATTAATTGATAAGATTTTATAACCTAAATTTGTCAGCTCTAATTTTCCAGTTGAAGATGGAATCTTTTTATTAAATGATATGATTTTTAGCCTAATTTTGTCTTCTCTTATATTCCAGTTGAAGATGGCGATCCCCCGGTTCTAACAGACATTTTTGCGGAGTTTTTGAGCTTCGGGCTATTTTCCACATTTTTGGAAGATATGTATCATTTTATTAAATAATATGATATTTTTGGACTAATTTTGTCTTCTTTTTCTTCAGTTGCAGATGACGATCTCCCAGTTCTAACGGACATTTTTTGCGGATTTTTCTCAGCTCGGTGCTATTTAGTACACTTTTTGCAAGGTAAGAATCTTTATATTAAATGATATGATTTTTATATCCTAATTTTTCTTCTTCCCTTATTTTTCAGTTGAAGATGGCGATCTCCCTGTTCCAACAGACATTTTTGCGGATTTTTCTAGGCTCCTTGCTATTTTCTACATTTTATTAAAGTTATGGATCTCTTTATTAAATGACAAGATTTTTAATAGCCTAACTTTTGTCTTCTCATATTTTTTTCAATTGAAGATGGTGATCTCCAAGTACCAACGGACACTTTTACGGATTTTTCTTAGCTTTAGGCTTTTTACTACATTTTCTGGAAGATATGAATCTTTTTATGAAATAATATGATTTTTTGGCCTAATTTTGTCTTCTCTTTTTTTCAGTTGAAAATTGCGATCTCCCAGTTCCAACGGACATTTGTGCAGATTTTTCTGATCTCGGTGCTATTTTCTACATTTATGACCGATATGTATCTTTTTATTAAATGATATGATTTTTTTTCCTAATTTCGTCTTCTTCTTTTTCAGTTGCAGATGGCGATCTCCCGGTTCCAACGAACGTTTTTTCGAATTTCTGATCTCCGAGCTATTTTCTACATTTTCTGTATGCCGTAAATCTTTATATTAAATGATATGATTTTATAACCTAATTTTGTCGTCTCTTATTATTCAGTTGAAGATGGCGATCCCATGGTTCCAACAAACATTTTTGCAAATTTTTCTGAGTTCGTGGCTAGTTTCTACATTTTTGGAAAGTTATGTATCTTAATATTAAATGATTTGATTTTTATAGCCTAAGTTTGTGTTCTCTTATTTTTCAGTTGAAGATGGCGATCTCCCGGTTCCAAAAAGAAATTTTTTGCTTTTTTAGCTCGGTGCTGTTTTCTACATTTTATGAAAGATATAAAACTTTATATTAAATAATATGATTTATATAACTTACATTTGTCTTCTCTTATTTTTTTAGTTAAAGATGGCGATCTCCAGGTTCCAATATACATTTTTGAAGATTTTTTTAGCTTGAGACTAATTATCTATATTTTCTGGAAGATATGTATCTATTTATGCAATGGTATGATTTTTTGGCTTAATTTTGTCTTCTCTTTTTTTACTTTGAAGATGGCGATCTCCCGGATCCAATGGACATTTGTGCGGATTTATTTTGAACTAATGATATTTTCTATATTTTTTGTATAATATGAATCTTTGTATTAAATGATATGATTTTTATACCCTAAATTTGTCATCTCTTATTTCTCAGTTGAAGATGGCGATCTCCATGTTCCAAGGGACATTTTTGCGCGTTTTTCTGAGCTCGGGGCTATTTTTCTACATTTTCGAGAAGTTATGGATCATTTTATTAAATGATATGATTTTCTGGCCTCATTTTTTTCTTTTAATTTTTTTAGTTGAAGATAGCGATCTCCTGTTTCTAACAGACATTTTGCGTATTATTCTGACCTCAGGACTATTTTCTAAATTTTCTGGAAGATATGGATCTTTTTATTAAATGATAAGATTTTTGGCCCAATTTCGTCTTCTCTTATTTTTCTATGGAAGATGGTGATCTTCTGGTTCCAACTGACATTTTTGCGATTTTTATAAGCTCGGTGCTATTTATTACATTTTATAAATGATATGATTTTTTATAGACTACGTTTGTCTTCTGTTATTTTTCAGTTGAAGATGGCGATCTCCCGATTCTAATGGACAATTTTACAGATTTTTCTTAGTACTTGAGGCTTTTTTCTATATTTTCTGTAAGATATGGATCTTTTTATGAAATGATATGAATTTTTGGCCTAATTTTCTCTTCTCTATTTTTAGATGACGATGACGATCTCCCTGTTCTAACGAAAATTTTTGTGGATTTTTCTGAGCTCCAGGATATTTTCTATATTTTCTGTAAGATATGAATCTTTAGATTAAATGATATGGTTTTTATTGCCTAATTTTGTCTTCTCTTATTTTTCAGTTGAAGATGGCGACCCAATTTCCAATGAACATATTTGCGGATTTTTTTGAGCTCGGTGCTTTTTTTAAATTTTATGGAAGATATATAAATTTTTATTAAATGATATTATTATTATAGCCTACATTTGTCTTGTCTTATTTTTCAGTTGAAGATGACGATCTTCGGTTCCAACGGAAATTTTTGTGGATTTTTCTGAGCTACAGGCTATTTTCTACATATTTTGGAAGATATTGATCTTTATATTAAATGATATGATTTTTGGCCAAATTTTGTCTTCTCTTATTTTCATATTGCAGATGGCGATCTCTCGGTTCCAACAGACAATTTTGCGTATTTTTCTAAGCTACGGGCTATTTTTGACAGTTTCTAGAAAATATGGATATTTATTTTAAATGATATGATTTTAAGGCCAATTTTTGTCTTCCCTAATTTTTTCAGTTGAAAATGGCAATCTCTCTGTTTCAATGGACATTTTTGCGGATTTTTCTGTGATTCGAGCTATTTTCTACCTTTTATTGAAGATATAGATCTTTATATTAAATGATATGGTTTTTATGGCCTAATTTTATCTTCTCCTATTTTTTAAGTTGAATATGTCGATCTCCCGATTCCAACGGAAATTTTTGCGGATAGTTCTGAGCACAGGGATATTTTCTAGAATTTATTGAAGATATGGATAATTTTATTGTATAATATTATTTTATGGCCTAATTTTTTCTTTCTAATTTTTCAGTTGAAAATGGCCATCTCTGGTTCCAACAGACATTTTTGCAAATTTTTCTGAGCGCAAAGCTCATTTATTCATTTTCTGGAAGATATGTATCTTTTTATTAAATGATATGATTTTTGGCCTAATTTTATCTTCTCTTATTTTTCAGTTGAAGATGTCGATCACCCGGTTCGAACAGACATTTTTGTGCATTTTTCATTTAAAGATATGAATTTTTATAGTAAATGATATGATTTTTATAGCTTAAGTTATCTTCTCTAATTTTTCAGTTGAAGATGGCGATCTCTCGGTTCCAATGGGTATTTTTGTAGATCTTTCATAACTCACGGCTATTTTCTATAGTTTATTGAAGATAGAGATCTTTTAATTAAATGATATGCTTTTTATAGACTAACGGTGTCTTCTCTTATTTTTAAGATGAAAGTGGCAATCTCTCGGTTTAGATGGACAAATTGGCGGATTATTCAGACATCGAGGCTATTTTCTACATTTTCTGGAAGATATAAATCTTTTTAATGAATTATATGATTTTTTGGCCAAATTTTGTCTTCTCTTACTTTTTAGATGAATATGGCGATCTCCCTATTCCAACGAATATTTTTGTGGATTTTTCTTACCTCCGTGCTATTTTCTACATTTTCTGTAAAATATGGATCTTTAGATTAAATGATATGATTTTTATAGCCAAACTTTGTCTTCTCTTATTTTTCAGTTGAAGATGACGATCTCCAGACGGACATTTTGGGAGATTTTTCTAAGCTCAAAGCTATTTTTCAATTTTTATTGAAGATTTTTAATTTTTATAAAATGAAATGATTTTTGTAGCCTAAGTTTTGTCTTCTCTTATTTTCCATTGAACATGGCGATCTCCCGGTTCCAACGGACATCTTTTCGGATTTTTCTGAGCTCAGAACTATTTTTCTACATTTTTGGGAAGTTATGGATCTTTTTATTAAATGATATAAATTTTTGCCCTAATTTTGTCCTCTCTTATTTTTTATTTGAAGATGGCAAATTCACATTTCCAGTAGACATTTTTGTAGATATTTCTTAGCTCGGGAATATTTTCTATAATTTATTGAAGATGTGGTTCATTTTAGTAAATGATATGATTTTTCTAGACTAAGTTTGTCTTCTCTTATTTTTCAGTCGAAGATGGTGATATCCCATTTCCAATGGAATTTTTGTATATATTTCTGATCTCGGGGCTATTTTCTAAATATTACGGAAGATATGTATCTTTTTATTAAATGATATGATTTTTATATCATAAGGTTGTCTTCTCTTATTTTTCAGTTAAAGTTAGTGATCTCCTAATTCCAACAGACATTTTTACAGATTTTTCTGAGTTTGCAACTATTTTTCTACATTTTCTGGAATATATGTATCTTTTTATTAAATGATATGATTTTTTCCCTAATTTTGTCTTCTTTTATTTTCAGTTGCAGATGGCGATCTCCCGGTTCCAACGAACGTTTTTTCGAATTTTTCTGAGCTCCGAGCTATTTTATACATTTTCTGTATGCTACAAATCTTTATATTAAATGATACTATTTTTATAACCTAATTTTGTCGTCTCTTATTACTCAGTTGAAGATGGCGATCCCCCGGTTCCAACAAACATTTTTACAAATTTTTCAGAGTTCGTGGCTATTTTCTACATTTTTGGAAAGTTATGTATCTTAATTTAAATGATTTGATTTTTATAGCCTAAGTTTGTGTTCTCTTATTTTTCAGTTGAAGATGGCGATCTCCCGGTTCCAAAAGGACATTTTTGCTTTTTTAGCTCGGTGATGTTTTCTACATTTTATGAAAGATATAAAACTTTATATTAAAGATAAAAATAAGAGAAGACATTTTTACAGATTTTTCTTAACTTGAGGCTTTTTTCTATATTTTCTGTAAGATATGGATCTTTTTATGAAATGATATGAATTTTTGGCCTAATTTTGTCTTCTCTATTTTTAGATGAAGATGACGATCTCCCTGTTCCAACGAAAATTTTTGTGGATTTTTCTGAGCTCCATGATATTTCCTATATTTTCTGTAAGATATGAATCTTTAGATTAAATGATATGATTTTTATTGCCTAATTTTGTCTTCTCTTATTTTTTCAGTTGAAGATGGCGACCCAATTTCCAATGAACATATTTGGGGAATTTTTTGAGCTCAGTGCTTTTTTTAAATTTTATGGAAGATATATAAATTTTTATTAAATGATATTATTATTATAGCCTACATTTGTCTTGTCTTATTTTTCAGTTGAAGATGATGATCTTCGGTTCCAACAGAAATTTTTGTGGATTTTTCTGAGCTACAGGCTATTTTCTACATATTTTGGAAGATGTTGATCTTTATATTAAATGATATGATTTTTGGCCAAATTTTGTCTTCTCTAATTTTCATATTGAAGATGGCGATCTCTCGGTTCCAACAGATATTTGTGCGTATTTTCTAAGCTACGGGCTATTTTTGACATTTTCTGGAAAATATGGATATTTATTTCAAATGATATGATTTTAAGGTTGTCTTCCCTTATTTTTCATTTGAAAATGGCGATCTCCCTGTTTCAATGGACATTTTTGAGGATTTTTCTGTGTTCCGAGCTATTTTCTACCTTTTATTGAAGATATAGATCTTTATATTAAATGATATGGTTCTTATGGCCTAATTTTATATTCTCCTATTTTTTAAGGTGAATATGTCGATCTCTCGATTCCAACGGAAATTTTTGCGAATAGTTCTGAGCACAGGGATATTTTCTAGATTTTATTGAAGATATGGATAATTTTATTGTATAATATGATTTTATGGCCTAATTTTGTCTTCTCTAATTTTTCAGTTGAAAATGGCCATCTCTGGTTCCAACAGACATTTTTGCAAATTTTTCTGAGTGCAAAGCTCATTTATTCATTTTCTGGAAGATATGTATCTTTTTATTAAATGATATGATTTTTGGCCTAATTTTATCTTCTCTTATTTTTCAGTTGAAAATGTCGATCACCCGGTTCGAACGGACAATTTTGTGCATTTTTCATTTAAAGATATGAATTTTTATAGTAAATGATATGATTTTTATAGCTTAAATTATCTTCTCTAATTTTTCAGTTGAAGATGGCGATCTCTCGGTGCCAATGGGTATTTTTGTAGATTTTTCAAAACTCACGGCTATTTTCTATAGTTTATTGAAGATAGAGATCTTTTAATTAAATGATATGCTTTTTATAGACTAACGGTGTCTTCTCTTATTTTTAAGATGAAAGTGGCAATCTCTCGGTTTAGATGGACAAATTGGCGGATTATTCAGACGTCGAGGCTATTTTCTACATTTTCTGGAAGATATAAATCTTTTTAATGAATTATATGATTTTTTGGCCTAATTTTGTCTTCTCTTACTTTTTAGATGAATATGGCGATCTCCCTGTTCCAACGAATATTTTTGTGGATTTTTCTTACCTCCGTGCTATTTACTACATTTTCTGTAAAATATGGATCTTTAGATTAAATGATATGATTTTTATAGCCAAACTTTGTCTTCTCTTATTTTTCAGTTGAAGATGACGATCTCCAGACGGACATTTTGGGAGATTTTTCTAAGCTCAAAGCTATTTTTCAATTTTTATTGAAGATTTTTAATTTTTATAAAATGAAATGATTTTTGTAGCCTAAGTTTTGTCTTCTCTTATTTTCCATTGAACATGGCGATCTCCCGGTTCCAACGGACATCTTTTCGGATTTTTCTGAGCTCAGAACTATTTTTCTACATTTTTGGGAAGTTATGGATCTTTTTATTAAATGATATAAATTTTTGCCCTAATTTTGTCCTCTCTTATTTTTTATTTGAAGATGGCAAATTCACATTTCCAGCAGACATTTTTGTAGATATTTCTTAGCTCGGGAATATTTTCTATAATTTATTGAAGATGTGGTTCATTTTAGTAAATGATATGATTTTTCTAGACTAAGTTTGTCTTCTCTTATTTTTCAGTCGAAGATGGTGATATCCCATTTCCAATGGAATTTTTGTATATATTTCTGATCTCGGGGCTATTTTCTAAATCTTACGGAAGATATGTATCTTTTTATTAAATGATATGAATTTTATATCATAAGGTTGTCTTCTCTTATTTTTCAGTTAAAGTTAGTGATCTCCTAATTCCAACAGACATTTTTACAGATTTTTCTGAGTTTGCAACTATTTTTCTACATTTTCTGGAATATATGTATCTTTTTATTAAATGATATGATTTTTGGACTAATTTTCTTTTCTCTTATTTTTTTCATGAAAGATGGCGATCTCCTTGTTCTAACGGAATTTTTTGCGGATTTTTCTGAGTCTGAACAATTTTCTACATTTTCTGTAAGATATGGATCTTCAAATTAAATGATATAATTTTATAGTATATTTTTTGTCTTCTCTTATTTTTTTAGTTGAAGATGGCGATCTCTCGGTTTCAACGAAATTTTTTGCGTATTTTTCTGAGCTCGGTGCTATTTTATAAATATTCTGAAAGATAAGGATCTTTATACTAAATGATATAATTTTGTGGCCGAATTTTGTCTTCTCTTATTTTCCAGTTGATGATGGCGATCTTTTTATTAAACAATATCATTTTTTGTTCTTATTTTGTCTTCTCATATATTCGGTTGAAGATGGCGATCTTTCGGTTCTAACGGACGTTTTTGTGGATTTTTCTAGAGTTCGGACTATTTTTCACATATTCTGGAAGATATGGATAGTTTTATTAAATAATATTAAAGAAGACAAAATTAGGCCAAAAATATCCGTTGAAACCGGGAAAACGCCATCTTCAACTGAAATATAAGAGGAGACAAAATTCAGAATTGGGTAATCGCCATCTTCATCTATAAAAATGTCTGTTGTAACCGAGAAATTGCCATCTTCAACCGATAAGATTTTTATATATCATTTTCTGAGATTGGTGCTATTTTCTATATTTTATGAAAGATATTTATCTTTTTATTAATTGATAAGATTTTATAGCCTAAATTTGTCTGCTCTAATTTTCCAGTTGAAGATGGAATCTTTTTATTAAATGATACGATTTTTAGCCTAATTTTGACTTCTCTTATATTCCAGTTGAAGATGGTGATCCCCCGGTTCTAACAGACATTTTGCAAATTTTTTGATCTCCGGGCTATTTTCCACATTTTTGGAAGATATGTATCATTTTATTAAATAATATGATATTTTTGGACTAATTTTGTCTTCTTTTATTTTTTCAGTTGCAGATGACGATCTCCCAGTTCCAACGGACATTTTTGCGGATTTTTCTGAGCTTGGTGCTATTTAGTACACTTTTTGCGAGATAAGAATCTTTATATTAAATGATATGATTTTTATGTCCTAATTTTTCTTCTTCTCTTATTTTTCAGTTGAAGATGACGATCTCCCGTTCTAACAGACATTTTTGCGGATTTTTCTAAGCTCCTTGCTATTTTCTACATTTTATTAAAGTTATGGATATCTTTATTAAATGACAAGATTTTTAATAGCCTAATTTTTGTCATCTCATATTTTTTCAGTTGAAGATGGCGATCTCCAAGTTCCAACGGACATTTTTATGGATTTTTCTTAGCTTTAGGCTTTTTTCTACATTTTCTGGAAGATATGAATCTTTTTATGAAATAATATGATTTTTTGGCCTAATTTTGTCTTCTCTATTTTCAGTTGAAAATTGCGATCCCCCGGTTCCAACGGACATTTGTGCATATTTTTTTGATCTCGATGCTATTTTCTACATTTATGGCCGATATGTATCTTTTTATTAAATGATATGATTTTTTGTCCTAATTTTGTCTTCTTTTATTTTCAGTTGCAGATGGCGATCTACCGATTCCAACGAACGCTTTTTTTAAATTTTATAGAAGATATAGAAATTTTTATTAAATGATATTATTATTATAGCCTACATTTGTCTTCTCTTATTTTTTAGTTGAAGATGACGATCTCTCGGTTCCAACGGAAAATTTTGTGGATTTTTCTGAGCTACAGGCTATTTTCTACATATTTTGGAAGATATTGATCTTTATATTAAATGATATGATTTTATGGTCTAATTTTTTGTTCTCTTATTTTTCAGTTGAATATGGCGTTTTTCGGTTCCAACAGACTTTTTTGCGTATTATTCTGACCTCGGGGCTATTTTCTAAATTTTCTGGGATATACGTATCTTTTTATTAAATGATATAATTTTTGGCCTAATTATATCTTCTCTTATTTTTCTGTTGAAAATGGCGATCTCCTTGTTCCAACGGACTTTTTCGCGGATTTTTATGAGCTCGGTGCTATTTTCTATATCTTATGAAAGATGAGGATCTTTTTAGTAAATGATTTGATTTTCATATCCTACATTTGTCTTCTCTAATTTTTCAGTTGAAATTGGTGGTCTACCCGTTTCCACAGAAATATTTACGGATTTTTCTTAGTTTGGGATTATTTTTCTTCCTTTTCTGGAAGATATGTATAGTTTTATCAAATGATATTCTTTTTTGGCCCAATTTTGTCTTTTCTTTTTTCCAGTTGAAGATGGCGATCTCCCGGTTCTAATTTACATTTATGTAGATTTTTTTGAGCTCCGGGCTATTTTCTACATTTTCTGATTTTATACACTAATTTTGTCTTCTCTCATTTTTTTTCAGTAGAAGATGGCATTCTCCCGGTTTCAATGGACATTTTGGCGGATTTTTCTGAGCTCGGGTCTATTTTTCGACATTTTCGAGAAGTTATGGATCTTTTTATTAAATGATATGCTTTTTTGCCAAAGTTTGTCTTCTCTTATTTTTTAAGTTGAAGATGGCGATCTCCCGATTCCATCAAACATTTTTTGCAGATTATTCTGACCTTGGGGCTATTTTCTAAATTTTCTAGAAGATATGGATCTTTTTATTAAATGATTTAAGTTTTGGCCTAAGTTTGCATTCTCTTATTTTTGATTGAAGTTGGCGATCTCCCGATTCATATTAATATTTTTGCGGATTTTTTCTGAGCTCGGTGCTATTTTCTACATTTTATGGAAGATATGAATCTTTTATTAAATGAGAAGATTTTTATAGCCAACATTTTTCTTCTCTTATTTTTCAGGTGAAGGAGGTGATCTACCAGTTTCAACGGACATTTTTGCGGACTTTTCATAGCTTGGGACTATTTTTTCTACATTTTCTGTAAGATATGTATTTTTATGAAATGATATGATTTTTGGCCTAATTTTGTCTTCTCTTTTTTGTTAAAGATGGCAATCTACCGGTTCCAACGTGCATTTTTTGTAGAGTGTTCTGACCTTGGGGCTATTTTCTAAATTTTCTGGAAGATATGCATCATTTTATTAAATGATAGGATTTTTGGCCTAATTTTGTCTTCTCATATTTTTTAAGTTGAAAATGGCAATCTACCGGTTTCAACAGACATTTTTCGGATTTTTTACAACTCGGTGCTATTTTCTACATTTTATGTAAGATATGGACTTTTTTGTTAAATTATATAATTTTTATATCCTACGTTTGTCTTCTCTTATTTTTTAAGTTGAATAAGGCGATCTACCAGTTCCAACAGACATTTTTACTGATTTTTCCTTTCCTGGGGCTATTTTATACATTTTATGGAAGCTATGGATTTTTCTATTAAATGATGTGATTTTTGGCCTAATTTTGTCTTCTCTTATTTTTTAGTTTAAGATGGCATTCTCCCGGTTCCAACAAGCACTTTTAACGATTTTTTGACATAGATGCTATTTTCTATATTTTCTGGAAGATTTGGATCGTTTAAATAAATAATATGATTTTTTGGCCTAATTTTTTCTTCTCATATTTTTCAGAAGAAGATGGCGATCTCTAGGTTCCATTTGATATTTTTGCAAATTTTCTAAGTTTGGGGCAATTTTTCTACATTTTATGGAAGATAAGGATCATTTTATTAAATGATATGATTTTTGGCCTAATTTTATCTTCTCTTATTTTGCAGTTGAAGATGATGTTCTCACAGTTCCAACGGATATTTTTGCAGGGTTTTTTTGACCTAGAGTCTATTTTCTACATTTTCTGGAAGATATGGATCTTTTTATTATTTAAATTTATTTTAAGTCAAATTTTGTCTTCTCTTATTTTTCAGATTAAGATTGCGATCTCCCAGTTCCAACAGACATTTTTGCAGTTTTGTCTTAGCTACTGGCTATTTTCAAAATTTTTGTAAGATATATATCTTTATATTAAAAGATATAATTTTTCTAGCCTAATTTTGTCTTCTCTTTTTTTCAGTTGAAGATGTTGATCTCCTGGTTCAAACAGACATTTTTCTAGATTTTTCTTAGCTCGAAGCTATTTTCTACATTTTCTGGAAGATGTGCATCTTCTAGTTAAATGACATGCATTTTTTGCCTAATTTTGTCTTCTCTTATTATTATTAATTAAAGATAGCAATCTCTCTATTTCAATGGACATTTTCGCCAATTTTTCTGCATTTTCTGCTATTTTCTGCATTTTCTGGAAGATAAGGAACATTCTATTAAATGATATCATTTTTGGCCTAATTTTATCTTCTCTTATTGTTTAGTTGAAGCTAGCGATCTCCCTGTTTCAACGGGTATTTTTGGGGAATTTTCTGTACTCGGGGCTATTTTCTATATCTTATTAAAGAAATGAATTTTTTATTAACCGATATGAATTTTGACCTAATTTTGTCTTCTCTTATTTTTCAGTTAAAGATGCGATCTCTCGGTTCCAACAGACATTTTTGCGGATTTTTCTGAGCTCGGAGGATTTTTCTGAGCTCGGGACTATTTTTCTACATTTTCGTAAAGTTATGAATCTTTTAATTAAATGATATGGCTTTTTGGCCTAAATTTGTCTTCTCCTATTTTTCAGTTGATATGGCGATCTCCGGTTTCAACGGACATTTTTGCAGATTATTCTGACCAAGAGGCTATTTTCTAAATTTTCTTGAAGATATGGATATTTTTCTTAAATGATATGATTTTTGGCCTAATTTTGTTTACTCTTATTTTTCAGTTGAAGATGGCAATCTTCCCATTCCAACCAAAATTTTTGCAGATTTTTCGAAGCTCGTCACTATTTTCTACATTTTAAGGAAGATATGAATTTGTAATTAAATGATATAATTTTTACATCCTACGTTTTTCTTCTCTTATTTTTTGAGTTGAATATTGGATCTAGATGCTCCAGCAGGCATTTTTACCGATTTTTGTTAGCTTGGGGCTATTTTTCTTCATTTTATGATAGATATGGATCATTTTATTAAATCACATGATTTTTGGCCTAATGTTGTCTTCTCTTATTTTTAGTTGAATATGGTGTTCTCACGGTTCCACGGAGATTTTTACGGATTATTTTGACCTTGAGGCTATTTTCTACATTTTCTGGAAGATATGGATCTTTTAATTAAATAATATGATTTTTGGCCTAATTTTATCTTCTCAAATTTTTCAGATGAAGATGGCGATCTTCCAGTTCCAATGGACATTTTTACAGATTTATCTGACCTCCGGGCTATTTTCTACATTTTCTATAAGATATATATCTTTAGATTAAATTATATGATTTTAAAAGCCTAATTTTGTCTTCTCTTGTTTTTAAGTTGAAAATGGCGACCTCCCCGTTCTAAATTTTTGCGAAGCTTTCTTAGCTCGGGAATATTTTCTACATTTTATTGAAGATATGACTCTTTTAATTAAATGATATGATTTTAAGCCTAATTTTGTCTTCTCTTATTTTTCACTTGAAGATGTCGATCTCCCGCTTCCAACAGACATTTTTGCAATATTTCTGAGTTTCGGACTATTTTTCTACATTTTCGGGAAGTTATGAATCTTTTTATTAAATGATATGATTTTTGGCCTAATTTTGTCTTCTCTTTTTTCAGTTGAAGATGGCGATCTCCCATTTCCCACAAACATTTGTGCGGATTTTTCAAAGATCCGGGCAATTTTCTAAATTTTCTGGAAGATATGGATGTTTAAATTAAGTGATATGATTTTTACAGCCTAATTTAATCTTCTCTTATTTTTCAGTTGAAGATGGCTATTTCCCTGTTCCAACGGATATTTTTACGGCTTTTTCGATGCTCGGGACTATTTTCTAAATTTTCAGGAAGTTATTGATCATTTTATTAAATGATATGATTTGTAAGCCTAAATTTTTTTAATTAATGAAGGCGATCGTCCGGTTCCAACTGAAATTTTTGCAGCTTTTTCCTAGATTTGTGCTATTTTTTAAATTTTCTATAAGATATGAATCTTTATTTTAAATGATATGATTTTTATAACCTAATTTTGTTTTCTCTGAATTTTTTAGTTGAGGATGTCGATCTCCCTGATCCAACAGCCATTTTTGCTGATAATTTGAACTTGGAACTATTTTCTACAGTTTATTAAAGATGTGGATCTTTTAATTAAATAATATGACTTTTATGGACTAATTTTTTCTTCTCTTATTTTCAATTTTATATGTCGATTTTCCCGGTTCTAATAGAAATTTTTGCTGAATTTTCTGAGTCCGGGCTATTTTCTACATTTTCTGTAAGATATAGATCTTTATATTAAATATTATGATTTTTGGCCTAATTTTGTTTTCTCTTATTCATCAAATGAAGATGGCGGTCTCCCGGTTCCAAGGAATATTTTTACAGATTTTTCTGAGCTCTGTGCTATTTTGTACATTTTCTGTAAGATATGGATTTATCATTAAATGATATGATTTTTATGGCCTAATTTTGTCTTTTCTTATTTTTAAATTTTATAAGGCGATATCCTGTTTCCAACAGAAATTTTTGCGTGTTTTTCTGAGGCCGGGCCTATTTTCTATATTTTAGGAAGATAAGAATCTTTATATTAATTGATATGATTTTTGTTGCCTAATTTTGTCTTCAATTATTTTCATGGCGATCTTTTTATTAAATGATATTATTTTTATCCTTATTTTGTCTTTGCTTATATTTCGGTTGAAGATGGCGATCTCTCGGTTCCAACAGACATTTTTGCTGATTTTTTTAAACTTCAGGCTATTTTTCACATTTTCTGCAAGATATAGATCGTTTATTAAAAGATATCAGAGAAGACAAAATTAGGCCAAAAAATGTCCGTTGAAACCAGGAAATCGTCATCTTCAACTAAAATATAAGAGAAGACAAAATTCGGAACCGAAAAATCGCCATCTTCATTTAAAAAATGTCGGTTGCAACCGGGATATCGCCATCTTCAACTGATAAGATTTTTATATATCATTTTCTTATCTTGGTGCTGTTTTCTACATTTTATGAAAGATATGGATCTTTTTATTACTTGATATGATTTTTATAGCCTATATTTGACTTCTCTTATTTTCCAGTTGAAGATAGCGATCTTTTTATTAAATAAAATGATATTTCGGCCTAATTTTGTCTTCTCATATATTTCGATTGAAGATGGCGACTTCCCGGTTCCAACAGATATTTTTGCGGATTTTTCTGAGCTCCAGGCTATTTTCCACTTTTTGGAAGATATGTGACATTTTATTAAATGACATGATATTTTGGCCTAATTTTGCCTTTTCTTATATTTGGGTTGAAGATGGCGATCTTTCGGCTCCAAGGACATTTTTGCAGATTTTTCTGAGCTCGGAGTTATTTTGTACACTTTTTGGAAGATAAGAATCTTCATATTAATTAATATCATTTTTAAATCCAATTTTATCTTCTCTTATTTTTTAAGTTGAAGGTGGCGATCTCCCAGTTCCAACGGACATTTTTGCGGATTTTTCTGAGCTCCAGGCTATTTTTTATATTTTATTAAATATATGGATCTCTTTATTAAAAGAAAAGATTTTTGTAGCCTAATTTTGTCTTCTCCTATTTTTCAATTGAAGATAGCAATCTCCCGGTTCCAACGGACATTTTAGCGAATTTTCCTTAGCTTTGGACTTTTTTCTACATTTTCTTAAAAATATGAATCTTTTTAATAAATGATATGATTTTTTGACCAAATTTTGTTTTCTATTTTTTTCAGTTGAATATTGTGATCTCCTGGTTCCAGCAGACATTTGTACGGATTTTTCTGAGCTCGTGCTATTTACTACATTTTATGGTAGATATGTATTTTTTTACTAAATGATATGATTTTTGGCTAAAGTTTGTCTTCTTTTATTTTTCAGTTGAAGATGGTAGTCTTCTGGTTCCAACGGACATTTATGCGGATTATTCTGAGCTCTGGGCTATTTTTACATTTTCAGTACGATATGGATCTATATATTAAATGAAATGATTTTCTGGCCTAATTTTGTCTTCTATTATTTATCAGTTGAAGATGGCGATCACCCGTTTCCAACAGAACTTTTTGCATATTATTTGAGCTTTAGGTTATTTTCTATATTTTATGGAATATAAGGATCTTTATATTTTTTGACATGATATTTGTTGCCTAATTTTGTCTTCTCTTATTTTCCAGTTGATCATGGCAATCTTGTGATTAAATGATAGGTTTTTGGCCTTATTTTTTCTTCTCTTATTTTTCAGTTTAAGATGGCATCTTCAATATGATCCGTTATTAAATTATATTATCCATATCTTCCAGCAGATTTTTCTGAGTTCGGGACTATTTTTCTTCATTTTTGTGAAGTTATGAATCTTTTTATTAAATGATATGATTTTTGGCCTAAATTTGTCTTCTCCTATTTTTTTAAATTGAAGATGGCAATCTCCCGGTTCCTATGTACATTTTTGCATAATATTCTGACCTCAAAGCTATTTTCTAGATTTTCTTGAAGATACGGATATTTTTATTAAATGATATGATTTTTGGCCTAAATTTGTCTTCACTTATTTTTCAGTTGAAGATGGCGATCTTCCGGACCCAACGAAAATTTTTGCGGATTTTTCGAAGCCCGGTGCTATTTTCTACATTTTATGGAAGATATTAATTTCTTATTAAATGATATGATTTTTATATCCTACGTTTTTCTTCTCTTATTTTTTCAGTTGAATATTGCGATTTACCGGTTCCAGTGGACATTTTTACTGATTTTTGTTACCTTGGTGCTATTTTTCTTCATTTTATGAAGATATGGATCATTTCATTGAAGGATATGATTTTTGGCTAATGTTGTCTTCTCTTATTTTTTCAGTTGAAGATGATGTGCTCACGGTTCCAACGGAGATTGATGCGGATTTTTTTAACCTTGTGGCTATTTTCTCTATTTTCTGGAAGATATGGATCTTTTTATAAAATAATATAACTTTTGACCTAATTTTATCTTCTCATATTTTTCAGATGAAGATGGCGATCTCCCGGTTGCAACGGACATTTTTGCAGATTTTTCAAAGATCTGTGATATTTTCTACATTTTCTGTCAGATATAGATCTTTAGATTAAATGATATGATTTTATCGCCTAATTTTGTCTTCTCTTATTTTTTAGTTGAAAATGTCGATCTCTCAGTTCCAACTGACAGTTTTGCAGATTTTTCTGAGCTCCGTGCTATTTTCTACATTTTGTTGAATATATGGCTCTTTTTATCAATTGATATGATTTTTAGCCTAATTTTGTCTTTTATTTATTTTCACTTGAAGATGTCGATCTTCTGCTTTCAGCGAACATTTTTGCAGATATTTCTTGCGATTATTTTTCTTCATTTTCGGGAATTATGGATCTTTTTATTAAATGATATGATTTTTGGCCTAAGTTTGTCGTCTCTTTTTTTATTTTGAAGATGACGATCTCTGGTTTCCAACAAACATTTGTGCGGATTTTTCTAAGATCCGTGCTATTTTCTAAATTTTCTGGAAGATATGGATTTTTATATTAAGTGATATGATTTTATAGCCTAATTTTGCTTT
>CM061132.1:71900585-71978881 GCA_030789695.1 Scilla litardierei
GTGTTTTGTACATTTTCTGTGAGATATGATTCTTTATATTAAATGATATGATTTTTATGGCCTAATTTTGTTCTCTTATTTTTTCAGATGAAGATGGCAGTCTCCCAGTTCCAAAGGACATTTTTCAGATTTTTCTTAGCTCTGCGCTATTTTGTATATTTTCCGTAAGATATGAATCTTTTTGCTAAATGAAATGATTTTTATGGCCTAATTTTGTCTTCTCTTATTTTTCAGTTTAATTGGACGATCTCTCGTTTCCAACGGAAATTTCTGCGTGTTTTTCTGAGGCCGGTGCTATTTTCCGTATCATTTGGAAGATAAGGAGCTTTATATTAATTGATATGATTTTTGTTGCCTAATTGTCTTCTCTTATTTCCCACTTGATGATGGCGTTCTTTTATTAAAGGATATGATTTTTTGGCCATATTTTGTCTTCGATTATATTTCGGTTGAAGATCGCGATCTCCCGGTTCCAACAGACAATTTTGTGGATTTTTCTTAGCTCCGAGCTATTTTTCACATTTTCTGGAAGATATAGATCGTTTATTAAATGATATATGAGAAGATAAAATTAGGCCAAAAAATGTCCGTTGAAACCGGGAAATCGCCATCTTCAACTGATAACATTTTATATATCATTTTCTGAGCTTGGTGCTATTTTCTACATTTTATGAAAGATACAGATCTTTTATTAATTGATATGATTTTTATAGCCTAAGTTTGTCTTCTCTTATTTTCCAGTTGAAGATTGCAATCTTTTTATTAAATGATATGATATTTTGGCCTAATTTTCTCTTCCCTTATATTTTGGTTGAAGATGGCGATCTCCCGGTTCCAACAGACATTTTTGCGGATTTTTATGCGGGCCGTGCTATTTTCCACTTTTTTGGAAGATAAGCATCATTTTATTAAATGAAATGATATTTTGGCCTAATTTTGTCTTCTCTTATATTTTGGTTGAGGATGTCGATCTCTCAGCCCCAACGGACATATTTATGGATTCTTTGAGCTCGGGGCTATTTTGTACACTTTCTAGAAGATAAGAATTTTTATATTAAGTAATATGATTTTTATATCCTAATTTTTCTTCTCTTATTTTTTCAGTTGGAGATGGCGATCTCCCAAGTCCAATGGACATTTTTGTGTATATTTCTGAGCTCCAGGCTATTTTCTACATTTTAATACATGAATGGATCTCTTTATTAAATGACAAGATTTTTGTAGCCTAATTTTGTATTCTCATATTATCAGTAGAATATGATGATTTTCCAGTTCCAACGGACATTTTTACAGATTTTTTTTAACTTTGGGGGGTTTCTACATTTTCTTGATATAATTTTTTATTAAATGAAAAGATTTTTGGCCTAATTTTGCATTCTATTTTTTAGTTGAGTATTGCGATCTCCTGGTTCCAACCGACATTTGTGCGAATTTTTTGAGCTCGGTGCTATTTTCTACATTTATGGCAGATATGTATCTTTTTATTAAATGATATGATTTTTGGCCTAATTTTATCTTCTTTTATTTTTCAGTTGAAGAGGTAGATCTCCTGGTTCCAACAAACATTTTTTCGGATTTTTCTGATCTCCTATAGACAGTTGAAGATGAATTTTTATATTAAATGTTATGATTTTTATAGCCTAATTTGGTCTTCTCTTATTATTCAGATGAAGATGGCAAACTCACGGTTCCCACATACATTTTTGTCTATTTTTCTGAGCTCGGTGCTATTTTTCTTCATTTTCGGGAAGTTATTGATCTTTTTATTTACCGAAATGATTTTTTGACTTAATTTTTCTTCTCTTATTTTTCTCAGTTAAAGATGGCAATCTCCTGGTTCCACCAGACATTTTTGCGGAATTTTCTGAGCTCTGGGCTATTTTCCCCTTCTTTTGAAGATATGTATCATTTTATTAAATGATATGATATTTTGGCCTAATTTTGAATTCTCTTATTTTTTTTAGTTGAAGATGGCGATCTCTCGATTCCAACTGACAATTTTGCAGATTTTTCTGAGCTCAGGGCTATTTTGTACACTTTCTGGAAGATAAGAATCTTTATATTAACTGATATGATTTTTATATCCTAATTTTTTCTTCTCTTATTTTTCTGTTGAAGATGGTGATCTCCCGGTTCCAACAAACATTTTTGCGGATTTTTTTGAGCTCAAGGCTATTTTCTACATTTTATTTAAGATATGGATCTCTTTATTAAATGACAAGATTTTTGTAGCCTAATTTTGTCTTCTCATATTTTTCAGTTGAATATGGCGATCTCCCTGTTCCAACATATATTTTTCAAGATTTTTCTTAGCTTTGGGCTTTTTTTTCTACGTTTCTGGAAGAAATGAGTCTTTTTATTAAATGATATGATTTTTTTGGCGTAATTTTGTTTTCCCTTTTTTAGTTGAATATTGCGATCTCCCGGTTCCAACGGACATTTGTGCGGATATTTTTGAGCTCGGTGCTATTTTCTACATTTTATGGCAGATATATATCTTTTTATTAAATGATATGATTTTTTGGCTTAATTTTGTCTTATTTTATTTTTTAGTTGAAGATAGCGATCTACCGGTTCCAACATGCATTTTTCAGATTTTTCTGAGCTCCGATATATTTTCTACATTTTCGAAAAGTTATGGATCTTATTATCAAATGATATGATTTTATATTCTAATTTTGTCATTTCTTATTATTTAATGGAAGATGGCAATCTCCCGGTTCCAACGGAAATTTTTTGTCGATTTTTCTGAGCTTGGGACTATTTTTCTACATTTTCGGTAAGTTAAGGATATTTTTATTAAATGTTATGATTTTGACCTAATTTTTCTTCTCTTATTTTTTTCAGATGAAGATGATGATCTCCCGGTTTCAATGAACATTTTGCGGATTTTTTTGAGCTCCGGGCTATTTTCTACATTTTCGGAAAGTAATGGATCTTTTTATTAAATGATACGATTTTTATGGCTAATGTTGTCTTCTCTTATTTTTCAGTTAAAGATGTCGATCTTCTAGTTCCAAGTGACATTTTGCGTATTTTTTCGTGCTCGGTGCTATTTTCTACATTTTATGGATGATACAAAAATTTTTATTAAATAAAACTATTTTTATAGCCTACGTTTGTATTCTCTTATTATTTAAGATGAAAATGGCTATCTCCAGGTTTCAACGGACATTTTTGCAGATTTTTATATTTTTTCTGGAAGTTATGTATCTTTTTAAGAAATGATATGATTTTTTCGCCTAATATTGTCGTCACTTTTTTTAATTTGAAGATGGCGATCTCCCGGTTCCAAAGGACATTTGTGCGGAATTTTTTGAGCTCCAGGCTATTTTCTATATTTTTGTATAATATGAAACTTTATATTAAATGATATGATTTTTATAATCTAATTTGTCATCTCTTATTTTTCAGATGAAGATGGCAATCTCTCGGTTCCCAGGGACAATTTTGCAGATTTTTCTAAGCATGGGGCTATTTTTCTACATTTTTGAAAAGTTATGGATTGTTATGAATGGGGGAGACCTTTGGTCTCCACCCATTAATCATCCACCATTAAACCCACTTAGTAGTGGGTGTCCATTGGGTTCCATTATATTGTAACTCCTATATGAATAGATATTATATGGCTATGGTGGATACCATGAGCTATGACTTCTTTCAACTTTAACACGTTATCAAGCACGCTCATCAGCTGAGCCGAACCCCTGCCGACAGACGGATCGCGAGGACGCTGATTGAGCTTCCTTCTCCAAACTTCGCTAGATCCGGCAGGTAGGATCTAGAGGTAAATCTTAGAAACCCCTAGATCAACATTTTTTTCATGCGTATGTTGATAAATCTGTGATATTTTTCTTAGATCTATAGCAAGATCGACAAGAAAATCAATTTTAAAAAACACAGATTTACTATTTAATACTCATTTTAAATCTGTTTTTAATAGATTAATTATAATTAAAAAAATTCGTCGGGCCCTTCGAATCATCGCCACCCATCGGGGGCGTCCCGTAGCGCCACCCCCTGTCGGGGCCTCCCGTAGCGCCACCCTGGGCCGCCGCCACGGGTTGACCCCGTCCCTCCCCCCTTTACACCCTAACCCTAGGGTAAGGGGCAGAAGACCTCCCCTGATGGGCCATAAGCCCAGTATAAAAAATAAAAAATAAAAAATAAAAATCTGGGTATTTTTTGTTGACAGGGCCTGAAGCCTGAAGCCAGCCTGCAGGCCACTGGCCTGTAGGCCAATTTTTCATTCTTCTTTTAAAAAGAAAAATATAAATTGTGAAATTATTATTACATATACATAGAATTTAGAAAATACCCTATAAATCAAAGAAAATTCCAGAAAATTCTGGAAAATTCGGAAAAAATATGAAAAATATTCTAGAAAACTCCAGAAAAATCAGGAAAAATCAAGGGGAGTAGATTGAGTATTAATAACTCCTCTTGGAGTATTGGGGATAAGTTATAAATATGTTTCTTAAAGGCAATTCATTCAGAAATTAATAAGGATTTCTTTAAAAATAATTCTGATTCATTCTAAGTGTAATTCATAATCAATCGCTTATTTCTTTTTATTGGATTAACATTATTATTTTTCAAGATTTAATAAATACAAGGATCCTGAGAGCGCTCTGTCATTAGTTATCTAACCTAACGTGTAATGATATTTCCATGTGGTCCACGTAATTATTAAACGCACATTTAATATATTTCTCCAATAAAATTGCTTGCGTGTTGAATAAATTAAATTGTTTATGCCTGTGATGTTGCATATGTTATATAAACTGCCTGGAATGTTAGTAAGACTGTGTTGTGGCTTTTGGATCGGCCGTTTTTAGTCACCACTATTTATTTTCCTCGAATTTTTTTCCGTGTGAGTGAAAATGTAGTGAGGAACTAAATGTAAAAGCCAAAGCCCAGAGATACTTAGCTTGAAGACGAAGGCAAAATTGCTAATGTTGGGACCCCCAAGGGTTTCCAAATTGTAATTTTAAATTTTTCTTACTTCAAATTGTATAATGGACTTTGGAATTTTATTATTTTTGGTAGTGACCGGCCGATCCCCACAACTATTATTGTTTTACTATTATGCATGTTTTAATTTTTGAAAAATAATTAATTCATGATTATTTCATGCTTAGATAAATGGCAAAGATAGCGAGCGTCGATTTTGATGTTCTCGATGCGGTTAGAAAAAATTACTTTAGTTGCCAGCTGGACCTGAAGTTCCACCTGCGCTCACAGGGCCTAAGTCACACAATTCAAGCTCCAGCTACGGCTGTGACAACTGGTGAAGGGACTTCTATTGTTAGAGTGTCCGATATAGAGAAGGTGAAAGCCATTATCTATATCAGGAGACATATTGATCGAACCCTGAAGGCCGAATATCTAACAGTGGAAGACCATCATGAACTGTGGACAGCACTTGAGGACAGATACAAACATCAGAAAGATGTGATCCTCCCTCGTGCACGTTATGAGTGGGAAAATCTTCGAATTTAGGACTTCAAGTCCGTAGATGAGTATAACTCAGCTCTCCATAACATCACCTCACGCCTGAAGTTGTATGGTGAACAAGTCTCAGATACCCGCATGCTTGAGAAGACATATACATCCTTCCATGAAAGGATGCTATTCTCATGCAACAATATCGTGAATGCAAGTTCACGAGATACTCTGATTTACTCTCTTGCCTTCTTATGGCGGAGTAGAACAGAGACCTCCTACTGGCCACTCATAACATACGCCCTGCTGGCTCTGCTCCTCTCCCTAAGACTCACACAGTTTATTCCCAGAAGATGAAGAACAGGCACAAAGGCAGATTCAACAAAGGGAAAAGCTGCGAAGAAGCAGACCAGAGGTCCTCCCCGGAACAACAATAATGAGAAAAAGAAAAAGAATACGTGGAAGAGGAATACATCTGACCAGACGTCTGCTCCCAAGAAAAACTGGGAAGACAAATGCCACAGATGTGGCATAACTGGACATTGGTCCAGGGTCTGTCGTGCTCCATGCCACCTCTAAGATTTGTATTTGGCAAGCCTGAAGCCTTCCGCTGAAACAAATTTGGTGGATATACAGCCTCCTACTCGGTTCACCACCAAGGATTTCGAGAATAACGACTTCCTTGACTAAAAATGATTTAGTTATCTTTAATGACTTTTCATAAATGCATGATGTATCTTCAATTATGTCCTTCTTTATCTTAAGTATGAATCGAATGTAGTTTTCTTTTCATAAAAGTTTTTACATTCTTCTCTAGAGATGAAGTGTGAATGCCTAGTGGACAGTGCCTCCAGGCACACAATCCTTCGAGACAGATGCTATTTTAATAGCATCATTAATTATCAAGGTCACGTCACTACGATTTTGGGACTATTAATATAATAGAAGGATCAAGTGAAGCAATTTTATTGCTCCCAAACCAAACGCAAATTATAATAAAAGATGCTTTGATTTCTCCAAAATCAAACAGAAATCTACTAAGTTTCAAGGACATCCTTTTAAACAGATATCACTTGGAAACTGATGATTTCAATAATATTGAATATTTGTATGTTACTCGTCATAAGGATGGTATTAAAACCATCCTAGAACGTTTTAAAGGACTCCCGTCGGGCCTTTATCAAATATACATCCAACATAGAGAAGCTAATTTGATGGTGCACCAGCAGTGTTCTACATCACCAGAATTCAGTCTCTGGCATTATAGACTAGGTCACCCCGGATCGGTAATGATGCACCGCATCATAACCCAATCTCGTGGACATAATTTGAAGAACCAGAAGATTCTTCAAAATGGTGATTTTCCTTATCCCCCCTATTATAAGGGTAAACTAATCACGAGACCATCCTACCTGAAAGCGGGGTTTGAATCTCCTAGCTTCTTGGAGAGAATACATGGGGACATTTATGGGCCAATTCACCCATCAATTTGTCCATTTCGATACTTTATGGTACTAATAGATGCATCTTCAAAATGGTCGTTTGTGTGCCTTTTGTCCACCCACAACCTAACTTTCCCAAAGCTATTAGCACAAATAATAAAGTTGCCGGCACATTTTCCAGATAACTAGATTAAAAATACGTCTGGACAATGCTGGGGAATTCACTTGACAAGTCTTTCAAGACTATTGCCAAACAACTAGCAGTGAAATTGAACATACAGTAGCTCATGTTCACATCCAGAATGGGTTGGCTGAGTCTCTTATAAAGAGACTACAATGGATTGCGCATCCATTGCTAATTCAATCACAGTTGCCTGTAGATGCATGGGGATATGCCATTTTGCTTGCCGCTTCATTTATCAGAATATAACCCTCTGGTGGTCATATTTTATTGCTGATGCAGTTTGCATATGGTGTACCTCCCAATATTTCTCACTTGAGAGGTTGTGCAGTCTATGTTCCCATATAACCTCCACAGAGGACTAAAATGGGTCCTCAACGTCGTCTTGATATCTACGTAGGGTATAATTCACAGTCCATTATTAGATAACTTGAACCCCTAACAGGCAACGTGTTTAAGGCTCGTCTTGAAGATTGTGAGTTTACCGAAAATTCTTTTCCCGAACTTGGCTCACAAACCAAGAAGCCTGAAGCTTCAGAGACCATTTCTTGGGACACTAAGTCTTTGTCTCATTATAAACCACGTACTAATCTGTGTGAAGACGAGATCTTGAAGATCCTTCACATTCAGAATACATTACATTTACTCCTGGACAAATTCACTGATAACCAGAAGATTAGATCACACATCTCTGCTATTAATACGCCAGCTAGGATTGACATCTTCAAAGATGGATGCAATCCACCGGCAGCAGAATCGGCCATACCTCAAATAAAAAGAGGACGACCGCCTGGCTCCAAGGATAAATTCTCTCGCAAGAGGAAAATACTTGGAGAAATAATGAATATCCCACCACAGGATGCTGAGCTCGGACCAGTAATCTCTCCCCTCCTTCAGTCGCCCGAAGAGGACAATACATGAGAAATATCATTAAATTTCGTGTGTACTAGGGAGGTACTGGACAGGAAAAGCACTGTCGACGATGACGACTTCGTGTTTGATATTGATGTTCACGTCGCTCAACGCGACGATGATATCGATCCACGATCTCTAGTTGAATGCAAACGCAGAGATGATTGACCAAAGTGGAAGGAGGCAAAAGGAGTAGAGTTGGACTCACTCTTGAAACGCAAAGTCTTTGGACCAGCAGTCCAGACACCAAGAGGTGTAAAACATGTGGGATACAAGTGGGTATTCGTAAGAAAAAGAAATGAGAATAATCAGATCATACGCTACAAAGCACGTCTTGTAGCTCAGGGATTTTTCCAACGACCTGGGATAGATTATGAAGATACATATTCCCCGGTTATGGTTGCGATCATATTTCGATTCATAATAACCTTAACATCAATGCAGGCCAAGAAATGCAGCTCATGGACGTTGTGACTATATATCTATATGGCAATATAAATAAAGATATCTATATGAAACTTCCATATGGTTTCAAAATACCAACAGAAATAAAAGATAGACCTCGAGACATCTATTCTGTTAAGCTTCAAAGATCATTATATGGTCTTAAGAAATAGGAAAAAATGTGGTATAACAGACTAAGTGAATTCCTTGTTCAACAAGGTTTCATCAATAATAAAGTCTGTCTGTGTATTTTCATTAAAATCACGGGAACATGATTCGTATTATTAGCCGTCTATGTAGATGACTTAAACCTCATCGGATCTCCTGCAGAGATTGATGATATATCTGCAAGCCTCAAACTAACGTTTGAAATGAAAGACCTAGGCAAGACTAAATATTGTCTTGGCTTACAGATAGAACACCTCAGCAGAGAAATCCTGTTACACCAATCCACATACACAAGGAAATTACTCAAAAATTTCCATGTGGATAAGAGCCATCCTCTAAGTACACCAATGGTTGTTAGATCTTTGAATGTATAGAAGGACCCTTTCCGTTCGCTGGAAGAGGGGGAGGAAACATTAGGTCCTGCCTTAGTGCCATTGGAGCACTTCTATATCTAGTAAACTGCACGCATCCTGACATAGCGTTTGTTGTCAACCTACTAGCCAGATACAGTTTGTTAAGTATTGTACTTCTCCCTACTTGGTGTTAATGATGAGCAAACATATATATTTGTGACTAATCCCCTATTTTGCAGTTAATCCATTGCCTAAGCTAATTATGAAGATCTACTTGCAATGGATGACACTCAAAGATCATTGAAAGCAAATGAAATGGATTGGATGATCGTAGATGGTCATTGAAGCTCCTAGAAGACTTCAAGCTCATGCGTTGGATAGAAGAGAGAATTCGTCAATGTAAATTTCTTATATCTCTTCTAGTATGTAGCTTAGAAGTAGAACATTGTTGGAGCACACACATCTTCATTTCCGTCTTAGGACATCATTAGATCAATCGTCCTTGGACTTTAATTCATTTCTTTTCTGATGGTGCATGTATTGTTTATAACAGTCGACTGGTGAACGTTTTACAGTCGCCTGTCTCAAAAACAGTCGACTGTGTTCTGTTCTATAGTCGCCTGTTATGCACAAACTTTTACAGTCTAGTTTTTGGGCTTCTCCATTTTAATTCCCACAGGCGACTCATGAACGATTCGCATGCACCTGTCCTAGTGACAGTCGACTGTATTTTGTAAATCAGTCGCATGTCTGTATTTTGTCCAAAATCTATTGATCTGTCTTTTATGAATAGTCGACATTTACAGTCGACTGTCTAATGGACCAATCGACTTTTAATGCTTCTACAGTCGTCTGTCTGTGAGCCATTTTGTTGACTCAACTCTCTGGAAAATCTCAGGGTTTTGACAGTCGTCTGATGAAGGAAGTTCAGTCGCCTGTTAAGACTAACAGTCGACTGTCTTATCCTCATCAGTCGTCTATCCTGTTCCCCCAGATGTTTTTCAGACTTCTTCAACTTACCATGTTTCGGCCAGTCACCTGTAGTAGGATTTACAGTCGCCTGTTGGTTTAACAATCGACTGTCTTTGCCTCTTCAGTCGACTATCCACGTGGTAAGTTACCGTTATGAATTCTCACCTACCCTATCTGACTGTGCAACAGTCGACTGTGGATTTCTCAACAGTCGACTATCGCGGGCTCAATTTCTATCAGTTGAGAGTTTTCTCACGGATTTCAAAGCGGTTTTGCTGAATTCGTTTGTAGGGTTTTGAGAAACCTATATAAGGAGCATCTACTGTTCCATTGAGAGGTTACTCATTCTTCCAAGTTTCATTTTGCTAAATCTCTCAAGATTAAAGCTCTCAAAAACCCTAAAGCCCTAAGAATTCCTATCTTCAATCTCTTGCTCTCCAACCTAGAACCAAAGAGACATCTTCTAGGCATTTGGTGCAGTCAAGATAAAGGGCTTTCCTCTCTTCCAAGAGCGTTTTTCAACACACAACACACTTCTCCTTCAAGTTCTACTTCAAGGCATAAGTGATTGTAAGTGTTGCTTTCATATTTCATAACTTTCGTTATTTGAATTTGCTCTCGGGTTGTGAGAGTGGTTTGCTTGCTCCCAAGTTGTGGGAGTCAAGAACAATCGATTGTATTTCGATTTCACTTGTAGGGTTTCTACAAGTGGGTTTTAAGGAAACCTCAAGTTAGGGTTCTAACTTGAGTATTCGATTGTTATCCAGGTGGAAGGGACGTAGGATTACCGGGAACAAGTCGGAAAGTGACTTGGGTAATCCGAACCCTTGAAACATCATTGTGTTTGCATTTGTTTCATTTTAGGTTTAATTTCTATTCCACACTATTTTGTTGGTTAGCTTTTTAAATTGGTGTAACTATCTTTTTAAATTGCATAAACACTATTCAACACCCCCTTCTAGTGTTTTTCCTATAGCCAGGGTCCTTACAATTGGTATCAGAGCACAAGGTTATAGCTATGGCATCCAACAACAGCAACATTCCTCCACCACCTTCGTACAATAATCACGATCGTGATGGAGCGTCCACTCTTTTCGAAGGTCAATCAACGGTGCGTCCTCCGCGTTTCAATGGCACGAACTTTAGCTATTGAAAATGTCGGATGGAGACGTTCCTAAGGAGTGCTTCACTTTGGAGAACCCTCCACAAGGAATACGTCTAGCCCACCGAAGAGGATTTTGAAAAATGGACGGCTTCCGAGAAATTCGCCGAAGTCAACAATGCAAAAGCAATGAGCGATCTTCATTGTGCGTTGGACCCGAATGAGTTCAACAAGATATGCACATGTAAGAGTGCATATCAAATTTGAAACCATCTCTTCGTTACCCATGAGAGAACGAACAAGGTAAAACTTTCTAAACTCTATGTTGCCGTGCAAAACTTCGATATGTTTCATAAGCAGGAAAATGAAAGCATAGCATCGATGTACGGACATTTTACCGACATCACCAATAAATTGGAAGCTCTTGTCAAAACATACACCGAACCAGACAAGGTAAGAAAGATCATAATGTGAATGACCTCCAAATGGGAAAGAAGGGCTATCGCCATCGAGGATGTCAATGATTTAAAGACTTACACAGCTGTGAACCTTTTTGGAACTCTCATGTCTTACGAAGTAAGATGGAAGAACCGATTAAAGATTCGAGCTATAATGAACCCTTCGGAGGCCAAGAAGAAAGCTTTGGCATTCAACGCCAATTCCTCATCCTCCGATAGTGAAGAATCAGAAGATGAGATGGATTTGGGTGAAATGGCCCAAATGGCGAAGAAGTTTTAACACTTCTTCCGCAAAGGTAAATTTCCCTCTAACAAAAGATTTGAGTCTACTAATAATACTTCCTCTCTTTGCTTTAAGTGTAATAAGCCAGGGCACATCAAGAAGGATTGTCCAATGCTAAGAAACAAAGAGAAGTGGAAGGCTCCGAAGTACCACAAGTCCGACAAGAACAAGAGAGATAAGAAGAAAGGACTCGTCGGTACATTCGATGATTCAAGTGGAGATTCATCAAGTGATTCTGATGTTGAGAAGGGTGAGAGTGCCCACATGTGCTTCATGGCCCGAGAAGATCCACTCTCCGATGAGAGTGATTCCGACATAGATGATATCGAGATAACTATGGATGAATTACGAATTGCTAATGAAGAATTATTTGCTAGGTATCAATCTGTAATGCTTAGATATACTAGCTTAAAGAAATTGAATGTTAGAAATACATCCATTCCATGCATTATCAACAATGACACCATTGTTGATACTTTAACCCTTGAGAAAGCGAATTTATCTTCTCAAAATGTCATCTTGAGAGATGAGGTGAATAACCTCAAATCTCAACTAGATCAAACATATCCTAAGGATAATAGTGATCTAGTTTCACGACACACACACTTGGGTTTAGAGAATGATTCTCTTAAAACTCAAGTGCACGAGGTCAAAGCACGGGTGTCCACCTTGGATACCAATATTTCTTCTATTAAGGAGAGACATGAGCTCATGTCCTCCCGTATTGTGAGATTCAATAAGGGAAATGGAAAATTGGATGATTTACTAGCAAACCAATTTCCGATGACACATCGTGTTGGTCTTGGTTTTGTGAACGCAAATGCATCCAATGCTCGCACCTTCTATAGTGGTGTCACTATAGACTTTGTGAGGCCATCCTCCAGTGCATCCACAAGTGGTGTCAAAGACACTATAGGTAGCAAACCTATCAAGAAAGTCACCACTTCACCATCTCTTCCTTTTGGTAAGAAACCAACTAAGGGTGGAAACCAAAAGAGAAGCCATGCTTACATGTACACCAACATTCATCCACGTAGAAAATCTCCTACTTCACAAGTGGATACTCATGACACTTTTTATGCTCCACACCCACGAACACGTACAAATTCACACATGAGAAATATTCATGTGTGTGCTCCTATACACCGATATGCTCATACACATCATTCTTACATGTATGCACAACCTCAACATGTCATGCATGACCCATATGTTTCATACAACATGCATGTTCCTAAGCATACATATCATCTTCATATGTCCAATGCATATCCACCACCTCATTTTTATGCTAGAAACCATGTTCCTAAGAAGCATGCACCATATAGAAATCTAACAAGCATGCATGCAACCATGAAAAGGACTCCCAAAATTTACACCATTTGGGGTCCTAAGAACACTAGCTTAAATGACAGGAATGCATATGTTAATTCCTATTTTCATGATGTTATTAATAATAGTAATTATGTTGGGAAGCAGAAGTCCACTTGGACTTGGCTTCCAAAGGGCTAATCCCCTTGGACCCAACAAAAATTGGGTACCATGAGCTTATGGTATACTATGTAGGTACCCAAGAGAAAGAAAAAGAGCAATAAAGATCAAACTAGCTCTAAAAGAAAAGGATGGATTCTCGACAGTGGTTGCTCCAAACACATGATGGGAGATCCCTCTTTACTCTACAAAGTGATTAGCAACAAGAACGGTGCAACGGTCACTTTTAAAGGTAAGCAAAAGAAAACTATCATTGGAGTAGGTATTGTCAGAAACCCCTCCAAAACTTTAATTACTAATGTTTATCTAGTTGGTGGTTTATGTCACAACCTTATCTCTATAAGTCAACTTTGTGACAAAGGTTACAAGGTTAACTTTGGAGAAGGTATGTGTGAAATTGTTGATTCTAATTTACATGTTTTATTTACCGGTATTAGGCGTAATAATATTTATTATTTGAGCTTGCCTAAAACCGTAGAACATTGCTTAGTTGCTAATACAAATGAACAAATATTGTGGCATCGCCGTTTTGGTCATGTTCATTTCAAGCACTTATATAAGTTAGCTAAGCATGATCTAGTCAAAGGTTTTTCAAAAATTGCTTTTAGTAAGAAAAACTTTTGTGATTCGTGTCAAAGAGGTAAACTTAGTAAATCATCTTTTAATCTTAAAGAAGGCATTACTTCTAAGAGGCCCCTAGAACAACTTCATCTAGATTTGTTTGGGCCAACTATAACCGCTTCTTTAGGCAATGCTCATTATGAATTAGTTGTCGTTGACGACTTCTCTAGATTTACTTGGGTTTCATTCTTAACTAATAAGAATGAAGCTTTTGAAGAGTTTACCATATTTACAAAGAAGATTCAGAATCCGTTAGGATCTACCATTATCACTATCTGTAGTGATCATGCAGGAGAATTTGAGAATGAGTCTTTTACAAAGTTTTGTGATGACACCGGGATTACTCATAATTTTTTCTTTCCTCGGGCACCATCACAAAATGGTGTTGTAGAGCGAAAGAATAGGACTCTTATTGAGTGTGCTCGCACTATGCTACATGATAGTCATCTTGGACTACAATTTTGGAGGCCTTGTAGTAGAGTGTCCTTCTGGAAATTGTGATGAAGACGTTGAAGTGTTCGTCGGATAGATGTAGGCCATCTTAACCATATGGCTCTGATACCAAATGTTGGATCTCCTGGCACACCAAATACACTAGAGGGGGGATGAATATTGTAAATCACGACGATATTGGAAAACTAAAAGTTAATAAAAAATTGCAATAAGAGTGCGGAAATAAAAGAACACAATCCAAAATATTCCAAACGTAAACAAAGAGATTTTAATCCTGGTTCAGATCTTTGTGATCATACATCCAGTCCTCTACCCCGTAGAGATTTGAATCCACTAAAACACTTGCTCCCTGCAAATAATCAACATACAAAGATGCCAACACTCTCCGTGTTGCAAACTTCTACAATCTCTTCAACAAGATATTCAACAAATAAAGTAAAGAAAGAGTATGAAACAATATCACATATAGCCTTGATAATTGATGGAATTATTGCACAAGGAAAGTGATTGAATCTCCAAGGTTTTGGATGGAAATTGTAGCAGAACAAACTTGACGATTAGACTTCTATGGAGGAAAAATTTCTGCAGAGGTTACTCTAAGAAAATCTGAAAATCACTAACTTTCTAGAGAGAGAAAGTAAACTTATGAAAAGAAAACGAAAGTGAATTTTCATGTGTTTTTAGGCAGGGGTCTGGGGGTCTATTTATAGTCCAAAAGGTAGTTTTTGAACGTTGGACAACTGCCTAAAATTTCAAAAAATTCTGGGCAGTTTTTCTATTAGTCGACTAATATGAGTGGCTGGTCGACTAATTAGAACTGCTGACTCGGATTCTGGCTGCTAAGGTGTCCTTTCAGAAAGTAACTTTCAAAACCAGAAAGAAACTTCTGTAAACGGATTTTAAACTGATAAGAACTATCCGTTTATGGCAGTTCTAACTTCCAAAAATAAAATATATTATATAAATGATAAATCATTTAAAATAACTGATTTGAAAATAGACTGGTAGACTAACAAAGTCTTTTAGTCGACTAGAAATATGAAAGTTTAGAAATTTGTGGAAAAATGATCATATAGGCTTAAAAATGGGTCTGAGGAAGTTTTAGGACAAAATTATTTTAATATTAAATTAGTCGACTAGCATTAAGGGTTGGTCGACTAATGGGATTTTTGACGTGAATTTTTGAGGACGGATCCTAAATTAAGAGATATTATCATCAAGGCTTTTACATTCTAAGTAAATGCAAGAGAAAAAATACAGATTACATCTCATTTACAAGATGCAAAATATCATTGATAAGCATCGTCTTGTAGTGGATGCTTCTTGCAACTTGTATGCTCAATGATTGTCTTAGTTGATTTGTGCATTAACATCTGCATAGATAAAGTTAGTACAAAGATAATATGTTTGTGTCATCAAAACCATATAAGGAGTTATGAGTTTCCAACACAAGGGACATTTTTCTGAGCTCGGGGCTATTTTTCTACATTTTCGAGAAGTTAAGGATCTTTTTATTAAATGATATGATTTTTGGACTAATTTTTTATTCTTTTATTTTTAATTGAAGATAGCGATCTCCCGTTTCTAATGGACATTTTAGGTATTATTCTGACCTCGGGACTATTTTCTAAATTTTCTGGAAGAAATTGATCTCTTATTAAATGATATAATTTTTGGCCTAATTATGTCTTCTCTTATTTTTCAGTTGAAGATGGCGATCTCCCTGTTCCAACAGACATTTTCACGTATTTTTATAAGCTCGGTGCTTTTTTCTACATTTTTATAAATGATATGATTTTTATAGACTACATTTGTCTTCTCTTATTTTTTTCAGTTGAGATGGCAATCTCCCGATTTCAATGAACATTTTTTCAGATTTTCTTAACTTGTGGCTGTTTTTCTAAATTTTCTGGAAGATATGTATCTTTTATGGAATGATATAATTTTTGGCCTAATTTTGTCTTCTCTATTTTTCAGATAAAGATGACGATCTCCCGGTTCCAACAAACATTTTTGCAGATTTTTCTGAGCTCCGGGATATTTTTTTTACATTTTCTGTAAGATATGAATCTTTATATTAATTGATATAATTTTTATAGCCTAATTTTGTCTTCTCTTATTTTTCAGTTGAAAATGGCGATCTCTCGGTTCCACCTAACATTTTTGCCGATTTTTTGTGCTTGGTGCAATTTTCCACATTTTCTGAAAGATATAGAAATTTTTATTAAATGATATTTTTGAGGCCTACAAATGTCTTTACTAATTTTTTCAGTTGAAGATGGCGATCTCCTGGTTCAAATGGAAATTTTTGCGAATTTTTCTGAGCTCTAGACTATTTTCTACATATTCGGGAAGCTATGAATCTTTATATTAAATGATATGATTTTTATAGTTTAATTCTGGCTTCTCTTATTTTTCAGTTGAAGATGGCGATCTTTCGGTTCCAACAGACATTTTTGCATATTATTCTGACCTAGGGGCTGTTATCTATTTTTTCTGGAGTATATGTATCTTTTTATTAGATGATGGGATTTTTGGCCTAATTTTGTCTTCTCTTATTTTTCAGTTGAAGATGGCAATCTCCTGGTTCCAACGGACATTTTTACGGATTTTTCTTAGCTCGGGGCTATTTTTAGGATATAAAACCTTTATATTAAATGATATGATTTTTATATCCTAATTTTTTCTTCTCTTATTTTTCAGTTGAAGATGGCGATCTCCCAGTTCCAACGAACTTTTTTGCGGATTTTCCTGAGCTCCAGGCTATTTTCTACATTTATTAAAGATATGGATCTCTTTATTAAATGACAAGACTTTTATAGCCTAATTTTGTCTTCTTATATTTTTCAGTTGAAGATGGCAATCTCAAAGTTCCAATGGACATTTTTGCATATTTTTTAGCTTTAGGCTTTTTTCAACTTTTTCTGGAAGATATGAATTTTTTAATTAAATGATATGATTTTTTAGCCTAATTTTGTCTTCTCTTTTTTCAGTTGAAGATGGCGATCTCACGGTTCCAACGGACATTTGTGCGTATTTTTCTGAGCTCGGTGCTATTTTCTACATTTTTGGCAGATATGTATCATTTTATTAAATGAAATGATTTTTAGTCTAATTTTGTCTTCTCTTATTTTCCAGTTAATGATGGCGACTTTCTGGTTCCAACGAACATTTTTTCAGATTTTTCTGAACTCCGAGCCATTTTCTGCATTTTCTGCAATGAATCTTTATATTAAATGATATGATTTTTATATCCTAATTTTGTCTTCTCTTATTACTCAGTTGAAGATGGTGATCCCCGGTTCTAAAGTATATTTTTAATGATTTTTTAAGCCCGGGGCTATTTTCTACATTTTTGGGAAGTTATTGATCTATTTATTAAATGATATGATTTTTTACCTATATGTTCTTCTATTATTTTTTCAGTTGAAGAGGGGATCTTTCTGTTCCAACGAACATTTTTGCAGATTTTTCTGAGCCCTGGACTATTTTCTGCATTTTTTGAAAGTTATGTATCTTTTTATTAAATGATATATGATTTTTATAGTCTAAGTTTTGCTTCTCTTATTTTTAGTTGAAGATGGCAATCTTCCGATTCCAACGGACATGTTTGCATATTTTTTGAGCTAGGTGATATTTTCTACATTTTATAGAAGATATATAAATTTTTATTAAATAATATGATTTTTATAGCCTATATTTGTCTTCTCTTATTTTTTTTCAGTTGAAGATGTCGATCTCCCGGTTCCAACGGACAATTTTCCAGATTTTTCTTAGCTTGAAACTATTTTTCTACATTTTCTTGAAGATATGTATTTTTTGAAATGAACTGATTTTTGGCCTAATTTTGTATTCTCTTTTTTACATTGAAGATGGCAATCTCCTTGTTCCAATGGACATTTGTGCGGGTTTATTTTGAGCTACGTGTTATTTTCTATATTTATTGTATAATATGATTCTCTATATTGAATGATATGATTTTTATGACCTAATTTTGTCATCTCTTATATTTTAGTTGAATATGGCGATCTCCTGGTTCCAAGTGACATATTTTGCAGATTTTTTTGAGCTCTGGGCTATTTTCTACATTTTCGAGAAGTTATGGATCTTTTTATTAAATGATATGATTTTTTAGCCTAATTTTGTCTTCTCGTATTTTTCAGATGAAGATGGCGATCTCCGGGTTCCAACTGACATTTTTACAGATTTTATAAGTTTGGAGCAATTTTTCTACATTTTATGGAAGATATGGATCATTTTATTAAATGATATGATCTTTTGGCCTAATTGTCTCTTCTCTTATTTTTTTCGTTAAAGATAGCGTTCTCTCGGTTCCTACGGATTTTTTGCGGATTTTTTTTTGACATAAAGGCTATTTTCTACATTTTTTGAAGAGATGGATCCTTTCAATATATAATTTGGTTTTAAGCCTAATTTTGTCTTCTCTTATTTTTTAGATTAAGATGGCGATCTCCCGGTTCCAACAGACATTTTTTGCGATTTTTTCATAGCTACTGGCTATTTTCTAATTTTTATGTAGATATATTTCCTTAAACTAAAAGATAGTATTTTTCTAGCCTAATTTTGTCTTCTTTTATTTTTAAGTTGAAGATAGTGATCTCCCGGTTCAAACAGACATTTTTTGCCGATTTTACTTAGCTCGGAGCTATTTTCTGTATTTTCTGAAAGATATGCATGTTTTAGTTAAAAGATATAATTTTTTGCCTAAATTTTGTTTTCTCATATTTTTTAATTGAGTATATCGATCTCTCTGTTCCAACAGATATTTTCGCGGATTTTTCTGAGATCGGAGCTATTTTCTACATTTTCTGGAAGATACGAATTATTTTATTAAATGATATGATTTTTTTACCGAATTTTGTTTTCTCTTACTTTTCAGTTGAAGATGGCGATCTTCCGGTTCCAACAGACATTTTGCGGATTATTCTTAGCTCTGGGTTATTTTCTACATTTTCTGTAAGATATCTTTACATTAAATGATATGATTTTTATAGCCAAATTTTGTCTTCTCATATTTTTCAGTTGAAGATGACGATCTCCCGATAAACATTTTTATAGACTTTTTTGAGCTCATGGCTATTTTCTAAATTTTCTTGAAGATAAGGATCTTTATAATAATTGATTTGATTTTTGTTGCCTAATTTTGTCTTCTCTTATTTTTCGATTGATGATGGCGATCTTTTTTAAATGATTTGATTTTTTGGCCTTATTTTTGTCTTCTCTTATATTTCAATTGGTGATGGTGATCTCCCATTTTCAACAGACATTTTTGCGGATTTTTCTGAAATATGGACTATTAATCACATATTCTGGAATGTATGATAGTTTTATTAAATGATATCAAAAAAGAAAAAATTAGGCCAAAAATGTCCGTTGAACCTAGGAAATCGCCATCTTCAACTGAAATATAAAAGAAGACAAAATTCGAAACTGGGAAATTGCCACCATCATCTATAAAAATGTCCGTTGTAACCGGGATATCGCCATTTTCAACTGATAAAATTTTTATATATCATTTTCCGAGCTTGGTGCTATTTTCTACATTTTAAGATTTATACATATATATATTAATTGATAAGATTTTTATAGCCTAAATTTGTCTTCTCTTATTTTCCAGTTGAAGATGGTAATCTCTCTATTAAATGATATAATTTTAAGCCTAATTTTGTCTTCTTTTATATTCTGTTGAAAATGGCGATCTCTCGGTTCCAACTGACATTTTTGCAGATTTTTCTGACCTCTGTGCTATTTTCCACATTGTTGGAAGATAAGTATCATTTTGTTAAATGATATGATATTATGGCCTAATTTTGTCTTCTCTTATTTTTCAGTTGAAGATGGTGATCTCTCAGTTCCAACAGACATTTTTACGGATTTTCTTAGCTTGTGGCTATTTTCTACACTTTTTGGACGATAAGAATCTTTATATTAAATGGTATGATTTTAATATCCTAATTTTTTCTTCTCTTATTTTTTAGTTGAAGATGGCGATCTCCCAGTTTCAACGAACATTTTTGCGGATTTTTTTGAGCTCCAAGCTTCTTTCTACATTTTATTAAATATATGGATCTCTTTATTAAATGACATTACTTTTATAGCCTAATTTTGTCTTCTCATATTTTTCAGTTGAAGATGGCGATCTCCAGGTTCCTACGGACATTTTTGCAAATTTTTCTTATCTTTAGGCTTTTTTCAACATTTTCCGGAAGATATGAATCCTTTTATTAAATGATATGATTTTTTGACCAAATTTTGTCTTCTCATTTTCAGTTGAAGATGGCGATCTCACGGTTACAACAGACATTTGTGCGTATTTTTCTAAGCTCGGTGCCTTTTTCTACTTTTTTTACAGATATGTATCATTTTATTAAATGAAATTATTTTTAGTCTAATTTTGACTTCTCTTATTTCCCAGTTGATGATGTCGATTTTCTGGATCCAGTGGACATTATTTCAGATTTTTCTGAACTCCGAGCCATTTTCTGCATTTTTTGCATGATATGAATCTTTATATTAAATGATATGATTTTTATATCCTAATTTTCCATTCTCTTATTATTCAGTTGTAGATGGCGATCCTCTGGTTCTAAAGGATATTTTTACCAATTTTTGAGCTCGGTGCAATTTTTCTACATTTTTTGGAAGTTTTGACCTATTTATTAAATGATAAGATTTTTTACCTAATTTTTTCTTCTATTATTTTTTCAGTTAAAGATGGCGATATTCTGGTTCCAAGAACATTTTTGTGGATTTTTCTGAGCTCTGGGCTATTTTCTACATTTCTGGAAAGTGACGTATCTTTTTATTAAATGATATGATTTTTATAGTCTAAGTTTGGCTTCTCTTATTTTTAGTTGAAGATGGTGATCTCCCGGTTCCAACGGACATTTTTGCGTATTTTTTGAGCTAGGTGCTATTTTCTACATTTTATGGAAGATATAGAACTTTTTATTAAATAATTTGATTTTTATAGCATATATTTGGCTTCTCTTATTTTTTTCAGTTGAAGATGTTGATCTCCCGGTTCCAACGAACATTTTGCCAGATTTTTGTTAGCTTGAGACTATTTTCTACATTTTCTTAAAGATATATATTTTTTATGAAATGATATGGATTTTTGGCCTAATTTTGTCTTCTCTTTTTTACTTTGAAGATGGCGATCTCCTTGTTCCAATGGACATTTATGCGGATTTATTTTAAGCTACGTGTTATGATATGATTTTTATAACCTAAATTTGTCATCTCCTAGTTCCAAATGAAATTTTTGCAGATTTTTTAAGCTCGTAGCTATTTTTCTACATTTTTGACAAGTTATGGATCTTTTTATTAAATGATATGATTTTTTGTCCTAATTTTATCTTCTTTTATTTTTCAATTGAAGATAGCAATCTCCCATTTCTAATGGACATTTTGCATATTATTCTGACCTCGGGACTATTTTCTAAATTTTCTGGAAGAAATTGATATTTTTATTAAATGATATAATTTTTGGCCAAATTTTGTATTATCTTATTTTGCAGTTGAAGATGGCGATCTTCCTGATCCAACGGACATTTTCATGGATATTTATAAGCTCCATGCTATTTTCTACATTTTTATAAATGATATGATTTTTATAGACTACGTTTGTCTTCTCTTAGTTTTTTCAGTTGAAGATGGCAATCTCCCTGTTCCAATGGACATTTTAGCGGATTTTTCTTAACTTGTTGTTTTTCTACATTTTCTAAAAGATATGTACTTTTTATGAAATGATATGATTTTTGGCCTAATTTTGTCTTCTCTATTTTCGAGATGAACATGACGATCTCCCAATTCCAACGAACATTTTTTGCGAATTTTTCTGAGCTCCTGGATATTTTCTACGTTTTCTGTAAGATATGAATCTCTATATTAATTTATAAGATTTTATAGCCTAATTTTGTCTAATCTTATTTTTCAGTTGAAGATGGTGATCTCTCGGTTCCAACGAATATTTTTGCGGATTTTTTGTGCTCGGTACCCTTTTCTACATTTTCTATAAGATATAGAAATTTTTATAAAATGAAATTTTTGTAGCCTACATTTGTCTCCTCTTATTTTTTCAGTTGAAGATTACGATCTCTCGGTTCAAATGGAAATTTTTGCTGATTTTTCTGAGCTCTAAACTATTTTCTATATATTCTGGAAGATATGAATCTTTATATTAAATGATATGGTCTAATTTTGGCTTCTCTTATTTTTCAGTTGAAGATGGCGATCTTTCGGTTCCAACGGACATTTTTGCTAATTATTCTGACCTAGGGGCTATTTTCAAATATTTATGGAATATATGTATCTTTTTATTAAATGATGTGATTTTTGGCCTAATTTTGTCTTCTCTTATTTTTCAGTTGAAGATGGCGATCTCCCGGTTTCAACGGACATTATTACGTATTTTTCTTAGCTCGGGGCCATTTTTTACACTTTCTGGAAGATAAGAATCTTTATATTAATGATATGATTTTTTATATTCTAATTTTTTTCTTCTCTTATTTTTCAGTTGAAGATGGCGATCTCCCCAGTTCCAACGAACATTTTTGCGGATTTTTCTGAGCTCCAGGGTATTTTCTACATTTTATTAAAGATCTGGATCTCTTTATTAAATGACAAGACTTTTATTAGCTAATATTGTCTCCTCATATTTTTTTAGTTGAAGATGGCGATCTCCAGGTTCCAATAGACATTTTTGCAGATTTTTCTTAGATTTTCGCCTTTTTTCAACATTTTCTGGAAGATATGAATCTTTTTATTAAATGATTTGATTTTTTGGCCGAATTTTGTTTTCTCTTTTTCAGTTGAAGATGGCGATCTCATGGTTCCAACGGACATTTGTGCGTATTTTTCTGAGCTCGGTGCTATTTTCTACATTTTGGCATATATGTATCATTTTATTAAATGAAATAATTTTTTAGCCTAATCTTATCTTCTTTTATTTTCCAGTTGATGACGGCGATTTCCGGTTCCAACTACCTTTGTTCAGATTTTTCTGAACTTCGAGCCAATTTCTGCATTTCTGCATGATATGAATCGTTATATTAAATGATATGATCTTTATATCCTAATTTTGTCTTCTCTTATTATTCAGTTGAAGATGGCGATCCCTTGGTTCTATAAGATATTTTTATCGATTTTTTGTGCTCGGTGCTATTTTTCTATATTTTCGGGAAGTTATGGATCTATTTATTAAATGATATGATTTTTGACATACTTTTTTCTTCTATTATTTTTTCAGTTGAAGATGACGATCTCACGGTTCTAACGAACATTGTTGCAGGGTTTTCTGAGCTCAGGACTATTTTCTAAATTTCCAGAAAGTTATGTATCTTTTTATTAAATGATATGATTTTTATAGTCTAAGTTTGGCTTCTCTTATTTTTAGTTGAAGATGGCGATCTTTAGTTCCAGCAGACATTTTTGCGTATTCTTTGAGCTTGGTGCTATTTTCTACATTTTATGGAAGCTCTAGAACTTTTTATAAATAATATGATTTTTATAGCCTATATTCGTCTTCTCTTATTTTTTTCAGTTGAAGATGTCGATCTCCTGGTTCCAATGTACATTTTTCCATATTTTTCTTAGTTTGAGACTATTTTTTTCATTTTCTTGAAGATATGTATCGTTTTATGAAATGATATGATTTTTGGCCTAATTTTGTCTCCTCTTTTTTTACTTTGAAGATGGCGATCTCCTTGTTCCAATGGACATTTGTGTTGATTTAGTTTTAAGCTATATGTTATTTTCTATATTTTATGTATAATATGAATCACTATATTAAATGATATGATTTTTATTAGCTAATTTTGTCATCTCCAAGTTCCAAGGGACATTTTTGCAGATTTTTCTGAGCTTGGGTCTATTTTTCTACATTTTCGAGAAGTTATGGATCTTTTAATTAAATGATATGATTTTTTGGCCTAAGTTTGTCTTCTTTTATTTTTCAAATGAAGATAGCAATCTACAGTTACTAATGGACATTTTGTGTATTATTACGACCTCAAGACTATTTTCTAAATTTTCTGGAAGAAATTGGTCCTTTATTAAACGATATAATTTTGGCCTAATTTTGTAGTCTCTTATTTTTTCAGTTGAATATGGCAATCTCCCTATTCCAACGGACATTTTCACGGATTTTTATATGCTCAGTGCTATTTTCAACATTTTTATAAATGATATGCTTTTTATAGACTACGTTTGTCTTCTCTTATTTTTTTCAGTTGAAGATGGCGATCTCCCAGTTCCAATAGACATTTTTGCAGATTTTTCTTAACTTGTGGCTGTTTTTCTACATTTTCTGGAAGATATGTATCTTTTATGAAATGATATGATTTTTGGCCTAATTTTGTCTTCTCTATTTTTCAGATGAAGATGATGATCTCCCGTTTCCATCGAACATTTTCACGGATTTTTCTGAGCTCCAGGATATTTTCCGCATTTTCAGTAAGATATGAATCTTTATATTAATTGATATGATTTTTATAGCCTAATTTTGTCTTATCTTACTTTTCAGTTGAAGATGGCGATCTCTGGTTCCAAAGAACATTTTTGCGGATTTTTGTGTGCTCAGTGCTATTTTCTACATTTTGTGTAAGATATAGAAATTTTTATTAAATGATATTTTTAGCCTACATTGTCTTCTCTTATTTTTTTAAGTTGAAGCTGGCGATCTCCTGGTTCAAATGGAAATTTTTGCGGATTTTTCTGAGCTCCAGACTACTTTCTACATATTTTGGAAGATATGAATCTTTATATTAATTGATTTGATTTTTATGGTCTAATTTTGGCTTCTCTTATTTTTTAGTTGAAGATGACGATCTTTCGGTTCTAACGGACATTTTTGCGTATTATTCTGACCTAGTGGCTATTTTCTAATTTTTCTAGAATATATGTATCTTTTTATTAAATGATGTGATTTTTGCCCTAATTTTGCCTTCTAATATTTTTTCAGTTAAAGATGGCAATCTCCCAATTCCAATGGACATTTTTGTGGTTTGTATGAGCTCGGTGCTATTTTCTTTATTTTATGAAAGAAGAGGATCTGTTTATAAAATGATATAATTGTTATTGCCTACAATTGTCTTCTCTTATTTTTTTCAGTTCAAGATGGCGATCTACCCATTTCAACAGAAATTTTTGCGGATTTCTCTTTATTTGGGACTATTTTTCTTCCTTTTTTGGAAGATATGCATATTTTTATTAAATGATATGATTTTTTGGCCCAATCTGTCTTCTCTTTTTTCAATTGAAGATGGCGATCTCGAGGTTCCAATTTACATTTGTGTGGATTTTTTTGAGCTCTGGGCTATTTTCTACTTTTTCTATCATATATGGATCTTTATGTTAAATGATATGATTTTATAGCCTAATTTTGCGTTCACTCATTTTTAAGTTGAAGATGGTGATCTCCCTATTTCAACGGATATTTTTGCAAATTTTTCTGAGCTCGGGTCTATTTTTCTACTTTTTCGGGAAATTATGGATATTTTTGGGGATTTTTCTATGCTCGGGGCTATTTTCTATATTTTATTGAAGATATGAATCTTTTTATTAAATGATATATTTTAGCTTAATTTTGTCATCTCTTATTTTTTAGTTGAAGATGGCGGTCTCCTGGTTCCAACAGACATTTTTACGGATTTTTCTGAGCTCGGGACTATTTTTCTACATTTTTGTGAAGTTATGGATCTTTTATTAAATGATATGATTATTTGGCCTAAATTTGTCTTCTCCTATTTTTCAGTTGAAGATGGCGATTTCCCGGTTCATACAGACATTTTTGCAGATTAATCTGACCGCGAGGCTATTTCCTAAATTTTCTTGAAGATATGGATATTTTTATTAAATGATATGATTTTTGGCCTAATTTTGTCTACTCTTATTTGTCAGTTAAAGATGGTGATCTTCCTGTTCCAATGAATTTTTTTGCGGATTTTTCGAATCTCGGTGATATTTTCCACATTTTATGGCAGATATGAATTTTTTATTAAATGATATGATTTTTATATCCTACGTTTTTTTTCTTATTTTTTTCATTGAATATTGCGATCTACCAGTTCCAGTAGACATTTTTACCGATTTTTGTTAGCTTGGGGTTATTTTTCTTCATTTTATGGAAGATAAGGATCATTTTATTAAATGATATGATTTTTTGGCCTAATGTTGTCTTCTCTTATTTTTCAGTTGAAGATGGAGTTCACATGGTTTCAACGGAGAATTTTGCATTTTTTTGACCTTGAGGCTATTTCCTACATTTTCGAGAAGATTTGAATCTTTTTATTAAATAATATGATTTTTTGCCTAATTTTATCTTTTCATATTTTTAGATGAAGATGGCGATCACCCAGTCCAAACGGACATTTTTGCGGATTTTACTGAGCTTCGGGATACTTTCTACATTTTCTGTAAGAGATAAAACTTTAGATTAAATGATGTGATTTTTATAATCTAATATTGTTTCCTCTTATTTTTCAGTTGAAAATGGCGTTCTCTTGGTTCCAACGGACATTTTTGTAGATTTTTCTGAGCTCGGGGTTATTTTCTATATTTTATTGAAGATAATGATCTTTTTATTAAATGATATGATTTTTAGCCTAATTTTGTCTTCTTTTATTTTTCACCTGATGATGTCGATCTCCGGCTTCCAACGGACATTTTTGCAGATATTTCTGAGCTTGGGACTATTTTTCTACATTTTCGGTAAGTTATAGATCTTTTTATTAAATGACTTGAATTTTTTGGCCTAATTTTGTCTTTTCTTTTTTCAGTTGAAGATGGCGATCTCCCATTTCCAAGGACATTTGTGCAGATTTTCTAAGATCCATTTCCAAGGACATTTGTGCAAATTTTCTGGAAGATATGGATTTTTATATTATGTGATATGATATTTATAGAATTATTTTGCCTTCTCTTATTTTTCAGTTGAAGATGGTGATTTATCGGTTCCAAAGGATATTTTACGGCTTTTTTGAGCTCAGGACTATTTTTCTACATTTTTGGGAAGTTATAGATCATTTTATTAAACGATATGATTTTTAAACCTAAATTTGAATCTCATATTTTTTTTCATTGAAGATGGCGATCACCCGGTTCCAACTGACATTTTTTGCGGATTTTACTAAACTCCTGGAGATTTTCTAAATTTTCTGTAAGATATGAATCTTTATATTACATGATATGATTTTTGTGGACTAATTTTGTCTTCTCTAATTTTTTTAGTTGAAAATGTCGGTCTTCCTGTTCCAACAGCCATTTTTGCATTTTTGCGGATTTTTCTAAATTCGAAACTATGTTCTATAGTTTATTTAAGATATGGATATTTTTATTAAATGATATGATTTTTATAGACTAAGATTTTCTCCTCTTATTTTTAAGTTGAATATGTCGATCTTCCGGTTCCAACAGAAAATTTTGCAGTATTTTCTGAGCCCTGGGTTATTTTCTTCATTTTCTATAAGATATGGATCTTTATATTAAATGATATAATTTTTATGGCTAATTTTGCCTTCTCTTATTTTTTAGATGAAGATAGCGGTCTTCCGATTCCAAAGGACATTTTTCAGATTTTTCTGAGTTCTGCGCTATTTTCTATATTTTTTGTAAGATATTGATCTTTTTATTAAATGATATGATTTTTATGGCCTAATTTTGTCTTATCTTATTTTTTAGTTGAAGAGGGCGATCTCCCGTTTCCAATGGAAATTTTTGCGTGTTTACTGAGGTCGGGGCTATTTTCTATATTTTTTTGGAAAATAAGGATCTTTATATTAATTGATATGATTTTTGTTGCCTAGTTTTGTCTTCTCTTATTTTACAGTTGATGATGGAGATATTTTTTAAATGATAGGATTTTTTGGCCTTATTATGTCTTCGCTTATATTTCGATTGAAGATGGCGATCTTCCGGTTCCAACGATATTTTTGCATATTTTTATGAGCGCCGGTCTATTTTTCACAATTTCTGAAAGATATTGATCGTTTTATTAAATGATATCAGAGAAGACAAAATTAGGCCAAAAAACGTCCATTGAAATTGAGAAATCGCCATCTTCAACTGAATTATAGTAGAAGAAAAAATTCGTAACCGAAAAATCATCATCTTCATATATAAAAATGTACGTTATAACCGGGATATCGCCATCTTCAACTGATAAGATTTTTATACATCATTTTCTGAGCTTGGTGCTATTTTCAACATTTTATGAAAGAAATGGATCTTTTTATTAATTGATAAGATTTTTATAGCCTAAATTTGTCTTCTCTTATTTTCCAGTTGAAGATAGTGAACTTTTTATTAAATAATATGATTTTTTGCCTAATTTTCTCCTCTTATATTCCAGTTGAATATGGCGATCTCCCGGTTTCAACATACATTTTTGCGGATTTTTCTGAGCTCCCAGGCTATTTTCCACTATTTTGGAAAATATGTATCCTTTTATTAAATTATATGATATTTTTACCTAAGTTTGTCTTCTCTTATATTTCGGTTGATGATGGCGATCTCGCGGTTCCAAATGATATTTTTGCGGATTTTTCCGAGCTCCGGGCTATTTTCAACTTTTTGGAAGATATGTATCATTTTATTAAATGATTTGATATTTTGGCCTAATTTTGTATTCTCTTACATTTCGGTTGAAGATCGTATCTCTCAATTCTAACGAACATTTTTTGCCGATTTATCTGAGCTTTGGCCTATTTTGTACACTTTCTGGAAGATAAGAATATTTGTATTAAATGGTATGATTTTTATATCCTAATTTTCTCTTCTCTTTTTTCGTTGAAGATGGCAATCTCCGAATTCCAACAGACAATTTTGTTGATTTTTCTAAGCTCCAGGCTATTTTGTATGTTTTATTAAAGATATGGATCCTTTATTAATTGACAAGATTTTTGTAGCCTAATTTGTCTCCTCAAATTTATCAGTTGAATATGGCGATCTCCCGGTTCCAACGGACATTTTTGCCGATATTTCTTAACTTTGGGCTTCTTTCTACATTTTATTGAAGATATAAATCTTTTTATTAAATGATATGATTTTTTGGCCTAGTTTTGTCTTCTCTTTTTTGGTTGAATATTACGATCTCCAGGTTCCAACGGACATTTTTTTGCGGATTTTTCTGAGCTCGGTGCAATTTTCTATATTTTGTGGCAGAGATGTATCTTTTTATTAATGATATGATTTTTGGCCTAATTTTGTTTTCTTTCTTTCAGTTGAAGATGGCGATCTCTCAGTTCCAACGGGCATTTTTCGGATTTTTCTGAGCTCCGAGCTATTTTCTACATTTTTTGTATGCTATGAAAATTTATATTCAATGATATCATTTTTATAACCTAATTTTGGCTTCTCTTATTTTTCAGTTGAAGATGTCGATCTCCCGATTTCAACGGACATTTTTTTGATTTTTCTGTGCTCGGTGCTATTTTTCTACATTTTCTGGAAGTTATGGATCTTTTTATTAAATTATATGATTTTTGACCTAATTTTTTCCTCTCTTATTTTTTCAGTTGAAGATGGCAATCTCCAGGTTCCAACGGACATTTTTGTAGAATTTTCTGATCTCCGGACTATTTTCCACTTTTTTGGAAGATATGTATCATTTTATTAAATGAAATGATATTTTGGCCTAATTTTGTCTTCTCTTATTTTTCAGTTGAAGATGACGATCTCCTGGTTCCAACAGACATTTTTGCCGATTTTTCTGAGCTCGGGGCTATTTTGTACACATTTTTCAGCTCGGGCCTACGTTTGTTATTCACTTATTCCCTTTTTTTCAGTTGAAGATGGCGATCTCCCAGTTTTAATAGACATTTTCGCGGATTTTTCTTCATTTTCTTGAAGTTATGTATCTTTTTATGAAATGATATGATTTTTGGCCTAATTTTGTCTTCTCTTTTTTAATTTGAAGATGGCGACTCCTGGTTCCAATGAACATTGTGCGGATTTTTCTGAGCTCGGGCCTACGTTTGTTATTCACTTATTTTTTTTAGTTGAAGATGGCGATCTCCCAGTTTCAATAGACATTTTCGCGGATTTTTCTTCATTTTCTTGAAGTTATGTATCTTTTTATGAAATGATATGATTTTTTGGCCTAATTTTGTCTTCTCTTTTTTAATTTGAAGATGGCGATCTCCTGGTTCCAATGAACATTGTGCGGATTTTTTTTAATCCCCGGGATATTTTCTATATTTTTGTATAATATGAATCTTTATATTAAATGATATGATTTTTTAACCTCATTTATCATCACTTTTTTAAATGAAGATGGCGATTTCCTGGTTCCATGGGACATTTTTGCGGATTTTTCTGAGGTCCGGGCTATTTTTCTACATTTTTGAAGTTATGAATTTTTATTAAAAGATATGATTTTTATATCCTTCGTTTTTCTTCTCTTATTTTTTTCAGTTGAATAGTGTGATCTACTGGTTCCAGCAGACATTTTTACTGATTTTCTTTGCTTGGGGCTATTTTTCTACATTTTATGGAAGATATGGATCACTTTATTAAAGGATATGATTTTTTGGCCTAAAGTTGTCTTCTCTTATTTTTTTTAAGTTGAAGATGTCGTTCTCAGTGTTCCAACGGAGATTTTTGTGGATTTTTTTTGAATTAGAGGCTATTTTCTACATTTTCTGGAAGATATGGATCTTTTTATTAAATAATATGATTTTTGCCTAATTTTATCTTCTCATATTTTCCATATGAAGATGGCGATCTCCATGTTCGAACGGATATTTTTATGGATTTTTCTGAGCTCCAGGCTATTTTCAACATTTTCTGTAAGAAATGTATCTTTAGATTAAATGATATTATTTTTATAGCCTAATTTTTTCTTCTTTTATTTTTAAGTTGAAGATGACGATCTCCTATTTCCAACAGGTATTTTTGTGGATTTTTTTGAGCTTGGATTTATTTTCTACAGTTTATTGAAGATATGTCTCTTTTTATTAAATATATGATTTTTGTAGCCTAATTTTGTCTTCTCTTATTTTTCACGTGAATTTGACGATCTCCCGCTTTCAACGGACGTTTTTTGCTGATATTTATAAGCTTGGGACTATTTTCTACATTTTTGGGAAGTTAAGGATTTTTTATTTATAGATATGATTTTTCGGCCTAATTTTGTCTTTTCTTTTTTCAATTGAAGATGGAGATATCCCATTTCCAATGGATATTTGTGCGGATTTTTCTGAGCTCCGGGCTATTTTCTAAATTTTCTATAAGATATGGATTTTTATATTAAATGATATGATTTTAATAGCATAATTTTGTCTTCTCTTATTTTTAGTTGAAGATGGTGATTTCTCGGTTCCAACAGATATTTTGACAGTTTTTTTTAGCACGGGGATATTTTTGTACATTTTCAGGAAGTTATAGATCTTTTAATTAAATGATATGATCGTTGAATATGGCAATCACCTGGTTCTAACGGAAATTCTTGCGGAATTTTCTGTGCTCTGGGCAATTCTAAATTTTCAGTAAGATATGAATCTTTATATTAAATGATATGATTTTTATAGCCTAATTTTGCCTTCTCTGTTTTTAAGTTGAAGATGTCACTCTCCGGTTCCAACGGCAATTTTTGCGGATTTTTCTAAGCGCGGAACTATTTTCTACAATTATTTTGAAGATATGGATGTTTTTATTAATGATATTATTTTTATGGACTAAGTTTGTCTTCTCTTATTTTTCAGTTGAATATGGCGATCTCCTGGTTCCAACGGAAATTTTTGCAGAATTTTCTGAGCTCTGTGCAATTTTCTACATTTTTTGTAAGAAATGGATCTTTATACTAAATGATATGATTTTTATGGCCTAATTTTGTTTTCTCTTATTTTTAGTTGAAGATGGCTATCTCTCGGTTCCAACGGAATTTTCATCGTATTTTTCTGAGCTCTGAGCTATTTTTTATGTTTTCTGGAAGATGTGAATCTTTATATTAAATGCTATGATTTTTATGGCCTAATTTTGTCTTCTCTTATTTTTCAGATGGAGATGGCAATCTCCCGTTTCCATCGGATCTTTTTGCAGATTTTTTTATCTTGGGGCTATTTTCTTTATTTTCTGGAAGATAATGAACTTTATATTAATTGATATGATTTTTGCACCCTAATTTTGTCTTCTCTTATTTTCCAGTTGATGATGGCGATCTTTTAATTAAATGATATGATTTTTTTTCCTTAATTTGTCTTCTCTTATATTTCGGTTGACGATGGCGATCCCGGTTCCAATGGACATTTTTGCGTATTTTCCTGAGCTACGAGATATTTTTCACATTTCTGGAAGATATGGATCATTTTATAAAATGATATCAGAGAAGAAAAAATTACACCAAAAATGTCCGTTGAAACCAAGAAATCGCCATCTTCAACTAAAATATAAGAGGATACAAAATTTGCAACCAAGAAATCACCATCTTTATCTTTAAAAATGTGCGTTGTAACCAGGATATCGCCATCTTCAACTGATAATATTTTTATATATCATTTTCTTAGCTTGGTGCTATTTTCTACTTTTTATGAAAGATATATATCTTTTTATTAATTGATATGATTTTTATAGCCTAAATTTGTCTTATCTTATTTTCAAGTTCAAGGTGGCGATCGTTTTATTAAATGATAGGATTTTTTGGTCAATTTTGTCTTCTCATATATTCCAGTTGAAGATGGCGATCTCCCGGTTCCAACAGAAATTTCTGCGGATTTTTCTTAGCACGGGGCAATTTTCTAGATTTTATTGAAGATATGTGTCATTTTAATGAATGATATAATTTTTATGTCCTAATTTTGGCTTCTCTTATTTGTAAGTTGAAAATGGCCTTCTCCCGGTTCCAACAGACAATTTTGCGAATTTTTTGAGCGCAGAGTTCATTTATTCATTTTCTGGATGATATGCATTTTTTATTAAATGATATGATTTTTGGCTAATTTTTTCTTAGCCTATTTCTCAGTTGAAAGTGGCGATCTCCCGGTTCCAATGACATTTTAGCGTATTTTCAGTTAAAGATATGAATATTTATGTTAAAAGATATGATTTTTATAGCCTATATTGTCTACTCTAATTTTTCAGTTGAAGATGGCGATCTCCCGGTTTCAATGGACAATTTCCCGGAATTTTCTACATTTTCTGGAAGTTATATATCTTTTTATGAAATGATATGATTTTTTGGCCTAATTTTGTCTTCTCTTTTTTAATTTGAAGATGATGATCTCCTGGTTCCAAATGGACATTTGTGTGGATTTTTGTGAGCTCCTGACTATTTCTGTATTTTTTGAATAATATGAATCTATATATTAAATGATATGATTTTTATAACCTAATTTGTCATCTCTTATTTTTCAGATGAAGATGGGGATCTTCCTGTTCCAAGGGAAATTTTTGCATATTTTTCTGAGCGCGGGGCTATTTTTCTACATTTTTGAAAAGTTATGAATTTTTTATTAAATGATATGATTTTTATATCCTACGTTGTCTTCTCTTATTTTTTTTCAGTTGAATATTACGATCTACCGATTCCAGTGGACATTTTTACTGATTTTTGTTAGCTTCGGGCCATTTTTCTTCATTTTATGGAAGATATGGATCATTTTATTAAAGTATATGATTTTTTAGCCTAATATTGTATTCTCTTATTTTTAGTTGAAGATGTCAATCTCACGGTTCCAACACAGATTTTTGCGGATTTTTTTTGAATTAGAGGCTATTGCCTACATTTTCTGGAAGATATGGATCGTTTTATTAAATAATATGATTTTTGACCTAATTTTATCTTCTCATATTTTTCAGAAGATGGCGATCTCTCGGGTCCAATGGAAATTTTTGCGGATTTTTTTGAGCTTCAGGCTATTTTCAACATTTTCTGTAAGAAATGTATCTTTAGCTTAAATGATACTATTTTTATAGCCTTATTTGTCTTCTCTTATTTTTCAGCTAAAGATGTCGATCTCCCGGTTCCAACGGACGTTTTTGTGGATTTTTCTGAGCTCGAGGCTATTTTCTACATTTTATTGAAGATATGGCTATTTTATTAAATGATAAGATTTTTGTAGCCTAATTTTGTTTCTCTTATTTTTCACTTGAAGATGATGGTCTCCCGCTTCCAACAGACATTTTTGCTGATATTTATGAGCTTGGGACTATTTTTCTACATTTTCAAGAAGTTATGGATCTTTTAATTAATTGATATTATTTTTGGCGTAATTTTGTCCTCTCTTTTTTAAGATGAAAATTTTAGAAATCCCATTTCCAACGGACATTTGTGCAGAATTTTCTGAGCTCCAGGCTATTTTCTTAATTTTCTGTAAGATATAGATCTGTATTTTAAATGATATGATTTTATAGCCTAATTTTGTCTTCTCTTATTTTTCAGTTGAAGACGACGATCTCTCGGTTCCAACGGTCATTTTTGCAGATTTTTTCTAAACTCGAAACTATATTATACCATTTATTGAAGATATGGATGTTTTTATTAAATGATATGATTTTTATAGACTAAGTTTGTATTCTCTTATTTTTCAGTTGAATATGGTGATCTCTTGGATCTAACGTACATTTTTGGGCAATTTTTTGAGATCTGCGCTATTTTCTACATTTTCTATAAGATATGGATCTTTATATTTTATGATCTGATTTTTATGCCCTAATTTTGCCATCTCTTATTTTTTTAGTTGAAGATGGCGATCTCGTGTTTCCAACGGAAATTTTTGCGTATTTTCCTGAGCTCATGGCTATTTTCTATATTTTCTGGAATATAAGTATCTTTATAATAATTGATATGATTTTTGCTGCCTAATTTTGTCTTCGATTATTTTCAAGTCGATTATGGCAATCTTTTTATTAAATGATATGTTTTTTGGTATTATTTTGTCTTCTCTTATATTTCGGTTGAAGATGGCGATCTCCCCGTTCCACCAGACATTTTTGCAGATTTTTCTGAGTTTTGGGCTATTTTTCACATTTTCTGGAAGATATGGACTGTTTTATTAAATGATATCAGACAAGACAAAATTACGCCAAAAATGTTCGTTGAAACCAAGAAATTGCCATCTTCAACTGAAATATAAGAGAAGACAAAATTCGCAACCAGGAAATCGCCATCTTCATCTATAGAAATGTCTCCTGTAACCGGGACATCGCCATCTTCAACTAATAATATGTTTATATAACATTTTCTGAGCTTGATGCTATTTTCTACATTTAATGAAAGATATGTATCTTTTTATTAATTGATATGATTTTTTGCCTAAATTTGTCTTCTCTTATTTTCTAGTTGATGACGGCGATCTGTTTATTAAATGATATTATTTTTGGGTCTAATTTTGTCTTCTCTTACGTTCCAGTTGAAGAAGGTAATCTCTCGGTTCCAACAGAAATTTTTGCGGATTTCTAAGCACGGGCTTATTTTCTAGATTGTATTGACGGTATCTGTCATTTTATTATATGATATCATTTTTATAGCTGAATTTTATCTTCTCTTATTTTTCAGTTGAAAATGGCCACTCCCGGTTCCAACAGACATTTTTGCGAATTTTTCTAAGCGTAGGGCACATTTATACATTTTCTGCATGATATGTATCTTTTTATTAAATGATATGATTTTTTGAATATTTTTGTCTTCTCTTATTTTCAGTTGAAGATGGCGATCTTCCGGTTCCAACAAACATTTTTGCGTATTTTTTAGTTAAAATATGAATCTTTATATTAAATGATTTGATTTTTATAGCCTAAATTGTCTTCTCTTATTTTCAGTTGAAGATGGCGATCTCTCGGTTCCAACGGAAATTTTTGCGTATTTTCCTCAGCTCGTGGCAATTTTTAATAGTTTCTTAAAGATATGGATCTTTTAATTAAATGATATGATTTTCAACGACTTAGTTTGTCGTCTCTTAGTTTTCAGTTGAAAATGGCAATCTCCCAGTTCGGACAGACATATTTGCATATTTTTCTGAACTTGAGGATATTTTCTACATTTTTGGAAGATATGCATCTTTTTATTAAATGATATGCTTTTTTGGCCTAATTTTGTCTTCTCTTACTTTTCAGATTAAGATGGCGATATCCTAGTTCCAACTGACATTTTTGCAGATTTTTTTAGCTTCGGGATATTTTCTACATTTTCTGTAAGATATATGGATCATTAGATTAAATGATATATTTTTTATAGCCAAATTTTGTCTGCTCGTATATTTCAGTTGAAGATGACGATATCCGGAGAGACATTTTTGCGGATTTTTCTGAGCTGAGTGCTTTTTTACCTTTTATTGAAGATAATTATCTTTTTATTAAATGATATGATTTTTGTTGCCAATTTTGTCTTCTCTTATTTTTCAGTTGAACAGAGCAATCTCCCGGTTCCAACGGAATTCTTTTCGGATTTTTCTGAGCTCAAACCTATTTTTCTACATTTTCATGAAGTTATGGATCCGTTTATTAAATGATATGATATTTTGGCCTAATTTTGTCGTCTCCAATTTTTTATTTGAAGATGGCGAACTCTCGTTTCCAACAGACATTTTTGTAATTTTTTCTGAGCCCTCTTGAGCTAAAGCTTCAGCTTCTCTTGTGCTTAAAATAAAGCTTCAGAATGTAAACGTAAAATGTGTGCTCAATCCATCTTCATCTTCTAATTATGTAGTTACAATTCTTCTCAAAATATGCTTCGAGCTTCGATTAGCTTGTTGCACAACCTACACACTTAAGCAATCTGATTATTATACACAACATTTGGTGTAATTGTCACGTCCCAATCCCCAGAATACCAAGTTGTGATTCATTTTATTAAATGATATGATTTTTATATACTAAGATAGTCTTGGATTATTTTTGAGTCGAAGATAGCGATGTCCCGTTTCTAAAATTTTCTGCAGATTTTCTAATCTCGAGGCTATTTTCTAAATTTTATGGAAGATATGCACCTTTTTATTAAATGATAAGATTTTTATAATCTAAGTTTGTCTTCTCATATTTTTCAGTTAAAGATGGCGATCTATTGGTTCTAACGGACATTTTTGTGGATTTTTCTTAGCTCGGGGCTATTTTTCTATATTTTCTGGAAGATACGTATCTTTTTATTAAATGATATGATTTTTGGACTTATTTTTTCTTCTCTTATTTTTTCGTAAAAGATGGCGATCTTCCGATTCTAACGGACATTTTTGCGGATTTTTCTGAGTTCCGAGAAATTTTCTACATTTTCTGTAAGATATAGATCTTAATTTTCAATATTTTCGTTAATGATGGCGATTTACATTTAATATTAAAAGATATGGATCTACATTTATAGCCTATTTTTGTCTTCTCTTATTTTTCAATTGATGATGACGATATTCCGGATCCAACAGAAAGCTTTGCAAATTTTTCTGAGCTCGGAGCTATTTTCTATAATTTCTTAAAGATAAAGATCTTTATATTAATTGATTTGATTTTTGTTGCCTAAGGTTATCTTATCTTATTTTCTAATTGATGATGGCGATCTTTTAATCAAATGATATGATTTTTTCGCCTTTGTCTAAGAGAAGAAATTTTTGCGGACTTTTCGAAGCTAGATGCTATTTTCTACATTTTATGAAAGATATGAATTTTTTATTAAATGATATGATTTTTATATATACATTTTACTTCTCCTATTTCAGTTGAATATTGCGCTCTACCGGTTCCAGCTGACATTTTTACTGATTTTTGTTAATTTTATGGAAGATATGGATCATTTTTTTAAATGATATGATTTTTTGGCATAATGTTGTCTTCTCTTATTTTTCACTTGAAGATGGCGTGCTCACGGTTCCAAATGAGATTTTGCGGATTTTTTTGACCTAAAGGTATTTTTCTAAAATTTCGGGAAGATATGGATCTTTTTATTAAATAATATATTTTAGGGCTAATTTTATCTTCTCATATTTTTCAGATGAAGATATCGATCTCCATGTTCCAATAGAGACATTTTTGCCAATTTTCTGAGCTCCGGGCTATTTTCACATTTTCTGTAAGATATGTATCTTTAGATTAAATGATATGATTTTTATAACATAATTTAGTTTTCTCTTATGTTTTTCAGTTTAATACGGCGATCTCCCGGTTCCAACGGACATTTTTGCAGATTTTTCTGAGCTCGGGGCTATTTTCTACATTTTATTGAAGATACAGCTGTATTTATTAAATGATATGATATTTTGTATCCTAATTTTGTCTTCTCTTATTTTTCATTTGAAGATGGCGATCTCCCGCTTCTAACAAATTTTTTATATAGTTTATTGAAGATATGGATATTTTTATTAAATCAAATGATTTTTATAGACTAAGTTTGTCTTCTCTTATTTTTTTCAGTTGAATATGGCGATTTTCCGGTTCCAACGGAAATTTTTGCTGATTTTTCTCGCCTCGGAGCTATTTTCTCAACTTTATTGAAGATATGGATCTTTTTAATTAAATGATATGATTTTTATAGACTAAGTGTGTGTTCTCTTATTTTTCAGTTGAAAATTGCAATCTCTCGGTTTGGCCGGATATTTTTGCGAATTTTTCTGACCTCGAGGCTATTTTCGACATTTCCGGGAAAATATGGATCTTTTTATTAAATGATTTGATTTTTTAGCCAATTTTGTCTTCTCTTACTTTGCAGATGAAGATGGCGATCTCCTGGTTCCAACAGACATTTTTACAGATTTTTATTTGCTCCGGGCTATTTTCTATATTTTCTGTAATATATGGATCTTTAGATAAAATGTTATGATTTTTATAGCCAAAATTTGTCTTCTCTTATTTTTCAGTTGAAGATGACGATCTCCCGACGGACATTTTTACGGATTTCTTTGAGCTCAGGGCTATTTTTATATTTTATTAAAGATATGTATTTTTTTATTAAATGATATTATTTTTGTAGTCTAATTTTGTCTGCTCTTATTTTTCAATTGTCCATAGCGATCTTCCAGTTCCAACGGACATCTTTGTGGATTTTTGTGTGCTCAAAACTATTTTTCTACATTTTTGGGAAGTTATGGATATTTTTATTAAATGATATGATTTGTTGACCTCATTTTTTCTTCTTTTATTTTTTATTTGAAGATGGCAAACTGCCAGTTGCAATAGACAATTTTGCTGACTTTTCTGAGCTCGGGAATATTTTCTACGGTTTATTGAAGATGTGATTCATTATATTAAATGATATGATTTTTATAGACAAAGTTTGTCTTATCTTATTTTTGTTGAAGATGGTGATATCCCGTTTCAACGGAAATTTTTGCAGATTTTTCTGATCTCCAGGCTATTTTCTAAATTTTATGGAAGATATGTATCTTTTTATTAAATGATATTAATTTTATAGCCTAAGTTTCTCTTCTTTTATTTTTAAGTTAAATTTGGTGATCTATCGGTTCCGACAGATATTTTTTCGGATTTCTCTGCGGTCGTGGCTATTTTCTACCTTTTATTGAAGATATAAATATTTTTAATAAATGATATGCTTTTTGAATATAGCAATCTCCTTGTTCCATGGACAATTTTGCGGAATTTTCTGATCTCGGTGGTATTTTTCTACATTTTCTGGAAGATTTTTATCTTTTTATTAAATGATATGATTTTTTTAACTAATTTTTTTCTCATATTTTTCGTTAAAAATGGCGATCTCTTGGTTTTATCGGACATTTTTGCGGATTTTTCTGAACTTCGGACAATTTTCAAAATTTACTGTAAGATATGAATCTGAATATTAAGTGATATGATTTTTATAGCATATGTTTGTCTTCTCTTATTTTTCAGTTAAAGATGGCGATCTCTCGATTCCAACGAGAATTTTTGCTTATTTTTCTGAGCTCGGGGATATTTTTTATATTTTCTGGAAGATAAGAATATTTATATTAATTGATATGATTTTTGTTGCCTAATTTTGTCTTCTCTTATTTTCCAATTGATGATGTCGATCTATTTATTAAATGATATGATTGTTGGCCTTATTTTGTCTTCACTTATATTTCGGTTGAAGATGGCGATCTTCCGGTTCCAACGGACCTTTTGCGGATTTTTCTGAAAATTCGGACTATTTTCATGTATTCTAGAAGATATGGATCGTTTTATTAAAGGATATCAAGAAGACAAAAAAATTAGGCCAAAAATGTCCGTGGAAACCGGAAATTCGTCATCTTCAACTAAAATATAATATAACAAAAAATTCGAAACCGAGAAATTGCCATCTTCATCTATAAAATTGTCCGTTGTAACCTGGATATCGCCATCTTCAACTGATAAGTTTTTTTTACATCATTTTCTGTAATTGGTGCAATTTTCTACATTTTATGAAAGATATATATCTTTTTCTCAATTGATATAATTTTTATAGCCTAAATTTGTCTTTTCTTATTTTCCAGTTGAAGATGGCGATCTTTTTATTAAATGATATGATTTTAAGCCTAATTTTGTCTTCTCTTATATTCCAGTTGAAGATGGCGATCCCCCGGTTCCAACGGACATATTTGTGGATTTTTTGACCTCCGAGCTATTTTCCACATTTTGGAAGATATGTATCATTTTGTTAAATGATTGATATTTTGGCCTAATTTTGTATTCTCTTATTTTTAAGTTGAAGATGGCGATCTCTCGGTTCCAACAGACATTTTTGCGTATTTTTCTAAGCTCGTGGCTATTTTCTACATTTTCTGGAAGATAAGAATCTTTATATTACTGATATGATTGTTATATCCTAATTTTTTCTTCTCTTATTTTTTAGTTGAAGATGGCGATCTCCCAGTTCCAACGGACATTTTTGCGGATTTTTCTAAGCTCCAGGCTATTTTCTACATTTTATTAAAGATATGGATCACATTATTAAATGACAAGATTTGTATAGCCTAATTTTGTCTTCTCATATTTTTCAGTTGAAGATGGCGATCTCCAGGTTCCAACGGACATTTTTGGTGGATTTGTCTTAGCTTTGTGCTTTTTTCAACTTTCTCTGGAAGAAATGAATCTTTTTATTAAATGGTATGATTTTTGGCCTAATTTAGTCTTCTCTTATTTTCGAGTTGATGATGGCGATCAACCGGTTCAAACGAACATTTTTTCAGATTTTTCTGAACTCCGAGATATTTTCTGCATTTTTTGTATGATATGAATCTTTATATTAAATGATTTGATTTTTATATCCTAATTTTGTCTTTCCTTATTATTCAGTTGAAGATGGCGATCCCCCGGTTCTAAAGGACTTTTTTGCCGATTTGTCTGAGCTTGGGGCTATTTTGTTCACTTTCTGGAAGATAAGAATCTTTATATTAAGTTACATGATTTAAATATTCTAATTTTTTGCTTCTCATATTTTTTCAGTGGAAGATAGTGATCTCCCGGCTCCAACGAACATTTTTACCGGTTTTCTGAGCTCAAGGCTATTTTCTAGATTTTCGGAAATTTATGTATCTTTTTAGTAAATGATAGGATTGTTTCTTACGTTTGTCTTCTCATATTTTTAGTTGAAGATGGCGATCTTCTGGTTCCAAAGGACATTTTTGCGTATTTTTTTGTGTTTGGTGCTATTTTCTACATTTTATGGAAGATATAGAACTTTTTATTAAATAATTTGATTTTTATAGCCAATATTTGCCTTCTCTTATTTTTTTCAGTTGAAGATGGCGATCTCCCGGTTTCAAGGACATTTTTGCATTTTTAGCTTGAGACTATTTTTCTACAATTTCTAGAAGATATGTATCTTTTTATGAAATGATGTGATTTTTTGGCCTAATTTTGTCTTCTCTTTTTTACTTTGAAGATGGTGATCTCCCAGTTCCAATGGATATTTGTGCAGATTGGTTTTGAGCTACAGGCTATTTTCTATATTTTTTGTATAATATGAATCTTTATTTTAAATGATAAGATTTTTATAAACTAATTGTGTCTTCTTTTATTATTTTCAGTCGAAGATACCTCCCGGTTCCATATGACATTTTTGCGGATTTCTCTGAGCTCGTGGCTATTTTTCTAGATTTTCGAGAAGTTATGGATCTTTTTATTAAATGATAAGATTTATTGGCCTAATTTTTTCTTCTTTTATTTTTCAGTTGAAGATAGCGATCTCCCATTTCTAATGAACATTTTGCGTATTGTTCTGACTTCGAGATTACTTTCAAAATTTTCTAGAAACTATGGATCTTTTTATTAAATGATATGATTTTAGACCTAATTTTATCTCCTCTTACTTTTCAGTTGAAGATGGTGATCTCCCTAATCCGACGGACAATTTTGCATATTTTTATAAGCTCGTTGTTATTTTCTACATTTTTATAAATGATATTATTTTTATAAACTACATTTGTCTTCTCTTATTTTTTTGTTGAAGATGACGAACTCCCGGTACCAATGGACATTTTTCCGGATTTTTCTTAACTTGAAGATGTTTTCTACATTTTCTAGAAGATATTGATTCTTTATGAAATGATATATTTTTGGCCTAATTTTGTCTTATATATTTTTCAGATGAAGATGACGATCTCCCGGTTCCAACGAATATTTTTTTCCGATTTTTCTGAGATCCAGGATATTTTCTACATTTTCTGTAAGATATGAATCTTTATATTAAATGGTAAAATTTTATAGCCTAATTTTGTTTTCTCTTATTTTTCTGTTGAAGATGGCGATCTCCGGTTCCAACGAACATTTTTGCAGGTTTTTTTTTGAGCTCGGTACTATTTTCTACATTTTATGGAAGATATAGAACTTTTTATTAAATGATATTATTTTTATAGCCTACATTTGTCTTCTCCTTTTTTTAGTTGAAGATGGCCATCTCTCGACTCCTTTGGTGGATTTTTCTAAGCTCGATAATATTTTCTACAGTTTATTGAAGATGTGATTCATTTTATTAAATGATATGATTTTTATAAACTAAGTTTGTCTTCTCTTATTTTTCAGAGCTTGGGAATTTTGGCGGATTTTTTTGATCACAAGGCTATTTTCTAAATTTTATGGAAGATATGTTTCTTTTTATTAAACGATATGATTTTTATAGACTAAGTTTGTCTTCTCTTATTTTTTTAGTTGAATATGGCGATATCCTGGTTCCAATGGATATTTTGCGAAATTTTCTGGTCTATGTGCTATTTTCTATATTTTCTGTAAGATATGTATCTTTATATTAAATTATAGGATTTTTGTAACCTAATTTTGTCTTCTTTATTTTTTAGTTGAAGATGGCGATATCTCGGTTACAATGGACATTTTTGCTGATTTTTCTTAGCTCGGAGTTATTTTCTTCATTTTCTTGAATATTTGGATATTTTTATTAAATGATATGCTTTTTGTAGTCTAATTTTGTCTTCTCTTATTTTTCAGGTGAAAATGGCGATCTTCCGATTCCAACGTACATTTTTGCAGATTTTTCTGAGTTCGAGGCTATTTTTCTTTATTTTCTCGAAGATATGGATATTTTTATTGAATGTACGATTTTTTGGTCTAATTTTGTATTCTCTTATTTTTTTGTTGAAGATGGCGATTTGCCGATTTCAACGGACGTGTTTGCGGGATTTTTCTGAACTGTGCGCTATTTTCTACATTTTCTGTAAGATATGAATATTAATATTAAATCTTATGATTTTTATAGCCTAATTTTGCCTTTATTATTTTTCAGTTGAATATGCTATTTTCCGGTTCTAACCGACAGTTTAGGAATTTTTCTGAGCTCGGGGCTATTTTCTACATTTTATTGGAGACAAGGATTTTTTTATTAATTGATATGATTATTATAGCCTAAATTTTTCTCTTATTTTTCATTTGAAGATAACAATCTCCCAGTTCCAAAAAAACATTTTATGGATCTTTTTATTACATGATGTGATTTTCATAGACTACGTTTATCTTCTCTTCTTTTTCAGTGGAAAATGACGATCTCCCAGTTCCAACAGACATTTTTGGGGATTTTTCTGACTGCGAGACTATTTTCAACATTTTCTAAAAGACATGGAACTTTTTATTAAATGATATGATTTTTGGTATAATTTTGCCTTCTCTTATTTTTAGTTGAAGATAGCGATCTTCCGGTTCCAACGAACATTTTTCTGAATTTTTTGAGATCGGAGCTATTTTCTACATTTTATGTAAGAAATGGATCTTTTCATTAAATGATATGATTTTTATAGCATAAGTTTGTCTTCTGTTATTTTTTTAGTTGAAGATTGCGATCTCCCGGTTCCAACGGACGTTTTTGCGGATTTTTCTCAGCTTGGGACTATTTTTCTACATTTTCTGGAAGATATGAATCTTTTGACTAAATGATATGATTTTTTGGCCTAATTTTGTCTTATCTTTATTTTTCAGTTGAAGATTGTGATCTCCCGATTCCAATGAACATTTTTGATGATTTTCCTGAACTCCGGGCCATTTTCTAAATTTTCTGTATGAAATGAATTTTTATATTAAATGATATGATTTTAATAGCCTAATTTTGCCTTCTCATATTTTTAAGTTGAAGATGGCGATCTCCCGGTTCCAACAGACATTTTTGTGGATTTTTCTGAGCTAGTGGTTATTTTCTGTATTTTATGAAAGATAGATCTTTTATTAAATGATATAATTTTCTGGAGTAATTTTGTCTTCTTTAATTTTTCAGTTGAAGATGGTGATCTCCCGATTTTAACAGACATTTTTGCAGATTTTTTCACCTCTAATCTAATTTCCACATTTTCTGGAAGATATGGATTGTTTTATTAAATGATATGATTTTTTGGCCTAATTTTGTCTTCTCTTATTTTCGTATTGCAGATGGTGATCTACCAGTTCCAACGGATATTTTTGCATATTTTTCTGAGCTACAGTCTATTTTCAACATTTTCTAGAAAATATGGATATTTATTTTAAATGATATGATTTTTAAGGCCAAATTTTCTCTTCTCTTATTTTTAAGTTGAAAATGGAGATCGTCCTATTCCAACTGACATTTTTGCGGATTTTTCGTGTTCCGTGCTATTTTCTACATTTTATTGAAGATATGGATATTTATATTAAATGATATGGTTTTCAGGGCCTAATTTTGTCTTCTCTTATTTTTTTAAAGTTGAATATGTCAATCTCCCGATTCCAACGGAAATATTTGCGGATTTTTCTTAGCGCGGTCTATTTTCTAGATTTTATTGAAGATATGGATCATTTTATTAAATGATATGATTTTTATGGCCTAATTTTGTCTTTTGTTATTTTTTAGTTGAAAATGGCCATCTCTCGGTTCCAACAGACATTTTTGCAAATTTTTCTGAGTGCAGTGCTAATTATACATTTTCTGGAAGATATGTATCTTTTTATTAAATGGTATGACTTTATTGGTTTAATTTTATCAGCTCTTATTTTTCAGTTGAAGATGTCGATCTCCCGATTCCAACTGACATTTTTGCGTATTTTTCAGTTAAAGTTATGAATATTTATATTAAATGATATGATTTTTATAGCCTAAATTGTCTTCCCTTTTTTAATTGAAAATGGCAATCTCTCAGTTCCAACAGATATTTTTGCGGATTTTTCCGCAGCTTAAGGCTATTTTCTATAATTTTTTGAAGCTAGGGATCTTTTAATTAAATGATATGATTTTTATAGACTAAGTTTGTCTTCTCTTATTTTTCAGTTGAAAATAGCAAACTCCCGGATTGGACGGACAAATTGGCGGATTTTTCTGACCTCGAGGCTATTTTCTACATTTTATGGAAGATATGGATCTTTTTATTGAACGATAGGATTTTTGGCCTAATTTTATCTTCTCTTACTTTTCAAATGAAGATCTCCTGGTTCCAACGGACATTTTTGCAGATTTTCCTTAGGTCCGGGCTATTTTCTACATTTTCTGTAAGATATAGATCTTTAGATTAAATGATATGATTTTTATATCCTAATTTTGTCTTCTTATATTTTTCAGTTGAAGATGAAGATCTCCCGACGGACATTTTCGCAGATTTTTCTGAGCTCGGGGATATTTTCTTCATTTTATTGAAGATATGGATTTTTTATTAAATGATATGATTTTTGTAGCCTAAATTTTGTCTTCTCTTATTTTAAGTTGAACATGGCGATCTTTCGATTCCAACGAAAATCTTTTCAGATGTTTCTGAGCTCGAAACTAGTTTTCTACATTTTCGAGAATTTGTCGATCTTTTTATTAAACAATGTGATTTTTGGCCTAATTGTGTTTTCTCTTATTTTTTATTTGAAGATGGCGAATTCCCTCTTCCAACATACATTTTTGTAGATTTTTCTGATCTCGGGAATATTTTCTACAGATTATTGAAAATGTTGTTCATTTTATTAAATGATATGCTTTTATACACTAAGTTTGTCTTCTCTTATTTTTAAGTCGAGGATGGTTATATCCCATTTCCAATAAAATTTTTGTGGATTTTTCTGATCTCGGGGCTATTTTCTAAATTTTATGAAATATATGTATCTTTATATTAAATGACATGATTTTTATTGCCTAAGTTTGACTTCTCTTATTTTTCAGTTAAAAATGGCGATCTCCATGTTCCAACGAACATTTTTGCCGATTTTTCTTAGCTCGGGGCTATTTTTCTACATTTTCTAGAAGATATGTATCTTTTTATTAAATGATAGGATTTTTGGACTAATTTTGTTTTCTCTTATTTTTTCATTAAAGATGTAGATCTCCCTATTCTAACGGATATTTTTGCGGATTTTTCTGTGTCCGGGCAATTTTCTACATTTTCTGTAAGATAATGATCTTTAGATTAAACGATATGATTTTTATACTCTATTTTTGTCTTCTCTTATTTTTTAGTTGAAGATGACGATCTCTCGGTTTCAACGGAAAGTTTTGCATTTTTTCTGAGAACGGTGTTATTTTCTATATTTTTTGAAAGATAAGGATCTTTATATTAATTGATATGATTTTTATTGCCTAATTTTGTCTTCTCTTATTTTCCAGTTGATGATGGCGATCTTTTTATAAAATGATATGATTTTTTGGCCTTATTTTGTCTTATCTTATATTTCGATTGAAGATTGCGATCTTCTGGTTCCAACGGATATTTTTGCGGAATTTCTGAACTTACTTTACATAATCTGTAAGATATGGATCGTTTTATCAAATGATATTAGAGGTGAAAAATAGGCCAAATTGACCATTGAAACCGAGAAATCGGCATCTTCAACTGAAATATAAGAGAAGACAAAATTCGGAACTGGGAAATCGCCATCTTCTTTTATAAATATGTCTGTTGTAACCGGGATATCGCCATCTTCAACTGATAAGATTTTTATATATCATTTTTTGCTCTTGGTGCTATTTTCTACATTTTTATTAAGATATATATCTTTTTATTAATTGATTAAGATTTTTATAGCCTAAATTTGTCTTCTCTTATTTTATAGTTAAAGATGGCGATCTTTTTATTAAATGATATGATTTTAAGCCTGATTTTGTCTTCTTTTATATTCCAATTGAAGATGGCGATCTGCCGGTTCCAACAGACAATTTTGCAGCTTTTTTGAGCTCCGGTCTATTTTCCACATTTTTGAAGATATGTATCATTTTTAATTGATATGATATTTTGGCCTAATTTTGTCTTCTCTTATTTTTTTAGTTGAAGATGGCGATCTCCTGGTTCCAACGGACATTTTTGCAATTTTTCAGAGTTCGAGGCTATTTTGTACACTTTTTTGGAAGAAAAGAATCTTTATATTAAATGATCTCCCTTTTCCAACGGACATTTTTTTGGATTTTTCTGAGCTCCGGGCTATTTTCTACATTTCATTAAAGAAATGGATCTCTTTTTTAAATGATAAGATTTTTTAAGCCTAATTTTGTCTACTCATATTTCTCAGTTGAAGATTGCGATTTCCTTGTTCCAACGGACATTTTGCAGATTTTTCGTAGTTTTGGGTTTTTTACATTTTCTCGAAGATATAAATCTTTTTATTAACTCATATGATTTTTTGGCCTAATTTTGGCTTCTCTTTTTTTCAGTTGAATATTGCAATCCCGCGGTTCCAACGAACATTTGTGCAGATTTTTCTGAGCTTGGTGCTATTTTCTACATTTTATGGCAGATATGAATCTCTTTATTAAATGATAAGATTTTTTTGGCATAATTTTGTCTTCTTTTATTTTTCAGTTGAAGATGGCATATCCCGGTTCCAACAGACATTTTTTCGGATTTTTCTAAGCTCCAGGCTATTTTCTCATTTTCTATATGATATGAATCTTTATATTAAATGATATGATTTTTGTAACCTTTTTTGTCTTCTCTTATTATTCAGTTGAAGATGGCGATCCATTGGTTCCAACAAACTTTTTTGCCGATTTTTCTAAGCCGGGGCTATTTTTCTACATTTTCGAGAAGTTTTGTTTGTTTGTATTAAATGATATGATTTTTTGACCTAATTTTTTCTTCTCTTATTTTTTAGTTGAAGATGGCGATCTCTCTGTTCCAAAGAACATTTTTGCGGATTTTTCTGAGCTCATGGCTAATTTCTACATTTTCGAAAAGTTATGTATTTTTATATTAAATGATATGATTTTTATCGCATATGTTTGTCTTCTCTTATTTTTTAGTTGAATATGGTGATCTCTCGGTTCCCTAAGAAAGCAAGTCTACCATCGTTCTAGAGCTATAGTGATGTAAGGTTGTTGAACAAGTCATCGAAGCCAGCTTTTAAATAAGGGTAAATTGCAGTAAAATACCCTCACGTTTGGGCTATTTTTAAGTAAATACCCTGAGGTTTACTTTGGTCAAAATATATACCCAAACGTTAGGCAATATTACAAACATCATACCTAAATGAATTTTTCCGTCCAAAAAATAAGTCGTGTGGCTGCACGTGTGTAAAACAGGACAAAATACCCCTCCCTCCAACATTATCGTTTCCCCACATTGTTTAACAATTCGCAGCAGTGCCTTCAAAATTAGGGCAAAGAAAGGGAAAAAGGCCGGAGCAGCAGGAGACGTAGTGTGGTTCTGCCGGAGCAGCAGCCGTACGCCGGAGCAGCAACAGCCGTAGTTCGGGTAAGTTCGAATTTAATGTGCAAATTTTTTTAGACAATTGTCAAATTGATCATCTCCATGAAAGATGGGTATGAAATTAATGGTGTTTATAATTGCAAGGAGGAAAATGAGTTTTGGAGATAGCAGTACCGGTAGATCGAGGCAGAGAACTGTTGGCAATGGGTATTTGTTCGAAACTGATGAAGAGGATTACAAGCTCTGCAACTGTGGACTGAGGGCTCCAAGAAGGACTTAATGGACCCAAAGAAACCCTGGAAGGAGGTTTTGGTCTTGTCCTAATAGGGATACGGTGAAGCGCTGCAAATTCTTTCTTTGGAAGGATCCTGAACACTCGGAATGGTCAAGGAGGGTGATACTGCATGTAATGTATGACAGTGAGGGTCGGAAAAGGATGGACAGTTCTTCAGAAGCTTGGACAAATGGCATGATGTTAAAGGATCAGTTGGATATGGCAATAGGGAAGTTTGAGACAGGCACCTCTAAAGTTGAGGGCATCTTAAAGGATTATAGATCAATCAAATTGGGGTTGTACTCAGTAGTAGGTCTGATGTTTATATTGTTAGTTTTGATGTATAAGAAGCTAGAGTGAGGAAGAAATGAATGTGTATCCTTTGTGTTAACGAAATGTTAAGCAACTTTATATCAGTCAATGTATCAATGTATCAGGTATGGATATGTGAATGCATGTGTGGAACATGAGCATTCATTGTGTGGAATGTTAATCCTTTATGTTAATCATTTTTGTTAATGAAATGGCTGCAACAACATTGATGTATGCTTGTGTGTAATGTTAAATGGATATGAGCAACATTGATTATATGCTTGTGTGGAATGTTACATGGATATGGCTGCAGCAACATTGATTCAATATGTTGGTTTCTATGAACTGGATTGGTTATAAAATGCATCAGACAGTGATATGAGCATGCAGTTTTTGATAACTACTGTTGGCTGCTTTGATTTGGTTATAAGAGGTATCAGTTTTTGAAATGAGGGTGATTCTATGGAATTGCTTAGACCTTAAATTGGCTTATTTGAATTGGATATAAATGTAGCAGTACGTTATAGGAGGATGCTTGATGTGAGGATGCTTATATGGAAATGTCTGGAGTAGCACTGCATATCACAAGGAAATGTATTAGTGGCATTCACTGCATATCACAAGGAAATGTATTAGTCCTCAATGCATATCACAAGGAAATGTATGGAGTATCACTGCAGCATACACAACCAATTCTATGGAGTGGCATTCACAATGAAATGTCTGTAATAAGCCATAGCAGCATTGGCCACAATGGGAGCATCATACACCAAGCATACTCATAACTAAATCAAGGATAACTCCATAAAAAATTGTTATGATGCTGAAATGGGATTGATCATTCCCAATTCTATGTATTACAGACAATTCACATCACAATTAAATTGATCTGACCCAACATATACCCATCAAACACTACATCATACACAACCAATTCTATGGAGTGGCATTCACAATGAAATGTCTGTAATAAGACATAGCTGCAATGGCCACAATGACATCATCATACACCAAGCATACTCATAACAAAAAAACATGTCACAATACACCCATCATACTCATAACTCAAAACATGTCACACATACAGAAATTGACCCATCACCAAGATGTGCAGGAGATTGATCACTCCATATTTTACACCTTTTTTCTGCATGTTTGCATGCCATTAAAATCGCTCAAATCGTGTTTTTCACATTTATTCAATAATATTGCGATGCTTTTCACGATTTGTTGTTTTTGTCGTATTTCAGGAGATTTGGAGCGATTTGGAGTGATTCTGAGATACACCCACTCCGGAGTGTCACCGACGACTCCCTTGAGGGGTATTTTTCTATTGGAGAGGAGTGGAAGGAGAAAGAACGTCGTAGGAGCGACGAGGAGGCAAAAACATGAAGGATGGGCATTTTCAGCATGCCACTCGGCTGAGTGAAGGAGTCACTCGGCCGAGCATAGACAGCCCGCTCGGCCGGCCAGATCGGACACGCAACAGAGCCCATATCAGCGTGCACTCGGCCGAGCATCGCCATACCACTCGGCCGAGCACCGAGTCACCCCTCGCCCGAGTGGAGCCAAGACGACGGCATCAAAAATCACCAACTCTCTGTTTTCCGTCAGTCTGCTCTGATGACTGACTCGACCGAGTGGAGAAAGACGGTCCGCCCAAGTGACAACCGACGTCCGCCCGAGTGACGGAAGGCCGTCCGCCCGAGTGACCTCCGAGGAGACGACCCCCGAGACCCCCAACTCTCTGTTTCTGTACAGGGTTCGTCACTCGGCCGAGTGACATTTGCCACTCGGCCGAGTGAGCCGCGTTGCCTGTAGCGGAAACTGCGAATTTGAGGCTGCGCAGGGGCATTTTCGTCAGGGTTTTTTTGGGCGATTTTGGGGGGTATTTAACCCCAGTTTTTAACCTAGTTTAGTAGAGCTTTTACATAACTTTTTACAGCTTTTTTAGATTAACTTTTTAGGGATTAGATTTAGCTTTAAGGGAGGAGAGAAAAGTGAGATTTTGTTGGATGCTAGCTTGTTCTTCATTGGTTTGTCTCTCTCTCCCTCAAAAACTCCATTTTTATTGACTTATTGAATTTTGCTATGAATTCCATTGATTTTGATTGTGAATTTCTATTGCATTCTATTATGAATTGTGAGTAGTTCATCGTCTTAGGGCGTAGGGATGAACCCTACGAGCCCAATTTCGAATTTGTGATGAATTGGGGAAACTATTGCTAGGATTGATTAGGGTTAGTTTGGGATTGCTATAATACGAATAGCTAGAGATTCATATCGATTGGGATTTGCAAGAGATTGGATCCCAATTCGATAGGAAGCCCTAGATATTCGAATCGGGTTGCAATTGAATTTCTCCGGAATCGGTTTGCAAGAGATTGGACCGAAACTAGGTTTTTTCAATTGCAATTCTATACCAATACCCGTTTGCAAGAGATTGGATGGGTAGGAACTATCCCACCCTTGGTCGTAGCTCGAGTTTGCACGAGAGTGGGCTTGAGATACGATTGAACGATGATGTTGTCCTTCACGCTAGTTTGCCTAGGTTGGGGTTTGCAAGAGATTGGACCCTAACCTAGGTCGGCTATAGACCGGCAATAGCGCGAGAGCGTGAGTTTGGTTCCACATTTAGTTGCAACTAGTTCACCCAAATTTCAAGTCTAGCAATTGTGAAACCTATGAGTCACAATGATGAGATACGACAAGTAGCGGGGATTCCCTATCCCCTAAGCGTCTGTATTAATTTGTTAATTCTTCTATACATTTGAACGACTGTGACCGCACATTTGCGAACATTTCCTGACTTTTCCTATAGCCAGGTGATTCGAAGAAGACACTGTTATTAGGCCTCCCTGTGTTCGATACCCGCTCGCCGCTACACCGTGCGCTTGCGGTAAGACTACGATCGTCGCCGCTCCAAGACGTGTGTCCGGGGCGCGATCAAGTTTTTGGTGCCGTTACCGGGGAGACGATTTTGACGGAGTTCGATTTGGATCACCCGGTTATTTCTTTTCAATTTCTTTCTTTATTTCTTCATTCTTTTCTAACTCTGTTTACAGCCCTATTTTGCAAGCCCTCCCGAAATTTTCCATAATATCTTAACAGGTAAAATGGAGGATGCAATTCCAATGACTGAGTCTGGCCAGGAAGATGATGAATCTTTTGCGGAGCTGCTCAAGGAACTTATTGATGAGGTCTACGCTACCGGAGCTTTTGCTATTAATATCAAGGACCCCGTCGAACAACTGTTTGCTAGCTTCGTGATGGATCAAATCTCCCCGGATGGGACTATTGGGGGCGATATCAGAGTTGATGTGAGGGACGACAAGCTATACTTTGAAGGCGATATGACATGCGTCGAAGAGTACTACACTCCCGAGGAATACTTCGAACAAACCGATATTCAGGGAGATACACTCTATGACCCCTACTCTTGCATTTATGAATCTGCTGACGTATTTCTTGATCTCAGGAATGAACCGGAGCAAGGTGGTGGTCCTTTCGATGCAAGCGCAGAATTGGAGAGCGTTTATTCAGATGCACCGTCCTCACTAGGAAGCGAATCTGAGCCTCCACCCGAGAGTGAGCTAAACTCGGATGTTGAAGGCGAAGCCAAATTCACACAAGGTGACGAAGCTGAGGGTACGTCACCCTTTGAGGTAGAACTTAAACAATTACCGCCGAATCTAAGGTACGCTTTCTTGGGTAGTAAATTGACATTCTCGGTGATTGTTAATGCCCACCTTGGCCAAGATCAACTTGAAAAACTATTAGAAGTCCTTAGGGCTCACAAGGATGTCCTTGGCTATACTATCTCTGATCTTAAGGGAATAAGCCCTAGGCTATGCACGCATAGAATCCACTTGGAAAACACTGAAGCCACTTCTATTGAGCCTCAAAGGCGGTTGAACCCGAATATGAAGGATGTAGTCAAAAAGAAAATCCTTAAATTGCTTGAGGTCGGCATTATCTATCCAATCTCAGACAGTAGATGGGTTAGCCCCGTTCACGTCGTCCCCAAGAAAGGGGGGATGACCGTTATAAAAAATGATAAAGGAGAGCCCATTTCTACACACACTGTCACGGGATGGCGGATGTGCATTGATTACCGAAAACTAAATAAAGCCACCCAGAAAGACCATTACCCACTACCCTTCATAGATCAAATGCTTGAACGGCTAGCTAAACATAAATACTTTTGTTACTTGGATGGGTATTCGGGGTTTTTCCAAATCCCTTTGCATGAAGACGACCAAGAAAAGACCACGTTTACTTGTCCTTATGGCACTTACGCCTACCGTAGAATGCCCTTTGGTCTTTGTAATGCACCCACCACCTTTCAGAGGTGCATGACCTCCATCTTTTCCGACTATATTGAAAATATTATGGAAGTTTTCATGGATGATTTCTCAGTTTATGGAAGTGAGTTTGATTCTTGTTTGGCTAATCTTACCAAAGTTCTAAAAAGATGCCAACAAAATAACCTCACTCTTAATTGGGAGAAGTGTCACTTCATGGTCACGGAAGGGATAGTGCTTGGGCACCTTGTCTCCTCAAGAGGGATTGAGGTTGATAAGGCAAAGATTGAGGTAATCGAGAAACTCCCTCCTCCTATTAATGTTAAGGGCATTAGGGGCTTTCTTGGTCATGCGGGGTTTTACCGCCGCTTTATCAAGGATTTCGCCTTGATTGCCCGACCACTTACCTCCTTGCTTGCTAAAGATGCTCCATTTGTTTTCTCAGGAGAATGTTTACGGGCGTTCAACACGTTGAAGGAAGCACTAATCTCTGCGCCCATCATACAACCACCGGATTGGAGTCTTCCCTTTGAGCTCATGTGTGATGCAAGTGACCAAGCCATCGGAGCGGTATTGGGGCAAAGGAAAGATAGAAAGCTCCATGCAATATTCTATGCAAGCAAAACGTTGGATGACGCACAGAAAAATTACACAACTACGGAGAAAGAGCTTCTAGCGGTGGTTTATTCCATTGAGAAGTTCCGCTCCTACCTCCTTGGATCCAAGGTGATTGTCCACACCGATCATGCGGCATTGAAGTATCTCCTAAACAAGAAAGAGGCCAAACCTAGGTTGATAAGGTGGATACTTCTATTGCAAGAGTTTGACTTGGAAATCAGAGATAAGAAGGGTACGGACAATGTTGTGGCGGATCATTTATCTAGGCTTATTCGTAACAAGGAGGATGAAAGTTTGCCCATCGATGACTCTTTTGTTGATGAGAGGCTATACACCATAAGGACCGGAGAAGTTCCTTGGTACACGGACTATGTCAATTACTTGGCTTGTGGGATTAAACCAAGAGGGATGCCCACACAACAAAAGAGGAGGTTTATGCATGAGGGCCGTAGCTACTTCTGGGAAGATCTGTATCTCTTTAAGATATGCAAGGATGGGGTTATCCGGAGATGTATTTCTAAGGAGGAGGCCACCTCCATCATCCTGCATTGCCATGGTATGCCATGCGGGGGACATCACGCCGCTTCCAAGACTACAGCTAAGATATTGCAAAGTGGATTCTTTTGGCCAACCATGTTCAGAGACACGCACGACTTCGTCAAGGGGTGCGATAAATGCCAACGGACCGGGAATATTTCCAAACGAAATGAGATGCCAATGAGGCCCATTCTAGAGATTGAGCTCTTTGATTGTTGGGGGGTGGACTTCATAGGACCATTCCCGTCAAGCAAGGGTAACAAGTATATCTTATTGGCCGTGGACTACGTCTCCAAATGGGTAGAAGCCATCGCCACCCCTACCAATGATGCGAGGGTTGTCTCCAAGTTTTTCAAGCAAAATATTTTCCCGCGCTTTGGGGTGCCCCGTACTTTGATAAGCGACGGGGGAAGTCACTTTATAGAAAACAAATTTGAAGCCATGTTGAAGAAGTACGGGGTGAACCATAGGATTGGCATGGCCTACCACCCTCAAACGAGCGGACAAGTGGAGGTTTCAAATAGAGAAATCAAGCAAATTCTTGAAAAGACCGTAGATCGATCTAGAAAAGATTGGTCCATGAAGCTAAATGATGCCCTATGGGCATATCGCACGGCCTTTCGGACTCCCATTGGCACCACGCCGTTTCGACTTGTTTATAGGAAAGCTTGTCACCTACTGGTAGAGTTGGAGCACCGTGCGTATTGGGCCATCAAGACCCTCAATTACGACTATAAGAGTGCGGCGGTGAGGCGACTCTTGGACATCAATGAGCTTGATGAAATTAGAAGAGATGCCTACGAGAGCTCAAGAATTTACAAGGAGAGGACCAAGATCCTCCACGACGCCCGCATAACCGTCACGGACTTCGAGGTCGGAGACAAGGTTTTGCTATTTAATTCCCGACTCCGACTATTCCCTGGGAAGTTGAGGTCACGGTGGTCCGGACCTTTCACCATCAAGCGCATACAACCGGGAGGAGCATTTGAATTGGAAGGGAAAGACGGAGCCACTTTCAAGGTAAATGGGCAACGTCTAAAGCATTATTCCGAAGAAGTTCCTATGGGTAAGGTAAATAGAATATATTTACTCAAGGGACGGCTGGACGACCTTTCATACATTCTTGATGAGGTCATTGAAGAGGCGATACCCCATTCCATCGGCGCACCCCACGAAGATAGCTTCGAAGAAGGCCTAGACTTGGCCAAAGAAGAGAAGATGGAGCACTCCCCCGATATCACCATGGCAATTGATGATGGCGACGCCGATGTCGCAAGAATACGAGAGCTCGGCAAGCTCTCAAAGTTGAGGACTCCAAAGAAAGCTCCACCAATACGAAGATCGGTGTCACCGGTGAAGTCGAAGACCGGAGCAAGCTCTAGCTTGGGGGAGCCACCCCCCGACATTGCCCATGACGAAGGGGCGCTGAGGAAGACCTCACACCACCATGATCCAAATCCGAGTGGTCTTCCAAGCAAATTCGACGGGTGCATCTATTATGCACCCAACATACCGCGCTAAATTGAAAATTTAAAGGGGTCGAGCTCAACACCTTAAACGAGCGCTTGTCGGGAGGCAACCCGACGGTTATCGCATTTTTCTATTTTAGGTTTTTATTTTTGTTTTAGACTTTATTAGTGTTTTTGAGTCGTTTGCCCAAAAAATTCTGACAACGGGTCCTATTTTCTTTGACATGAGAGGAGAACGGGATATCTATCATATGGAGGATGACTAAGGCGAAGAAGAGCGCTCCAGGAATGCGCTCGAGGCTTAGGAGAAGGAAGAAATCAACTGGAGAAAGAAAAACAGAGATTAGAGCCAAAACGGAGCATCACAGCAGAAAACAGAGCCTCACTCGGCCGAGTAACACATCCACTCGGCCGAGCAGCCAACGTCGTCCGCCCGAGTGGCGCACCAACGAGGGAAGTCTGCTGCACCCAACTCTCTGTTCTTTTTTTCGATTTCAGAATAAATTGTCACTCGGCCGAGTATATATCTTCACTTGACCGAGTGAAACTGATACGCTCCTAGGGCGAGTATTGCCGAGTAGCTTGTGCCACTCGGCCGAATGGACTTTTTCCACTCGGCCGAGGGTAGCAAAGACACTCGGCTGAGTCGTAAGCGGGGAGAAGTTTTCAAAAAAATATTTTTCGTTACGTTCACTCGGCCGAGTGATTTAGTCACTCAGCCGAGTCGTAACTTCACTTATATAAGCGGATGGGCTCGGCGCGGAATTCGAAACGCCCAAATTTTCTTTTCGTGCCCGAGCCCGATCATCTCCTCACCCGCTGCGACCACACCCTCACCTGAACGCCGCCCTCGACCGCTCGACCGCCGGCGGCCGAGCGCCGACCACCCTCACCGTCGGTGACTCCCTCGCCGCCGGCCATCCTCCGGTAACCCCTATTTCGCCCGTTTTCTCCATTTTCTCGTATTTTCGACGATCCGTGCACCTATCGAGCCCCTACATCAAATTAATTTCATTATCTATTAATTATACCCCTAACCCCCCATGTATTTTGAATTTTACACGCTGATATTCTTGTTTGATGTGTAGGCTATCTTGGGGAGCTTAGGGGAGCTTAGGGGAGCTTCCGGGATGCGCTTTTGGCCTTGTGGAGTCGGCGTCTTCTCACGCATCTGATGTTTTGCTCTCGCGGCGTGTTCAGGTACCATCGTTCCATTTATTTTAGCACGCCGCACGTCTTACTTGTTGTGTGAGCACTCGGGGCGCACATGCCGCCCCGAACACGGTCGCGCACTAGGGGAGCTTCCGCCAAGAGGAAGCGACCGGATGAGCCCGGTCCCTCCCACGAGATGGAGGACTCTCCTCCGCCTACACCACCTCACCCCACACAGCCACTCCCAGCCGACCCCGTTCACCCACAGCCACTCCCAGCCGAGCCCATTCACGCGCAGCCACCACCGGCTCCTATCGTCGGGCCACTGGGTATTACGTTCCGAGACGACACACACCGCGTCGCTTTTGAGCGTATCGCCCAGCGCTCGATAGTGCCCTCCAGGTTCGCACACCTTGCAGATCTAGGCCGCCTGGGTACTTGAGGGGATGCTCACGTTGTACGACAACGTGGGTTGGCGAGACTTTCTTTCCGTGTCGGCGGACACCTACGTCCGTCCGACACTCGAGGTCCTCAGCTCGATCGCCCGGACCGCTGAGGGATGCTCCTTCCGACTCATGGATCGAGAGTGCCAGATCACTCTCGATATGCTTCGAGCATTCTTTTAGTGGCCCGCAGTCCCCGTGCCCGACCGAGCCTACGCCACCACACACATCACTCCACCATCCTTCGATTCACACGCCTTCTGGGCCCGGATCACAGGTTTACCACCGGCCTTTGACCCTAGTAGGGCCAAGGCCTCGGCCATTGTCCACCCCTGCCTCCGCATAGCACAGCGCCTTATGGCGACCACCTTTCTGGAGAGGTATGAGCCTGGGACGATGTCTACGCCTGAGCTCTATATGCTCTATGCGATGACTCGCCCCGGAGTTCTTGATAGGGATGATGTCACGTTGGTCCCCGCCGTTGAGATTGACGTCGCTAGTTGGTTTTTGGACCGCATCATCGTATCGGTGGGCGCTCGCTCCCCGATATGTTGCAGCGGCCTGATCACCCTGCTAGCCCTGATGACTGGCGAGGACCTTCCGGCTGACCTGTGACGAGCCCCGGGCCCCACTGCACTATCGATAGACGTCATGGCCCGGATGAAGATGCTTCGTCCGCACGGCCAGCGGCACTGGGTATGGTTGCACGGTCCGTACGGTGCTGACTACATGATCCTCCTGAGCCCAGCTCGGACACACATAGGACCAGCACACGACGACTGGCTTCCGGTGATGGATCTCTTGATCCCCGCCACCTACGTGCTAGAGGCCGAGGGAGCTGAGCCTGCACCACCTGCACACCCTGCACCGCCAGCTGACCCTGTGTTCCCTCAGCCTGAGCCTGCACTTTCCGCCGCTCCCGACACCTCTGTCCACACTTCTGTCGGTGTCGGGAGTACACTTGCTGAGCCTACGCCCACCACGTCTGCCACTACCACCACCACTGTTGTGCCCTTGTCGGTTGAGCCACTTCTCTCTTTGCCACCAGAGCGTCCACCTTCCATAGTTGAGAGCGGCGAGCCTTCCTTTTCTTCCGTCATGGAGACCCTACACACTTTGATCTCCGATGGGATTTCACCTTTTAGACCCCACACTTCCTCCCCAGCGGTTGACCCCTCTGTCTCCACCATAGCTGTCCTGTCTGAGAGCGTCGTGACGTCTGTTCCCACGTCTGTGTCACTGACCTCTCTTGCCGCCTCGTCACCGATTTTGTCTTCCACTCCCACTGCTGCTGCTTCCACCTCACACCAGCATGCGTCCCAGCCTCGCACCGAGGCTGGGCATCCACTAGTGAGCACAGCACCCGTACCACCCATGCTTGCTGTCCCGATCACCTACACCGCCCGTGTTAGACAGCCCCGACCAGCTCAGCCTAGACCTGTTCGTCCCTCCGCTCCGCCACCCCCTGACGCCTTAGTTCAGAGCGTTCGCACTCTTGAGGGGGCGTTGAGTGGACTCCGGGGCGATTTTAGGGCCCTGTCTTCCACAGTCACCGCCATGCAGCACCGCCTCGAGCTACTTCCCAGCATTCACTATTGCTTGATCCAGATTCTCGAGCGACTGCCACGACCCCCACCCACCCAGCAGACATGTCCACCACCACCCCACCTCCGCCTCAGGACGGAGATGGTGCAACCCCACCAGCTTAGGCACACCCTTGATGCCACTGATTTTTTGTCGTTATGCTGCCCATTCTCTGCTTGGTCCTGATGCTTTTTGCCCACCCCCCCTCCCCTCACTATTTTTGTCCACATTTTGATCATATCATCCTATATTCTTTTTCAGGAGTGAGGGAGAGTATTTTTGGTGACACACACATATCTGCATCACTCTTATCCTCGCATGCCTCACATTCGCATCATATTCTTCATTTTGTTTTTTTTATTATTTCTTTTTACCATGCATGCATACCCACCCCCCCTCCCATTACACTTCTCTCGGTGTGCCACACTTCGCACATTGAGGACACTGTGCACTTTAGCTTGGGGGAGTGAGTTCTCACGCTTTTTTTGCTTTTTGTCACCTTTTATTTTTATTTTTCTCATGTTATCCCACTTTTACACCCATTTTTCATCACGTTTCTTCTTTTTTACCATGCATCACGTTTTTCTTATTTTCCTTGTGTGCTGCATTGTAAATAGTTTTCATTTTTCGTTTATCTTTATTTCTTTCATCTTTTGCTGAAGATGACTTTTCTGTGATGATGATGACGTGGTGTTAGCTTTTCTCTATATGCATGCTATATTTGTCATGTCATAGTTTTTTTATTTCTGATATCGTATGCTATGTTCTGCCTTGCATTTAGAAATAGTAACCCACTCTCTTTTGGTGTATGAAAATGGATGAAATTCTATTATTAGCTGATGTCTGATGATTCATATGTATGCTATCGTAGAAAACACACCAAGATTCACGCATTGATGCTTATATCTGGAGTACTGCTTTCTTTTCTCTTATATCACTTCTATATGCATGATTTGTACATTTCACTTCAGGTTGATTGAATTGTTGCTAGCAATGATAAATCTGGATTAGTTTACTTTTTGAGATTAAACTGAGTAGATTATATTACCCTGCTGAAGTTGTCATGCACGTCCTATAGAGTGAACTGAGAGATACATTTATTTCTTTCTCCACATATCTTGAACATTATTTCTCTATTTTAAATTCATTGGTGAATCTCCCCTTAGCGATTCTATTATTGGCATACCCCCGTTATTAAAATCACATGCTCCAAATTCCCCAAAATCCAAAGAAAAAAATACTTGTATATCCTTCTCTTTGATTTGGGATCATTGTGTATATATGTTCAAAAAAAGAAGAGATTTGAGAATAAGAAAAGAAAAGAAAAGAGAAAAGTAGTTCGAAAACGATCCCATCTTATATACTTTGTCTCTTTCTTCCCTCTTTTGTTTTTGTTTTCTTTGACTTTTGGAGCTTCATAAGAAACGGGGATGTAAACATCGTTTCGTATATGCCACCATGCTTATAGATAAGCTTGGGGAGAGAATCCAATGATGTGTGAGAGAGTGACTACTTGACGGTGCATGACAACCAAGGCTAAGTAATATTTTATACCCGGTGAGATTGCTAAAGTTTCACGAAATCCAGAAATCTACGCTTAGCATTCATTTCATGAAAGCCACACTTTTTCTATTCTTTCTACTCTATCGTGTGATATCTCTTATACTCCTTATAGAAAGGATTCAATTGAAAAGTGTGCGATCTACGATATTGTATACCTCTTTAGATGCTTCAGACGATGTTAATCTTAGAATTATTCCATTCTTCATGCTATTTTGATATTCTTGGGTTTTCTATTTCGAATGCACCATTATACTATGATATCAAAATAAAAGTCTTTGACATGTGTTTTATATTTGATGCATGCTATATGAGTGAGCAAAACCCACGTCCTGAGAAAATGATCTAGCAACTTCCCTCTTCGTTTTCTATTTTGTTTTTCGTTTTCCATTTTCCACCTTTCCGCCGTTTTCTTTATCTTTATCCACCGGGTTCGCTTCTTACTTATCTTCCTCGAGGACGAGTAAGAGGTAAGCTTGGGGGATTTTTGATCACTCCATATTTTACACCTTTTTTCTGCATGTTTGCATGCCATTTAAATCGCTCAAATCGTGTTTTTCACGTATATTCGACAATATTTCAGGAGATTATTTTTTCTGCATGCTTTTCACGATTTGTTGTTTTTGTCGTATTTCAGGAGATTTGGAGCGATTTGGAGTGATTCTGAGATACACCCACTCTGGAGTGTCACCGACGACTCTCTTGAGGGGTATTTTACTATTGGAGAGGAGCGGAAGAAGAAAGAACGTCGTAGGAGCGATGAGGAGGCACAAACATGAAGAATGGGCATTTTCAGCATTCCACTCGGCCGAGTGAAGGAGTCACTCGGCCGAGCATAGAGAGCCCGCTCGGCCGGCCAGATCGGACACGCAACAGAGCCAAATACAGCGTGCACTCGGCCGAGCATCGCCATACCACTCGGCCGAGCACCGAGTCACCCCCGCCCGAGTGGAGCCAAGACGACGGCATCAAAAATCACCAACTCTCTATTTTTCGTCAGTCTGCTCCGATGACTGACTCGGCCGAGTGGAGAAAGACGGTCCTCCCGAGTGACAACCGACGTCCGCCCGAGTGACGGAAGGCCGTTCGCCCGAGTGACCTCCGAGGAGACGACCCCCGAGACCCCCAACTCTCTGTTTCTGTACAGGGTTCGTCACTCGGCCGAGTGACATTTGTCACTCGGCCGAGTGAGCCGCGCTGCCTGTAGCGGAAACTGCGAATTTGAGGCTGCGCAGGGGCATTTTCGTCAGGGTTTTTTTGGGCGATTTTGGGGGGTATTTAACCCCAGTTTTTAACCTAGTTTAGGAGAGCTTTTCATAACTTTTTGCAGCTTTTTAGATTAACTTTTTAGGGATTAGATTTAGCTTGAAGGGAGGAGAGAAAAGTGAGATTTTGTTGGATGATAGCTTGTTCTTCATTGGGTTGTCTCTCTCTCCCTCAAAAACTCCATTTTTATTGATTTATTGAATTTTGCTATGAATTCCATTGATTTTGATTATGAATTTCTATTGTATTCTATTATGAATTGTGAGTAGTTCATCGTCTTAGGGCGTAGGGATGAACCCTACGAGCCCAATTTCGAATTTGTGATGAATTGGGGAAACTATTGCTAGGATTGATTAGGGTTAGTTTGGGATTGCTATAATACGAATAGCTAGAGATTCATATCGATTAGGATTTGCAAGAGATTGGATCCCAATTCGATAGGAAGCCCTAGATATTCGAATCGGGTTGCAATTGAATTTCTCCGGAATCGGTTTGCAAGAGATTGGACCGAAACTAGGGGTTTTCGATTGCAATTCTATACCAATACCCGTTTGCAAGAGATTGGATGGGTAGGAACTATCCCACCCTTGGTCGTAGCTCGAGTTTGCACGAGAGTGGGCTCGAGATACGATTGAACGATGATGTTGTCCTTCACGCTAGTTTGCCTAGGTTGGGGTTTGCAAGAGATTGGACCCTAACCTAGGTCGGTTATAGACCGGCAATAGCGCGAGAGCGTGAGCTTGGTTCCACATTTAGTTGCAACTAGTTCACCCAAATTTCAAGTCTAGCAATTGTGAAACCTACGAGTCACAATGATGAGATACGACAAGTAGCGGGGATTCCCTATCCCCTAAGCGTCTTTATTAATTTGTTAATTCTTCTATACATTTGAACGACTGTGACCGCACATTTGCGAACATTTCCTGACTTTTCCTATAGCCAGGTGATTCGAAGAAGACACTGTTATTAGGCCTCCCTGTGTTCGATACCCGCTCACCGCTACACCGTGCGCTTGCGGTAAGACTACGATCGTCGCCGCTCCGAGACGTGTGTCAGGGGCGCGATCAGAGATCACACTCAAAAATTAACAACCCAAGATAACACTACTTCATGATATACACAAGTTAACAAAAAAGGGAATACAACTTCCTGACATACACAACTTCACAACAAAAATCATAACCCTCCATTCCTCAATCTTCAGCTCATGGATGCTGCACTTTTGTCTCCCCCTCCTTTCTTTAATCTTGGGAAACATGCATTTTCTTCCTCATATGGCCTGGGTGCTTTGAATATTGTTGTACAAAAAATGCAATTTAAATTAAAAAGCTGTAAATGTCACTAGCAAACAGTGGTAAGAACAGAAAAATGAACTTACTCCAGGATTCACATGAGGCTGTACCACACAACTCCCAGCCCACCCATACCACCCTTGTTGATGTCCATAATGTTATGCATAAATATCATTTACTGAATGGTTAGGTGTTAGAAATATATGTCATATATGCACTAATTTTTTCAGCTACATTTCCCTACTACAAATGATTTATAAAAAAGTGAACTTACTCCGTGTTGTTCCACCCGGCTCCTAGTCCACCCAGCACACCCTTGTTGTTGTGCATCAATATCATTAAATGAATGCTTAGTTGTCAGTAATATATGTTTTAGTTGCACTAAAATTTTCAGATTAATCATGCCCCTACTACACATGAGTAATAAAAAAACTGACTTACTCTAGGATTCACATGAGGCTGTGCCACACAACTCCCAGCCCACCCAGCCCACCCTTGTTGATGTCCATAATGCTGTGCATAAATATCATTTACTGAATGGTTAGGTGTTAGAAATATATGTCATATATGCACTAATTTTTTCAGCTACATTTCCCTACTACAAATGATTTATAAAAAAGTGAACTTACTCCATGTTGTTCCACCCTTCTCCCAGCCCACCCAGCCCACCCTTGTTGTTGTGCATCAATATCATTAAATGAATGCTTAGTTGTCAGCAATATATGTTTTAGTTGCACTAAAATTTTCAGATTAATCAGCCCCTACTACACATGAGTAATAAAAAACTGAACTTACTCCATAAGTCACTTGAGGATGTGCCACACTGCTCCCAGCCCCTGCATATTGCTGTGCATAATTGCAAAAATATCAGGCAATGAATGCATAAATATCAGTCCATGAATTGTTCAGCTTATACATGCCCCTAAATTGTCCTACTACAACTGATTAAAAGCAAAAAAGTTGCTTATACATGCATAAATAGCAGATATCAGTTATAAATAAACAGTTATAAATAGTAGTTATCAGTTATAAATAAACAGTTATAAATAAAAATTATGAACTTGAACTTACTCTTCCTCCATGGTGAAGTTGCTGCTTTGGCACTCTACTAACAGCCTTACCAGTCACACCCTTCAAGAATGTCTGAAAATCTGGTTGATCCTCTTTGCTAAGCTCTTTTTTATGAGCTGGGGGCCTTCCTCTAGGGTTTCCAATGCTTGTAGATGGCTTTGGCACTGGCGCATTCTTGCAACTTCTTTTGTAGTGTCCCTCTCCTTGACACCTTTGACATTTTTGAATACTTCCCCTTTTTGTACTTTGTCTAGAGCTAGATTCAAATTCTCCTCTTCTCCTCTTCTTGGGTGGTCTACCAGGCTGCTTCTGTAGAGCTGGGGGAACTAACTCTGAATATTCTGTCATAGGCCAAAACCTAGAATCTGGTATGGGATTGATCATTCCTACATAAGCTTTTATGTATGTAGTCCTAGTGTAATAACTGTGCACAAACTCTTCAGGATGCTTATTCTCTGACATCAAAGCTGCAAAGCATGAACACAAGGGATCCCTGTAACATCCCAATATCTACACTCACACCTCCTATTTGCAAACACTCAATGTGTAAACACCAGTCTCAGTGTTGATTTTATATTGTCCTTCTCCAGCATACACAACATGTAGATTTCTGCTTTTTCTTTTCAACTTCTTTATTTTTTTCCCTGATTCTAGGGCAGGTCTCTGAAGTCCAATTGGATGCTTTTATTTTCTTCTTCTGGAACCTCATTATTAGTTGCCTCCTTATCATTTTAAGGCATGTGATGATGAGTTTGTCCCTTGCTTCCAAAATGAATTTGTTGAAAGATTCTGAAATGTTGTTAACTATCAGGTCACAACAACTATTATCTGTAAAATAACTTCTACACCATGCATCCATCCTAATATCACAACACCATTTCACAGCTGCAGGACTCATCTTGTAAAATTCTTCAATTGCACATATACACTCTTCCTCTACATATGCTGTTGCAATGCTCCATATCTTCCTCCTGTAAAGTAGGGGCCTGAACTTCTTCCTGAAATTTTCACACATGTGCCGTACACAAAACCTATGATGTGCACTTGGTAGTATATCCTTAAAGGTCTCCAGCAGCCCCTATACAAAGGAAACAATAGTTATAACATATTTGCAAACAAATTGGTTTTGGTTTGTAGTTTAAATATGACACAGAAGTCAGAAATATTTAGTATGTACCTTCTGTCTGTCTGAAATGAATGTGAATTGCTGCTCATGGTTTACATCCAAAGCCTCAAGCAAACAGCTTAAGGACCAAGTCCATGTATCCTTCGATTCATTATTTACAAGAGCAATTGCCAATGGGAACATTTGATTGTTCCCATCTCTACTTTTTGCACTGAGCAATACCCCCCCCCCCCCAGTTTCTGTCTTCAGAAATGTCCCATCTAGGCCAATAAAAGGCGTATATCCTTCCTTGAACCTACTAACCTGACATAGATACGTTATGAATATTCCATCAAAATAGGCTCACCCTCAGGGCCACTAGGCTGTGATCTTACCTTGTAGTATGTCACAGGGTTCCTCTGCAAAATAGCATGTGAATAGTTCCAAAGCTTTTGGAACTGCTTCTTATACGAGCCTACAATAAACTCATTAGCAAATTTCCTTGCCCTGTATAACTTTGTATCTTGCTTCACATCAAGACCAAAGTCTCTGCTCAATAAATTTCTCAATACTTGTATGGGTAACTGTGGTTGGTCTCTGAAGTTCTCAAGATATTTCTTTGCAATCCACTTTGATGTCACTTGATAATTGCTTCTCATCACATGATAGTCTACATGTGATGAAAGCTTCTTCAATACCCATTTCTCTTTGTTCCTATCCCACGACCCAGAACAAACCCAACCACACTTATTAATGCAATGTACCCTTATTCTCCCTCCTTCATTCTTCTTGAACTTGAAGTCATAGCCATTCCTTATGGCATGCTCTCTCAACAACTCCCTAAATTCAGCAGGGGTTGCAAACTGCATGCCTACTTCCAAATGAGGGTTGTCCAAATCAATCTTTTGTGAAGACTTTTCCCTACTTTTGTTCAACGCATCATCACTATCATGCACACTCCTAATGACATCAGAATCATCATCATCGGAATCTGATGCACATACATTCTGGAGTTCACATTCAGGACCACCCATCACATGAATGCTATCAGTCTTTTTAAGCCTTGGTTGATGCACAATGTTGTCAACACCATCATAAGACAATCTATCCTCAACTGCTACATCATCTTCACTGCAACTTCCCTCATTATCTGCCTCATCTTCAGATGTTGGATGATAGTCAGAATCAGTACCTGAATCTGAAAGAATCTGCTTTGCAGCACTGCTATGCCCTCCAGCTTCTGCGTTCTGTCCTGCATTGTCATTGACATACATTGGTTGCTCCATTTGTTCTTGTGCTGGCTCAGTCCCATCCCAATCAGTCTGCTCCAGTGGCTGATCTTGTCTATGTGTTAGCTGCTCAGTGTGTCTTTCCTCTATGGATTTCTAACCTTGTGTTTGCTTAATCAATTGCTCTTCATGCTGTTCTTTTGTCTGCTACCTCCTATCCCCATCTGTCTGTCTATGTGTTGGCTGTTCAGCTTGTCCTTCCTCTTCTACTGTTTTCATGTACATATGTTTTCTAACTCACTGGTTCTGCATGCTGTTCTTTTGTCTGCTGCCTCAAATCCCCATCTGTCTGTCTATGTGTTGGCTGCTCAACTTGTCCTTCCTCTTCTACTGTTTCCTGTCCATATGTTTGCTCACTCACTGGCTCTTCATTCTGTTCTTCTGTTTGCTGCCTCCAAGCCTCATCATTTGGTTCTTCTATTCTATCAATCCCTACCTCATCAGTCATCTCTTGTGTTGGTGCACTCAATGGCTCCTCAGTCTGCCATTCACTTGGCTCCTCAGTCTGTAATGATGAGGGATAGCTAAGGTTTATTTCTATTTGCTCATCATTGCTTGGCTCATTAGGTGTGTCTTCACCTTCAGACTCACACAAGTTTATAAGGTGCCCATCTGAAGCATCCATGTCTGCTATTACATGCCCTTCATATTCATGGGAAACATATAAGTCCACAGTCCCACTCCCTTGTATATTTAATAGTTCTGATGCCTTCACATCATCATCTATTCTAATGCACCAATTAAAATTTTTCCTCCATGGTTTGTAGTATATGTTGACTCTTCCTGTATACCCTAATTCTTTTATCATCATGTTCAAATTCTCCATACTTAATAACCCTGTAATGCAATCTGAGAATATTGTCTCCTCCCCCTACATAACCCCCTGCAGGCCCAATTAGTAGCATGCCCCCATCATGTACCTTCAATGTTACTTTATGGCTCTATAAAACAGATAAAACACAACACAATACTTAACATATCATATAACAGAAAATACTATGCAGTAACTGACAACACTAATTACATCATGTTCATTGTGCATTCTGCATATTTCACATTGCGCATGTTTCATGTTCCACATTTCACATTGAGTAATTGACAACCATATATACATAACCCCCATATGCATTGTGCATATTTCACATTAAGCATGGTTCATGTTACATTGTGCATAATTAACATAGTAAACAAAAATAATACTCTACTCATGAAATTCTGCATGTATAGTTCGCACAATTCCTGAACACAATTCATCTTTAAATCTCTCCTACCACTTTAATTTAACATGGTTTTTGGAAGAATTTACCCATAACTCTCCATTTTCTGCTATTAACTGCAACTTGCTCCTCTTTCTTCCTGATTCTTTGGAAAGATCCCCACAAGCAGCACGCCCTAATTCGTATATGACTCGCCCCCGTCAGCTAATCGCCCCCCAGCTGAGGCTTCTTCTCGTTCCCAGATTTTTTCCCCCAATTTTTACCCTATGGTAAAAAAATTTCCGCTCATATCTTCTCCTCTATCGTTCCCCTTAATTTTACATGTCGATCTTTACCCTTCTTTTTATCGCGTTACGAGGGGGTTAGTTGGGGGTTGAGGGCATAATGGTAATAGATTTTCTTCTTTCACCATGTTAGCCCAAATTCCACGTGAGGGTATCACTTTGTCTCAATTAAACCTCATGGTATTTACTTAAAAATGGGCCAAACGTGAGGGTATTTTACTGCAATTTACCTTTTAATTAATAAAGGTTATAGAGTTGTTTTAAGTCATTCCCAGGTAAGAAAGTCAGGCAACCAAAGGGAAATGACTTGATAAAGGAAGTCTCATCTAGTGCTAGATCTCTCGTAAGCAGGGTTTTAGAGTCAGCCAGCCCCACGGGATAGAGAATTTCATAAAAATATTTCGTTGCGGGTAAGTTATTCTCTTGTTCTGGCATAAGTCAGTACCCTGCTCTCAAGTAAGGAAGTTCAAAGCAGGTTAGACGAGAAGTAATTCTCTGGGGATATAATTTCATATAGTAAGTAAGCCAACATGCTAATCCCTAAATTTAGAGCTAGAGAGAATGCAGGGTTGGCAAAGTAAACTTCCTTATGGATTAGCTGGTTAAAGAGTGGATTAGAGGTTTAGCGTGGAATTACTTATAATAAAACGAGCACGAGGGTTACTTACTAACCTGGGATTGGAGGGTTCATCAGCACAGAATGAGCATTCTTATTCATTGGCATATTCTATCACCTTCTGCTAGCTCTTTATCGTCTTGAACTGTTAGGCTCGCACCTGGATTAGCTTAATAGAACCGGTTGGAGGGTTAAGGGAAGGGAATTACTAACTCTAGAAAGAGTGGACTTCTTTACTCTAGAAATATCTATCACAAGGAGATGAAAAAGTAATAGCAACTCGAGCCCTGGGTTAGCTGGTTTGCTTACTCCAACAAGGTAGGCTGACTCAGGGGATTATTCCTACTCTTACTCCGACAGACATTTTTGCATATTTTTTTGAGCTCGATGATGTTTTCTACATTTTAGGGAAGATATATAATTTTTTATTAAATAATATGTTTTTATAGCCTACGTTTGTCTTTTCTTATTTTTAAGTTAAAGATGGCAATCTCCCAGTTCCAACAGACATTTTACAGATATTTTTAGCTTGAGACTATTTTTCTAAATTTTCTGGAAGATATGTATCTTTTTATACAATGATATGATTTTTTTGGCCTAATTTTGTCTTCTCTTTTTTACTTTGAAGATGGTGATCTCCCGGTTCCAATGGACATTTGTGCGAATTAATTTTGAGCTAGGGCTATTTTCTTTTATTTTTTTGTACGAATTTATATTGAATGATATTTTTATAACCTAATTTTTTTGATCACTTATTTTCCAGTCTAAGATGGCGATCTCCGGGTTCCAAGAACATTTTTGCAGATTTTTCTGAGCGTAGAGATATTTTTCTACATTGTCGAGGAGTTATGGTCTTTTTATTAAATGATAAGCTTTTTTGTCTTAATTTTGTCTTCTCTTATTTTTCAGATTAAGATGGTAATCTCCTGGTTCCAACAGAAATATTTGCTGTTTTTTCTTAGCTCCTGGCTATTTTCGAAATTTTCTGTAAGATATGTATCTTTAAATAAAAAGATATGATTTTTAGCCTAATTTTGTCTACTTTTATTTTTTTCAGTTGAAGATGGTGATTTCCCGGTTCAAATCGACAATTTTGCAGATTTTACTTAGCTTGGAGCTAGTTTCTGTATTTTCTGGAAGATATGCATCTTTTAGTTAATGATATGATTTTTGGGCCTAATTTTGTCTTCTCTTATTTTTCAATTGAAGATACCGATCTCTCTATTCCAACGGACATTTTCACTGATTTTTCTGAGCTCGGGGCTATTTTCTGCATTTTCTGAAAGATATGTGATCATTTTATTAAATGATATCATTTGACATAATTTTATCTTCTCTTATTGTTTAGTTGAAGAGATGATCTTCCTGTTCCAGCGGGTATTTTTGGGGATTTTTCTGTGCTCGAGACTATTTTCTATATTTTATTGAAGATATGAATCTTTTTATTAAATGATATGATTTTTAGCTACTTTTGTCTTCTCTTATTTTTCAGTTGAAGATGGCGATCACCCGGTTCCAACAGACATTTTTGCGGATTTTTTTGAGCTGGAGATTATTTTTCTACATTTTCGTGAAGTAATGAATCTCTTTATTAAATGATATGATTTTTTGGCCTAAATTTGTCTTCTCCTATTTTTCAGTTGAAGATGGCGATCTCCCAGTTCATACGGGCATTTTGCTAATTATTCTGACCTCGGGGCTATTTTCTAAATTTTATTGAAAAACCGAATATTTTTATTAAATGATATCATTTTTTGCCTAATAATGTCTACTCTTATTTTTCAGTTAAAGATGGCGATCTTCTAGTTACAACGAAATTTTTTGCGGATTTTTCGAAGCTCGGTGCTATTTTCTATATTTCATGGAAGATATGAATTTTTAATCAAATGCTATAATTTTTATATCCTATGTTTTCTTCTCTTATTTTTCTAGTTGTTTACTGTGATCTACAGGTTCCAGCGGACATTTTTACTAATTTTTGTTAGCTTGGGGCTATTTTTCTTCATTTTAAGGAAGATATGGATCATTTTAGTAAATGATATAATTTTTTGGCCTAATGTTGTCTTCTCTTATTTCTCAGTTGAAGATGGCATTCTCACGGTTCCAACGAAGATTTTTTCTGATTTTTTTGACCTTGAGGCTATTTTCTACATTTTCTGGAATATATGGATCTTTTATTAAATAATATGATTTTGGCCTAATTTTATCTTCTCATATTTTTTTGATGACGATGGCAATCACCCGGTTCGAACGGATATTTTTGCAGATTTGTCTGAGCTCTGGGCTATTTCGACATTTTATGTAAGATGTATAGCTTTAGATAAAATGATATGATTTTTATAGCCTAATTTTGTCTTCTCTTATTTTTCAGTTGAAAATGGCTATCTCCCGGTTCCAACGGACATTTTTACGTATTTTTCTAGCTCGAGTCTATTTTCTACTCTTATTTTTCACTAGAAGACATCGATCTCATGCTTCCAACAGACATTTTTGCAGATATTTCTGAGCTTGGGACTATTTTTATACATATTATTAAATGGTATGATTTTTTGGCCTAATTTTGTCTTCTCTTTTTTTCAGTTGAAGATGGCGATCTCCTATTTCCAACGGACATTTGTGCTAATTTTTCTAAGATCCGGGTTATTTTCTAAATTTTCTTGAAGATATGGATTTTTATATTAAGTGATATGATTTTTATAGCCTAATTTTGTCTTCACTTACTTTTCAGTTGAAGGTGGCGATTTCCTGGTTCAAACGGATATTGTTGCTACTTTTCTGAGCTCTGGATTATTTTTGTACATTTTCGGTAAGGTATAGATCTTTTTATTAAATGATATTATTTTTAGGCCTAATTTTGTCTTCTCTTATTTTTTTCATTAAAGATGGCGATTGCCCGGTTCCAACGGACATTTTTGTGGATTTTTCTGAGTTCGGGGCTATTTTCCAAATTTTCTATAAGATAAGAATCTTTATATTAAATGAGATGATTTTTATAGCCTAATTTTGTCTTCTCTGATTTTTTTAAGTTGAAGATGTCGATCTCCCTGTTCCAACGTACATTTTTGCAAATTTTTATAAACTTGGAACTATTTTCTACAGTTTATTGAATATATGGATATTTTTATTAAATGATATGATTTCAATAGACTAAGTTTGTCTTCTCTTATTTTTTTAGTTGAATATGGTAATCTTTCTGTTCCAACGGAAATTTTTGCAGAATTTTTAGAGCCCCGGGCTACTTTTCTACATTTTCTATAAGATAAGGATCTTTATATTAAATAATATGACTTTTATGGCCTAATTATGTCTTTTCTTTTTTTTAGATGAAGATGGCGGTCTCCCGGTTCTAATGGATATTTTTACGGATTTTTCTGAGCCCAACGCTATTTTCTACATTTTTCGCAAGATATGGATCTTTTTTAAGTGATATGATTTTTATGGCCTAATTTTGTCTTTTCCTATTTTCAGTTTAAGAGGGCACTCTCCGGTTTCCAACGGAAATTTTTGCGTATTGTTCTGAGGTTTGGGGCTATTTTTTATAATTTGTTTTGGAAGATAAGGATCTTTATTTTAATTGATATGATTTTTGTTGCCTAATTTTCTCTTCTCTTATTTTCCAATTGATGATGACGATCTTTTTATTAAATGATATGATTTTTTGGCCTTATTTTGTCTTCGCTTATATTTCAGTTGAAGATGGCGATCTCCTAGTTCCAACACACATTTTTACAGATTTTTCTAAGCTCCGGACTATTTTTCACCTTTTCTGGAAGATATGGATCGTTTTATTAAATGATATCAGAGAAGACAAATTTCGGCAAAAAATATTAGTTGAAAATGGGAAATCGCCATCTTCTACTGAAATATAAGAGAAGACAAAATTCGGAACCGGGAAATCACCATCTTCATCTATAAAAATGTCTGTTGTAACCGGGATATTGTCATCTTCAACTGATAACATTTTTATATATCATTTTCTGAGCTTGGTTCTATTTTCTACGTTTAATGAAAGATAAGTATCTTTTTATTAATTGATATGATTTTTATTGCCTAAATTTGTCTTCTTTTATTTTCCATTTGAAGATAGCAATCATTTTAGTAAATGATATGATTTTTGCCTAATTATTTCTTCTCTTATATTCCAATTGAAGATGTCAATCTCCCGGTTCCAACGGACAATTTTGTGGATTTTTCTGGGATTCGGGCTATTTTCCACTTTTTTGAAAAATAAGTATCATTTTATTAAATAATATGATATTTTGGCCTAATTTTGGCTTCTCTTATATTATGGTTGAAGATGACGATCTCTCAGTTCCAACAGACTTTTTTGCGGATTTTTCTGAGCTCCGTGCTATTTTCCACTTTTTTGGAAGATATGTATTAAATGATAAGATATTTTGGCCTAATCTTGTCTTCTCTTATATTTCGATAGAAGATGGCGATCTCTCGGTTCCAACGGACATTTTTACGGATTTTTCTGAGCTCAGGGCTATATTGTGCACTTTCTGGAAAATAAGAATCTTTATAGTAAATGATATGATTTTTATATTCTTATTTTTTCTTCTCTTATTTTTCAGTTGACGATGGCAATCTCCCAGTTCCAATGGACATTTTGCAGATTTTTCTGAGCTCCGTGCCATTTTCTACACTTAATTAAAATATGGATCTCTTTATTAAATGACAAGATTTTTGTAGTCTAATTTTGTCTTCTCATATTTTTTAGTTGAATATAGCGATCTCTCAGTTCCAACGGAAATTTTGCGGATTTTTTCCTAAGCTTTGGGATTTTTTTGTACATTTTCTTGAAGATATGAATCTTTTTATTAAATGTTATGGTTTTTTGGCCTAATTTTGTCATTTATTTTTTCAATTGAATATTCAATCTCCGGTTCCAACTGACATTTGTGCGGATTTTTCTGAGCTCGGTGCAATTTTCTACATTTTATGGCAGATATGTATCTTTTCGTTAAATGATATGATTTTTGGCCTACTTTTGTCTTCTTTTATTGTTAGTTGAAGATGGCGATCTCCTGGATCCAACTAAAATATTTTCGAATTTTTCTAAGCTCCAATCTATTTTCTACATTTTTGTATGATATGAATTTTTATATTAAATGATATGATTTTTATAACCTAATTTTGTCTTCTCGTATAATTCAGTTGAAGATGGAGATCTCCCGGTTCCAACGGACATTTTTGTCGATTTTTTTGAGCTCGGGGCTAATTTTCTACATTATCGGGTAGTTATGGATCTTTTTACTAAATGATATGATTTTTTGGCCTAATTTTTTCTTCTCTTATTTTTTCAGTTGAATGGCGATCTTTCGGTTCCAACGGACATTTTTACGGAATTTTCTGAGCTACGATCTATTTTCTACATTTTCTGTATGATTTGAATCTTTATACGAAATGATAGGATTTTTAAAACATAATTTTGCCTTTACTTATTATTCAGTAGAATATGGAGATCTCCTGGTTCCAATGGATATTTTTGTCGATTTCTTGAGCTCAGAGCTATTTTCTACATTTTCGGGAAGTTATGGATCTTTTTTTAAATGATATGACCCTATTTTTTCTTTTCTTATTTTTTCAGATGAAGATGGCGATCTCCCGGTTTCAACAAACATTTTTTGCGGATTTTTTTGAGCTCCTTGCTATTTTCTATATTTTCGTAAAGCTATGGATATTTTTATTAAATGATATGATTTTTATAGCCTAATGTTGTATTCTCTTATTTTTTTTCAGTTGAAGATGGCGATCTCCCTATTCCAACGAATAGTTTGCATCTTTTTATAAGCTCGGTGCTATTTTCTCCATTTTTATAAATGATATGATTATAATATCCTACATTTGTATTCTCTTATTTTTTTCCGTTGAAGATGGCGATCTCCCGGTTCCAATGGACATTTTTACGGATTTTTCTTAGCTTGAGTCTGTTATTCTACATTTTCTGAAAGATATGGATCTTTTTATGAAATGATATGATTTTTTGGCCTAATTTTGTCTTCTCTATTTTTAAGAAGATAATGATGAACTCCCTGTTCCAAGAACATTTTTTGCAGATTTTTCTTAGCTCTGGGATATTTTCTACATTTTTTGTAAGCTATGAACATTTATATAAAATGATTTGATTTTTATAGCTTAATTTTGTCTACTCTTATTTTTCAGTTGTAGATGGCGATCTCCAGGTTCCAATGTAAATTTTTGCAGATTTTTCAAAGTTCGGTGATATTTTCTACATTTTATGGAAGATATGAATTTTTATTAAATGGTATGATTTTTATATCTTGCGTTTTTCTTCTTTTCCATTGAATATTGCGATCTACCAGTTTCAGCAGACATTTTACTGATTTTAGTTTGCTTAGGGCTATTTTCTTCATTTTATGGAACATATGGATAATTTTATTAAATGATAATTATTTTTGGCCTAACGTTGTATTCTCTTATTTTTCAGTTGAAGATGGTGTTCTCACGGTTCCAACGACGATTTTTGCGGATTTTTTGACCTAGAGTCTATTTTCTACATTTTTGGAAGATATGGATCATTTTATTAAATGATATGATTTTAAGGCCTAATTTCGTATTCTCGTATTTTTCAGATGAAGATGGCGATTTCTCGACTCAAACGGACATTTTTGCGGATTTTTCTGAGCTCTAGGATATTTTCTAAATTTTCTGAAAAATATGAATCTTTAGATTAAATGATATGATTTTTATGGCCTAATTTTGTCTTCTCTGATTTTTAAGTTAAAGATGTCGATCTCCCTGTTCCAACGGCCATTTTTGCAGATTTTTCTAAACATGGAACTATTTTCTATATTTTATTGCAGAAAAGGATCTTTTAATTAAATGATATGATTTTTATAGACTAAGTTTGTCTTCTCTTTTTTTTCACTTGAATATGGCGATCTCCTGGTTCCAACGAAATTTTTTCGGAATTTTCTGAGCTCTGTGCTATTTTCTACATTTTCTGTAGGATAAGGATCATGTATTCCAATGAAATGATTTTTGGCATAATTTTGAATTCCCTTATTTTTTTCAGATGAAGATGGTGATCTCCTGGTTCTAACGGACATGTATGCAGATTTTTCTGAGCTCTGAGCTATTTCCACATTTTCTGTAATATATGGATCTATAAATTAAATGATGTGAATTTTATGGCCTGATTTTGTCTTCTCTTATTTTTCAGTTGAAGATGGCGATCTCTCATTTCCAATGGAAATTTTTGTGTATTTTTCTGAGTCAAAGCTATTTTCTATATTTTCTGGAATATAAGGAACTTTATATTTTTTGATATGATTTTTGTTGCCTAATTTTGTCTTCTCTCCAGTTGATGATGGCGATCTTTTTATTAAATGATATGATTTTTTGTCCTAATTTTGTCTCGTCTTATATTTCGGTTAAAGATGGCGATCTTCCAGTTCCAACAGACATTTTTACGGATTTTTCTGAGCTCCGGTCAAGTTTTCACATTTTCTGTAAGATATGGATCGTTTTGTAAAATGATATCAGAGAAGACAAAATTAGGCCAAAAAATGTCCGTTGAAACCGGGACAATCGCCATCTTCAACTAAAATAAAAGACATGATTTTTATAGCCTAATTTTGTCAACACTTGTTTTTAAGTTGAAGATGGCGATCTCCCGGTTCCAACGGAAATTTTTGCGGATTTTTCGAAGCTCGATGCTATTTTCTACATTTTATGGAAGATATAAATTTTTATTAAATGATATGATTTTTATATCCTACATTTTTCTTCTCTTTTTAGTTGAATATTGTGATCTACCAGTTCCAGCGGACATTTTTACTGATTTTTGTTAGATTGGGCCTATTTTTCTTCATTTAATGAAAGATATGGATCATTTTATTAAATGATATGATTTTTTGGTCAATGTTGTCTTCTCTTATTTTTCAGTTATAGATGTCGTTCTCACGGTTCCAGCGGAGATTTTTGCGGATTTGTTTGGCCTATATGATATTTTCTACATTTTCTAGAAGATATGAATCTTTTTCTTAAATAATATGAATTTCTGGACTAATTTTATCTTCTCATATTTTTCAGATGAAGATGTCGACCTCCCGGTTCCAACAAAATTTTGTTGCTGATTATTCTGAGCTCCTGGCTATTTTCATATTTTCTGTAAGGTATGTATCTTTAGATTAAAAGATATGATTTTATAGCCTAATTTTGTTTTCTCTTATTTTTTTAGTTTAATATGGCGATCTCCCGGTTCCAACTAACATTTTTGTAGATTTTTCTGAGCTTGGGGCTATTTTCTACATTTTATTGAAGATACTGCTCTTTTTATTAAATGATATGATTTTTGTAGCCTAATTTTGTCTTGTCTTATTTTTTTCACTTGAAGATGGCGATCTCCCGATTCCAACGGACATTTTTGCGGATATTTCTGAGCTTGGGACTATTATTCTACATTTTCAGAAAATTATGGATCTTTTTATTAAATGATATGATTTTTTGGCATAATTTTATATTCCCTTATTTTCAGATGAAAATGGCGATCTCCCGGTTCCAACGGACATTTATGCTGATTTTTCTAAGCTTCGGGCAATTTTATAATTTTTTTGTAAGATATGAATCGTTATATTAAGCCATATGA
>CM061132.1:71979381-72029384 GCA_030789695.1 Scilla litardierei
TAATGTTGTCTTTTCTTATTTTTAAGGTTAAGATGACGTTCTTACGGTTCCAACGGGGATTTTTGCATATTTTTGTTGACCTAGAGGCTATTTTCTACATTTTCTGGAAGATATGGATATTTTTATTAAATAATATGATTTATGGCCTAATCTTCTCATATTTTTAGATGAAGATGGCGATCCCCCGATTCCAACCGACATTGATTTTTCTGAGCTCCGGGCTTTTTTCTACATTTTCTGTAAGATTGTATCTTTATATTAAATGATATGATTTTTATAGCCTAATTTTGTCTTCTCTTATTTTTCAGTTGAAGATGGCGATTTCCCAGTTCCAACGGATATTTTTGCGGTTTTTTCTGAGCTCGGTGCTATTTTTCTACATTTTCTGGAAGTTATAGATTTTTAATTAAATGATAGGATTTTTAGATCTAATTTTGTCTTCTCTTTTTTTATTGAAGATGGCAATCGTCCGGTTCCAACGGACATTTTGCGGATTTTTCTGAGCTCCGTGCTATTTTCTAAATTTTCTATAAGATATGAATCTTTATATTAAATGATATGATTTTTATAGCCTAATTTTGTCTTCTCTGATTTTTCAGTTGAAGATGTCGATCTCCCGGTTCCAACGGCTATTTTTGCGAATATTTCTAAACTCGGAACTATTATCTACAATTGTAAGGACCGTCTACCTTGCAATACTAAACAACACACACACTAGAGCGGGTGTGAATCGTGTAATGGCAATAATTGTACAATTAAAAATTAAACTTGCAAATGTAGAATTATCAGTTCAAGAGGAGAATAATCCACACAATTAAACAAACGCAAACACAAAGGATTTTACCTTGGTTCCCCAACTTGGGTACATCCAGCCACACCAATATTCACTATGATCCTATACAAGGTAGTGAATATAATCCCTACACAAGGGATACCCTACACAAGGGATTTGTCCTACACTAGGACACATCAAACCCTACACAAGGGTTAGTCCTACACAAGGACGCAAACTCCCACAAAGGGAGAAACTAACTCTCACAAAAAGAGTTAGTGTTTCAATCACAAAGATGAAATAAATAGACTCTTACATATGCCTTGATGAGATGAACTTACTCAATGTTGAATGCAAGGCATGGAAGAGGATCTCCAAGTGTTGAGATGAGCTTTGATTGCACTTGGAGGATTTCCCTATGAGCTAGCTTCAATGCATGAAGAGGATTAATGCTCAAAAGAGGGAAATGAGAGAAATAGGAGTGGCTTTATGTATCTCAATGATATTCAATGTTGATCAAGAGTTCTAATAGAACTAAGGTACATCCTATATATAAGAAGCCAAGAAAACCCATTCAATCCCAGCAAAAAAGCCAAAAGAAACAATTTTGCAACGTTTAGAATTTTGGCTGAAACATATCGGACAGGCGCCTATAGGCAAAGGGTCAGGCGCCTGATGTAACGGCTAGAATAATCCCAACGGATATATTATAAGCTAGGATAAGCTGCTGTAGAATACTACACATGCACCTATACCACTGTGCAGGCGCCTGTAAAGGCTTCAGCAGGCGATTGCCACATAGGATGGATTTGAGCTGAGAAATGACAACTTACGCACTTCTGTATCAGTCGGCTGATGAACAAAGTTTAGGCACCTGATGATTGACAGGCAACTGACAATTGTACTTAAGTCGACTGTCCTACAAGATGGATTGGAGCTCAAAATACCAAGTTACGCACATTGGTTCACTAAGCGACTGTTGAACAATGTTCAAGCACTTGTTGGTTGACAAGCACCTGTCATTTGTACTTCAGTCATCTGTACCAAAAGCTCAAGCAAAGAGTCAAGAAATGTTGACTTGAACTAGTGCATAACAGCCGAATGTAGAAGGATGGTCAGGCGCCTAGTGAACCACCAGTCGCTTGTCATACCTTCAGCAGGCGCCTTTGGAAGGCCAGAGACTCCAATTGAGTTCTTGGCAAGAGGAAACATATTGGATTGGATTCTATGATGATCCTAAGATTCACTAAGATGGTTAATGCATATGCATGGAAGAGTATGACCTTCTAATCAAGGTAGCCTAACTCACACAAATAAGTAAAAGACATAAATGTAAATATTACATGGATTACATTCATTTACTTCTAAGTGCACTACTCTTCAAGCTTGAGTAGCCTTGATTCTCCCCATCATCTTCCAAGCTTTGGCACCTCTTAATGAGCGTCCTTCCATCAAGCTCCAACTATGGCAATGCTCCTCTTGATTGTCCATCCTTTCACCAAGCTTTTAGTCTCCAAAATGATATTCCTCAATTGTTAAACATGAGACTATTACATTGAGATTCATTAACAACAACATAATGTTGTGATCATCAAAACTATATTGGTCTAAAAATCCAATACCTAACATTCTCCCCCTTTTGATGATGACACACATTATATAAAAGATAAATAAATAAAGCACAATGCTAATGAGGACACCAATTGAAATAAATAAACCAATAAAACTACAAATCAGGACACATAATAAGCAAAGATTATATAAACTATATCTCTCATATCTCTCTCCATATATATGAAATTTCTCTCCCCGTATATGCCTCATTTATGATTTACATAATCCATATCTCTCTCCCCTTGTCATTGTCAAAAAGGTGGACACAACATATAAGAAATCACTCTTGCCATTGATTCCCTTTTTAAAATGTGACAAAATCCAAGAGATTAAGAGATGTATGATACCTAATATTAAATCTTAAGTGGGTATCAATCACTATCACATGCCCCCTAGATCATGAAAGGGTCAAAATGTTGACTCCTATGATCTAATACTAATTAATTGGAGCCATGGGCCAAAATTGTATCAATGCGTCGATATAGAAAAATCTTGATACAAATGACATTGCCAAGAGAGAATATAGCATTTACAATGTTGGCAACATCAATTGGTTGAGTTTGAGACCACAATAACCAATTGTAGATAATGATATCAAAAATAACCCAAAATGAGAGTTAAAATATGTTTTAAAATAATTTTAAACATACTGATTGGTAGTTTTCATACATGGTTTTCACCTTCTTTTCACACATATTTCACTCCACTGCACCTCGTTTTCCATGACATTTTTACCCTCTTTTGTTCCCTTTTATGCTTTTTGTCTCCCTGGTGCTTTTCAGGTGAAATTGGAGAGTTTTGGAGCTAAAGAGCGAGATTTTCGGGGTTTTGAGCGAAGGTTGGCACATGGAGATTTATTTCTTTAATGTGGGCTTTGGTGTTATGTTGTAGAGCCATATTGTGTAGTGGTGAGCTAGTTGTGGAGTGTTGAGCTTGAGCTGGAGTGTTAGGTTAGGAGCATTAGAGTGTAGCTAGACTTTTTAAATGGAGAATTGATGGGGCATGGAACTCATAGATTTAGCTTGAAGATGATGGGGAAGATGAGCTTAGATGGATGATTGCTGAAGAAAAACTTGGAAGGATGATAACTGAAGCAGGACAGAGCTTAAAGTGGGAGCTGGAAACTTGAAACCCAAATGATGATCAACCAAGGTCTTCACACGGCCGTATGGAATCCCTCTATACGACCGGGTCGTTCATCTCCAGCCCAAGCAAAAGACGACAGCAGCAGAGCATTCAAACAACTACGCGACCGTTTGGATTAATCCAAACGGTCGTGTCATTCGCTTGCCCCTCAAGGCAACAGCTGTAGCCAAGCTTTCACACGACCGTATGGGCTCAATCCATACGGCCGTTTCGTTCTTCATTCCTCAGCCCAAATCAGCAACGACAGCAGCGAGGGCGACGCGGTCGTGTGGTTGAAACCACACGGCCATTCAAAAGCGGGTTTGGACGCGATCCGATTGATTCTTAAGGTTGGTATTTAAGGTCGAAGCACCGTCATTGCCAAGGGGGCCGAGCAATTCGGCTCGTTTTTTCCCTCTTTCACTATTTTATTACAATTCTTAGGAGTATGGTTAGAATAGATGGTTTTTAGATGAGATTTGGGAAGCTCCCTCTCTTGTTTTGTAATGGATTAACAACCTATGCAACGAATCAAGGAGATGAGTTTTCTGTTTTCCTTTTATTTGTTATTATTGTCATTATCTTTATGGTTCTTGTCGTTTACAGTTATGTTCATATATTTTGAATCTTCATGTTATTATTGTTGATTCTATGCATCTTCATATCATATTCATTGTTAAAACTCTGTAAATCCATGTTTCCCTCAATCCGATTAGCGTATCTTGCATTCAACCCTATGTCGAGCTAGTACTCGATTTATCTGCCTCCCTGCGGACGACCTATAAAGCGCTATAACAATGTCATGCGCTTGCAGTTCCTAAATTTAAGACGAAAATTTTTTTCGGTATCGTTACCGGGAGGCACGATTTGATTGATATTAATTAGATTTAGGGTTAGCTTGACTACGTTTTATTCAAAATTTATAAAAATCTTAATAACGAAATTTTTACCACCATCGGCATCAATTTGTTAACAATTCTATTGTACCACTGACGTGCTTTTCTTAGCTTCATCTTCTACATTTCAAGTGCTATTTGGAGAATACGTGGATGTCCAATGGATCGTATGTAGAGAGTTTCAGCGATTTATTCTCGCATGATATTCAGAGGTGAGGTTATGACCTTGTTCCACAGGTTGGAGCGCTTTGTATAAGATGTGGAATGCAGGGGCATGTCTTTACTCAATGCCAAAACCAAATCCATCCCTACAACACACCATCATATACCTACGACCTACCTAGAATCCTCCTTTCTTTAGCCTCCACCACCACCACAAAAATACCACCTGGAGTTTCTTTTAGAAGACCAACTCCGAGACGAAGCTCGATGGCTCGAAACCCAAACTATAGCCCAACTCCAAGAACTTGCCCAAAGTGTGAACCAAATGGCTATATAGCAGAGGCAGTTGTAGTTGCATGGAAGAGGTGCGATTATCTTACAAACACCATCGGGATGGGATAATCTTGGCGAAGGAGCCACCTCTACCATCGAAAATTAGATGAGGTAACACCACACACCACGGGATCAGATCTCTACCTTTACCCAGCTAGCTGAAGAGATGCTTTAGCAAGCTTGGGGGAGATTCGTCAGATTGGTGGATGGATTGCCGAAGCATGGGATAAGCACACACGACCTGCTTTACTTCTTCAGTGGAGGACTACACTTTGATCTGCAAGAATCCATGATGAAGATGAATAGAGGGTGATTTTTTGGTATGCCACCTAAGGATGCATGGGACTATATGGAGATTGCAACCGCATCTCACGTATCGCTGAAAAGTAACTCATATGATTTGAATTTGAAACTTTTTGATATGAGTTTGTTTTCCCATGCAGACACCACCCCTGAGGCTTGTAATTCTGATACTCGCATCCATCATCACACCCCAGACGATATATCCCAGATGGATGACGAGCCATGCATTGGCCCATGGGTGGATACGATTTTTCTTGGAGAGGTTGGTGGCGATCAAGGACCACACCAGAGCACCAATGACCTCATGGACGTGGGTGATATGAATGATGGGACTTTTGAACGAATTTCGGGGAATGCTATTAATCATTATTCTACCACAGAGAACGGGAGTGAGGTGTACTTGGGTGAAATCAGTACCTCAGGCATCGGAGAACCCACGTCACTCTTCCCGTTCGATCGCATCCCCCACTTCATACCATGCGAGAGTATCGAGGAGACCGTGGATGATGTCCATATTGACGATGAGGATAAGAGCAAGACCACATCTCATTTCAGCGAGTCTAATGCCTCCTTACCTCTATCATTACCTCCACAGGACACTCCCACTCCACCAGATACATCGCATCCACCAGAGCTTACTGCTCCCGCTCAGGGAGATACTCTAAACTCCATTTTTGAATCTTTTACTCTATTTCATAACTCTTTAGATTCATATGCTATTGATCTAACATACCCCTCGCAGGATACATATTTTCATTCAACGGAGGTGTGTTGGTCCATGGATGCACCTGAGGAATATGTATATGGGTTTAGCGAAGCGACCATGGCGTCATCGTCGAGAAATTACAATTCATTTCTAGGGAGTTTTCGTCATCGCATTCCATGCATTTCTTTGATGATTATCTCTGGAATACATTCATTTCGGGAAAATTTTTATCACCAAGGACTAATACGCTTTTTCTTTTGCAGGACTTAGGTGGACGTCCTTAGAAGAAGCTGGAGGGAGCATTGCTAGGGTTCGTTCGTATCCGTGGCCTCAGGACATTGACAGAGACACGGAAAGAACAGATTGAGCAGCTGCCTGCTCCGATACATGTTTTGGATCCACCTTTCGAAAACAGGGGTACTCAACCCAATAATATAGATAATTTTACATTTTTCTAGGATCTTAATAAACCCGTCTCCTCTCCATAGAGGGGTGAGCGTGTTAGATTTAGATTTTTCTCAAGGTTTTAGAACTTTTCATTCCTCGAATAATCACTTACCCCTCGTTTGGCATGCCCCAAATTTTTTTAACCCATAAGTCCCAAACTTAGAATTTTATTAGCTCCTAGAGTCCAACGCTTAATTGCCTTAAGCTTAAAATTTTCAAATTTTTGAAAACCCACATCCACCTTGAGCTTACCATTTAGATGGATTTTGGTTGTGCTGCAGGACCCATCTCCACACGACCGTGTTGAGTAATCCATACGACCGTGTGGATGATGTGAGCAGGGGAGAAGGGAGGAGAAACAAGGCAGGGGAGCAACATCCCACTAATTCAAGATCATGCGACCGTATGGTTTTAACCATACGGCCGTTTGAGGACATGAGTGTTCCCCTCAATCCAAGCCATCTCCACACGGCCGTTTGTTTGGATTAATCCAAACGGCAGTGTACCTCTCGAAAAATTTGAAGAAAATGAAGAAGAGACCATAGAGTCTACACGGCTGTTTTCGAAAATCGAAACGGCCGCGTCAATTTCCAAACGGTCGTGTCATCCATCTTAATGGCCCAGCTTGACTTCATGCGGCCGTATGGGTTCGTCCCCTACGGTCGTGTCATCCACCCACCACACCACTATATATAGTCAAAGCCTTTATACAGTCGAGTCAAGCCTTATTTGTTTTCGAGAGCACCTCGCTTCAGCTTCTTCCTCCTCGACTAAAAAAATGCCCTAGCTCCGGCGATCCTCACCCCCCATTCACCCCCAGCTCCCCCCTCCACCTCCATCGTCGACAAATCCACTCTCTCATCCTCTTTTGCAAACCCTGATCAACCAATTGCAAAAAGATTTTTGTGGGCTAGTCGGCGCAGTACAGAAGCTAGGGCTTGAATCGAAGGGTCGACAGCTCAAGCCTCAATTCAACCAATGCTACGGCTGGGAGTAGATCGATAACTCAATTTACTTGGATTCACGGTGACTATGGCAATGAAGCTTTGGTAAACTCTTCCCCTTCCCCAAAATTTCAAAATTTTCCTGCTTCCTGCTTCCTGCTTCACATACTTAGGGTTATGATTGTTGCGCTACACTTGGTCGGTGTTGCTGCCTTCCCTCATTCACACTTCATTCACCCTCATCACCCCAAACCCTAACATACGATTACCATCACCTCTACACACAAGCCACTACACACATCTACATACACACCACCTTCACTTGCTTCACTCATCCACACTTCACCTTCACCATCATGACATTTGCCTTATATACACCCTCACATTTCACCCACACACTTCACTTCACCTCCACCACACACTGCACATACACTCCTACACTACTCACCCACACTCATACACAGACACTGCCCATTACACATCTACTCTCTCTCTCTCTCTCTCGCATATCCTTCACTCACCTACACTCATCTACACTTTCCCCCTACATACACACATTCACATTTCATACTACACACACACACCACACAATGCCACCTCACATGAAGCACCCACGCCCACCACCCCATGATTCCCAATTGAGGAGGTCTACACGACAGCGCACATCTGACCGACCTTCCACGTCTATACAGCCTCCATCACCACCTCCTGTGACCCCACCTCAGATACATACCTTGTGGATTACATTCATTTCTGAGGCCCAGAGGGATCGTTTTGCCACCCTCTCTCGGTGGACCTTGCTCACCACAAAGTTCGCGAGCATTCCTGATCTCGACACTTTAGGAGCCACCGAGGGTGTTAGACGTTTATATACCAATCTAGGGTGGAACAATTTCCTCGGCTTTAGAGCCCCTACTTATCAGAGACTCACTCTCGAGTTTCTCAGCTCCTTGAAGATAGTGGGTTCTACTATAGACTTCAGGGTATTAGACACTGATTATACACTCTCTTTTGATGCCTTGAACACTATTTTCCATTGGCATGTCGCCACGGCAGATGCCATCACCCCCCGTAGTAGCTCCCGCCCTACTTCCTTTAGTGCCTCCCGATTTTGTGATTTGATCACTGGGTTGGTAGTCTTCCCATGCACAGCGGAAAAGGCGTCTTGCATCATTCACCCATCCTTACGCCTTGCCCAACGTATCCTAGCGAGCACCCTGTTTTGTAGGGAAGAGACTGGGACGGTCACACGACCTGAGCTCCAATTTTTATGGGCCATGACACAGCCTGTAGTCTTCCGCACCACGTAAGATGGTGTATCATTTCGAGCCCGACAAAGACTTTTTCATGCGGGCTCAGGGTTCACACATAGGCTTATGAGAATCACCACGTCCTTCACGGGCAAGATTTGCTATGGCGGTCTCATTACCATGATAGTCGGTCAGCCTCCAGTGTCTTCGAGATAGACGATAGCATTGATCCTATCCATGGCCCTACCTCTTTAGATCTTTCAGTTTTAGCACATAGGCATATGATTAAGGTAAACTTGAGAGATTAGATTGTATGGCATTACGGGCCAGAGTATGCTTCCTACCTACACCATCCTGCCAAATCCTTTGTGCACAGAGATCACCGGGCTTACGCAGTGGACATTTCCATACGATGATGTCTTTCCTATCCCTGTGCAGCCCCAGCAACCTGAGCTACAGCCATAGCCACTGCCTCAGCCATCCACTTCTATACACTCACCACCATCCCCCACGGCCACCAAAGATTCCATAGCCACACAGATTCCACTTATCACTGACGGTTCTGGACCATCAGTCCTTCTCCCCCTCTCGATGGTCACACACGTCTTCTTATACTTGAGGGGATGGCTCGGGATTCCCAGCATCGTATGGATGCCTTTCAGGAGACACAGAGGCAGATCCTATCTTATGTCTCCGACATCCATCGACACCTCTTTCCACCACCACCACTCCCCGCCACCTGAGGCTGTCACTTCTATTTCTCCTCCACTTCCACTGCATCCACCGAGCCTGCACCCTAGCTCCACGCTAGCTTGGGGGAGACCCACACCTTTTTTCACTCCCCCACACTTTTTATATATCCTCGCACTTCATTGACTATATTGTATTGAGGACATTGCAGATTTTAGCTTGGGAGAGTAGCGTTTACACTTTTACTTTTTATTTTTTGTTTTCCATATCCACCTCCCTTTTGTGTCTATATCCACATGTATATATCATGTTTTTCCTTTTAGTTTTGCTTTCACTTCCATGCATCATATATCATATTTTATTTTCTTTTATTTTTCCTGTTTATTCCATGTTCATTCATCATGTTTCCCTTCTCTTTTATGCATACCCCAAAAAAACAAAAATTCAAAAATAGTTGCATCACATCATGCATTTTGTATTATACATGCATCATATACATATTTCGAGAAATTTCTTAAATCGAGCTATTTATGCGTGGTTTCCAAATAGGATTTCATTTTCTATCTTTTACGCTCGATTTCCTCGAAATTAGGACATGTTTTTAATCTCAGATCCCATTTTATATGCCTCTTATGATCATTCTCATATCCTCTAGGATAGAGGTACTCAAAACTAACCAAGGCATCTTAGAAATCCACTTTATGCATAAGCCTTTGAATTGATAGTTGAGTTTAATGGTTTATAACACATTAGACTTTGATAACAACATATTAGCGAGTATTGATGAGTGGCATCACTTTTTAAATCCATTCCTTCAAAAAAATAGAGGAAAAAATGTGCATATCTGAGAAAAAGAATAAATCATGCACCGTTCTCCCAGCGAACCTGAGTAACAAGATCCCCATGATAGAAACCGATGGGGCGTCGCGTCAAAAGGTCTAGCTTGGGGGAGTGCGTGAAAATAAGGATTACAATTGGTTCGAGCTAGTAGGGTTGAGGGGTCCTTTTTGACATGATGCCCTAAGGTCGTCTAACCTGGGAGTCATCGACCCAACGCTCCTTACACGAATCGATTAGAATCCAAATGAAAAAAGAGAAGATTTGGAAGCATGAATAGATTGTTGATTTCACGAGTCATGAAAATGAGGTGTTGTGAGAGCCATTTCTTCAATGGACCAATAAACCATTATATCAGATTTATCTTTTCTTCGACCATTACATAGCTTTGATCCCTTTGTTTTTGGTCAAAGGACGGGTTAGAGGAAACATCCTAGGTTTTGACCTTGATCATGGCATATAGTATATTATTTGATGATTCGAGTTAAAAACAACGTCCTAGGGTTATATTCCTATCAATAGAGAGGAGTTAGCATTTTAGATTTTCATGAATTTGAATTCCTATTTGTCCATGTATACATGCTCGAAGTTAAAATTTTCTCGAAACTCATATCATCATTTGCATGCTGGATTGCATATCCCATTCTTTACTCTTTTTTCGTTTTCCTCGAGGATGAGGAAAAGTTTAGCTTGGAGGATTTTCATAGGTAGTTTTCATACATGGTTTCTTTTCGCACACGTTTCACTCCACTACACCTCGTTTTCCATGCCATTTTACCCATCTTTTGTTCCTTTTTACGCTTTTTGTCTACTTGGTGCTTTTCAGGTGAAATTGGAGAGTTTTGGAGCTAAAGAGCAAGATTTTCAGGTTTTGGAGCGAAGGTTGGCACATGGAGCTTGATTCCTTGAATGTGGGCTTTGGTGTTATGTTGTAGAGCCATCTTGTGGAGTCGTGATCTAGTTGTGGAGTGTTGAGCTTTGAGCTAGAGTGTTGGATCAGGAGCATTGGAGTGTAGCTAGAGTTTTTAAATGGAGAATTGATGGGCATGGAGCTCATATATTTAGCATGAAGATGAGCTTGGAGGGATGATTGCTGAAGAAGAGCTTGGAAGGATGATAGCTGGAGCATGACAGAGCTTAGAGTGGGAGCTAGAAACTTGAAACCCAAATAATGAGCAACCAAGGTCTTCACACGGCCCTATGGAATCCCTCCATACGGCTGCGTCGTTCATATCTAGCCCAAGTAAAAGACGATAGCAGCGGAGAGTTCAAACATTTATGCTGTTGTTTGGAATAATCCACACAATTAAACAAACGCAAACACGAAGGATTTTATACTGGTTCCCCAACTTGGGTACATTCAGCCACACCAATATTCACTATGATCCTACACTAGGTAGTGAATACAGTCCCTACACAAGGGATACCCTACACAAGGGATTTGTCCTCCACAAGGACACACCAAACCATACACAAGGGTTAGTCCTACACAAGGACGTAAACTCCCACAAAGGGAGAAACTAACTCTCATAAAGATGAAATAAATAGACTCTTACCTCTATCCCTTGATGAGATGAACTTACTCAATGATGAATGCAAGGCATGGAAGAAGATCTCCAGGTGTTGAGATGAGCTTTGATTGCACTTGGAGGATTTTCCTATGATCTAGTTTCAATGCATGAAGAGGATTAATGCTCAAAAGAGGGAAATAAGAGAAATAGGAGTGGCTTTATGTATCTCACTGATATTCAATGTTGATCAAAAGTTCTAATAGAACTAAGGTACCTCATATATATAAGAAGCCAAGAAAACCCATTAAATCCAAACAAAAAAGCCAAAAGAAACAATTCTGCAACGGCTAGAATTTTTGCTGAAACAGCTCGGACAGGGGCCTATAGGCAAATGGTCAGGCACCTGGTGTAACGACTAGAATAATCCCAACGGCTATATTCTAAGCTAGGATAGGCGGCTGTAGAAGACTACACATGCACCTGTACCACTGTGTAGGAGCCTATAAAGGCTTCAGCAGGCGACTACCACATTGGATGGATTTAAGCTGGGAAATGACAACTTATGCACTTCTGTACCATGCGACTGATGAACAAAGTTTAGGCACCTGATGATTGACAGGCGACTGACAATTGTACTTCAGTCGACTGTCCCACAAGATGGATTGGAGCTCAAAATACCAAGTTACGCACATTGGTTCACTAGGCGAGTGCTGACATGCATCTGTCATTTGTACTTCACTCGTCTGTACCAAAAGCTCAAGCAAAGATTCAAGAAATGTTGACTTGATCTAGTGCATAACAGTCGCATGTAGAAGGATGGTCAGGCGCCTGGTGAACCACCAGTCGATTGTCATGCCTTCAGCAGGCGCCTGTTGGAAGGCCAAGACTCCAATTGAGTTCTTGGCAAGGGGAACCTATTGGGTTGAATGATGATCCTAAGGTTCACTAAGATGGTTAATGCATATGCATGAAAGAGTATGATCATCTAATCAAGGCAAACTAACACACACAAAGAAGTAAAAGACATAAATGTAAATATTACATGGATTACATTTATTTACTTCTAAGTGCACTACTCTTCAAGCTTGAGTAGCCGTGATTCTTCCCATCATCTTCCAAGCTTTGGCACCTCTTAATGAGCTTCCTTTCATCAAGTTCTAAGCTATGGCAGTGCTCCTCTTGATTGTCCATCCTTTCACCAAGCTTTTAGTCTCCAAAATGCTATTCTTCAATTGTTAAACATGAGACTAAAACATTGAGATCCATTAACAACAACATAATATTGTGATCATCATCAAAACTATATTGGTCTAAAAGCTAATACCTAGTATTCTCCCCCTTTTGATGATGACACACATTATGTAAAAGATAAATAAATAAAGCACAATGCTAATGAGCTCCTCATACTTATATGCACCAATTGAAAATAAATAAACCAATAAAACTACAGCTAAGGACATATAATAGGCAAAGATTATATAAACCATATCTCATATGTATACACACACACACACACACACACACACACACACACACACACACTAGCAAATGCCCATGTCCGGAGGGCACGACAAAGGTCGTCTCAGGGACGTGAAACCGACGGGGACAGCTGGCTCAAGGGTGAAAGAATGACGGGGACAGTCGTCTCCCGGACGCAATACCGACGATAAAAAAGTAGTCATAACCCGTGCCCGTGGGCACGGTTCAGTTAAGATTTTCTCCCATGAAATCTTCGTTCCCCAAAAAATTATTTACGTAGCCAAATTTTAAAGAAACAACAAATTAGCGTAAAAATATTTAGCGACGCGGGAGCATTCGGCACGGAACAATAAAGCGGCGCGGAAAATGCATTATGGATAATTTGACCAAAAATGAGGCATTATGTTCATGTTGCATCAAAGTTCATGTTGCATCAAACTATCCTGCTAATTTCATTCTATCAATCTGTGAATAAAAGCACATATATTTTTAAGTGTCAAACACAGGTGGGTGTTGTATCCAGCCTATACTAACATGACACTTTTGGTTTGGAGAAGCATCATGTGTATAATGTATGAAAAATGAGAAGGGCCTAGCATGTATGCTAGTACAACAGTCACATAGGATCCTAAGGACCATCTCAGGCTTTTAAATTATCCAAGTATGTTAGGAAATTTAGGAAGCATGTATATCATATGTGCTAAAATCTATAACATCTGTAACAACAAAGTCATAGTTGACATATATAAGCAATGTCATGACATACAACGTTTTAAGTCACTGTAAATTAGTCATTGGGGGGAGAGTTGAACAAAAAATAAAAAAGTAGAAAGAATAACCAAGGTATTAATAAATAGAACATGCTATTAAGTTATTAACATCTAATGTCGACAGCTAAAATGAGCATAATTAACATGCCTGTTACTTTCTATAAGCCAAATAAGGAAACTGGATTCAAGAGCTTAGAAATATGCTTTGCAAAATAATCAAAAACAACAAAGACTATAACCCAACTCCTTGAAGTTGGCAGCATGATGGAGTGCGGAAGGTATATGACATGAAAATGCATTAAGGATAATTTGACCAAAAATGAGGCATTATGTTCATGGTGCATCAAAGTTCATGTTGCATCAAATTATTCTTCTAATTTCATTCTATCAATCTGTGAATAAAGGTACATATATTTTAAGTGTCAAACACAGATAAGTGTTGTATCCAGCCTATACTAACATGACACAAATGGACCTAGATTCCATCCGAACTCTCAACCCATCAACCACAACATTGATCAGCTTCTGTGCATTAGCCATGTAACCACGTTCCTCCCAATCACATCCAACCATGAAAATAATTGCACTTTGTGAAGTAAAAACACCATGCAAGTAACTATTAAAATTTACATTTGTTACATCAAAGAGTAGCACCTTAAGTCATGTAGATCCAGTTTTATTAGTCTAAGCCAAGTAGCACCATAATAATATTTACATTTACATCTGTTACATCAAAGATTTTAATACACAATCCATCATGGTTCAACAGGAAATTTCCTCTTCATTACATTATAAAGGAAATACGTGTCAATCCTAATCCAACATCGTGTGTCGTCTGGATGCACAATAACCTAGTTAAATTACAAACATAAATTGGTTAGAGAAATAAAGAAATATGTGATAATATTAATAATTTAAAGTTAAAAAGTTTTTACCTTATGCGGGGAGCATATGTGGACGTGCGTTATGGACCCAATCAAGCTCCTTTAAGAACTAACTTCCAATTCTATAACACAAACGATATGTTGATATTCAATGAAAATGATATTGTGGGAATAAAATTCTAATATTTTCTACATTACCTCCATAACACATGTTTCTGATGCATCAATATTCCTGGTCAACTGTGCTTCTACAATTCTTTTTGCATCTTGCTGACAATAATAATAATAATAATAATAATTTACTAACTTAAAAATTCTTATATGTAAATGATAACTTATGTATTGTCAGCATACCTTGTCCCACCAAATTCTTTTATATTCACGCAACGTGACAGCTATATTATTTTGAGCAAGTAACACAACCTATGAGAATACAAACTATTAAGAAATCAAATGAAATGAAATAAAATATATAGGAAAAAGGTTTACTATATATTTTTTGGGAATAGAGGAAACAACCTCCTCTCCACATAGAAACAACGTTTACTCTCCATGTGTCCTCATATTCCTACAAAACTCACACGAATTTCATGCGAGTCCCAGAAATTAGAGATGGATGCAATTACTTGTGTTTTGAATCCAAAAGTAAATTTTGTGTAGTTTTTCCGTAGAAAACATTGCTTACACACTATCGGAAGCTCAGAAACGAAGATTCTGATTGTTTGAGGCCGCGAATACCCTCCTTCATCCATTAGAGAGAGTTACGTCAGCCACAAATCGAAAAATGCTTCAAACCTTCTATTTTGGACAACCGTTAGGCAATTCCAATTGAAATTGCATGGGAATAGAGTAAACAGCCTCCTCTCCGCATAGAAACAGTATTTACTCTCCATTTGTCCTCATATTCCTCCAAAACTCCTACGAATTCCATGCGAGTCCCAGAAATCAGAGATGGGTGCAATGAATTATGTTTTGAATCCAAGAGTAAATTCTTGAAGTTTTTGTAGAAAACGATGGTGACGCACTGTCGAAAGCTTAGGAACAAAGATTTCGATCGTTTCAGGCCTAGAATGACATCCTTCATCCATTATAGTGAGCTAGGTCAGCCAGTAACCGAGAATGCTTCAAACATGCTATTTTGGTTAACCGTTGGGCAATTCCAATTGAAACTACAATGGAATAGAGGAAACAACCTCCTCTCCACATAGAAATAACGTTTACTCTCCATTTGCCATCATACTCCTCCAAAACTCACACGAATTCTGTGCGAGTCCAAAAATCAGGAACTGGTGCAATTGCTTGTGTTTTGAATCCAAAAGTAAATTCGTGCATTTTTCCGTAGAAAACGATGGTGACACACTTTTGGAAGCTTGGAACGAAGATTTCGATTGTTTGAGGTATAGAATGCCCATTCGAGAGAGCAAATGCAGCCAGAAACCGAAAAATGCTTCAAACCTTCTATCTTTGGAAACTGTTGGATAATTCTAATTGAAATTACGTGGGAATAGAGTAAACAACCCCCTCTCCGCATAGAAACACAGTTTACTTTACATTTCTCCTCATATTCCTCAAAAACTCCTAAGAAATCTGTGCGAGTCCTAGAAATCTGAGATGGGTGTAATTGCTTGTGTTTTAATTCCAAGAGTAAATTCGGTTAATTTGTCGGTAGAAAACAATAGTGACATAGTATTGGATGCTGAAGAATGAATATTTCGTTTGTTTGAGGCCTATAATGCCCTCCTTCATCCATTAGAGTGAGATATGACAGCTAGAAACCGAAAAATTCTTCAAACATGCAATTATGGGCAACCATTGGGCAATTCCAATTGAAATTTCGTGGGAATAGAGGAAACAATCTCCTCTCCACATAGAAACGACGTTTACTTTCCATTTGTCCTCATATTCCTCTAAAACATCCACGAATTCCATTCGAGTCCCAAAAATCAGAGACGGGTGCCATTGCTTGTGTTTTGCATCCAAAAGTAAATTCTTGTAGTTTTTCGGAAGAAAACGATGGTGACGTACTATTGGAATCTTGGAAATGCAGATTTTCGATCGTTTGAGGCCTAGAATGCACTCCTCCATCTATTATTAGAGAGAGCTAAGGCTGCCAGAAACCAAAAATTGCTTCAAACCTGCTATTTTGGCAACCTTGGGACGATTCCAACTGAAATTATGTGGGATAAAAATCTCCTCTCCACATAGAAACCACGCTTACTCTCCATTTATCCTCATTTTCCTGCAAAACTCCCACGAGTTCTGTTCGAGTCCCAGAAATCAGAGACGTGTGCCATTGATGGTTTTTCCGAATCAAAGAGCAAATTTTTGTAGTTTTTCGTTAGAAAACGATGGTGACATACTATCGATGCTCAGGAACGAAGATTTCGATCGTTTGAGACCTAGAATGTCATCCTTCATCCATTAGAGTGAGATAGAACAGCCAGAAACCGAAAAATGCTTCAGACCTGCTATTACGGGAAACCATTGGGCAATTCCAAATGAAATTTCATGGGAATAGATAAAACAACCTTCTCTTCGCATATAAACAACCTTTACTCTCTATTTTTCCTCATATTCCTCCAAAACTCCCACAAAATTCGTGCAAGTCCCAGAAATCAGAAATGGGTGCAATTGCTTGTGTTTTGAATCCCAAAGTAAATTCGTATAGTTATTCGGTAGAAAACGATGGTAACGCACTATCGAAAGCTCAGAAATAAGATTTCGATCGTTTGAGGCCTAGCATACCTCCTTCATCCATTAGGAGGAGAGGGGGGCAGCCAGAAACCAAAAAGTGCATCAACCCTTCTATTTTGGACAACCGTTGGTAATTCCAATTGAAATTTCATTGGAATAAAGTAAACAACCTCTTCTCCACGTAGAAACACCGTTTACTCTCTATTTGTCATCAAATTCCTCCAAAACTCCCACGAATTCCGTCCGAGTCCCAGAAATCAGAGACGGGTGCCATTGCTTGTGTTTTGAATCCAAAAGTAAATTGTTGTATTTTTATGGTAGAAAACATTGGTGAAACACTATGGATGCTCAAGAATAAAGACTTCGATTGTTTGAGGCCTAGAATGTCTCCTTTATCTAGTAGAGTGAGCTAGGGCAGCCAGAAACCAAAAAATGCTCCAAACATGCTATTTTCCTCACCGTTGGGCAATTACAAGTGAAATTACTTAGGAATAGAGTGAACAACCATCTCTTTAAATATAAACAATGTTTACTCTCCATTTTTCCTCATATTCCTCCAAATCTCGCACAAAATCCATGTGAGTCCCAGAAATCAGAGACGGGTGCAATTACTTGTGTATTGAATCCCAGAGTAAATTAGTGTAGTTTTTTGTTAGAAAACGATGGTGACGCACTATCTAAAGCTCAGGGACAAATATTTCGATCGTTTGAGGCATATAATGCCCTCCTTCATCCATTAGAGAGAGCTAGGGCAGCCAAAAAGCGAACAATGCTTCAAACCTGCTTTTATGGGCATCCATTGGGCAGTTCCAATTGAAATTGCATAGGAATAGAGTAAATAACCTCCTCTCCAAATAGAAACAATGTTTACTCTTCATTTGTCCTCATATTTCTCCAAAACTCGCATGAAATCTGTCTGAGTCCCAGAAATCATTAGACGTGTGCAATTGCTTGTATTTTGAATCCAAGAGTAAATTTGTGTAGTTTTTTTAGAAAATGATGGTGACACAATATCGGAAGCACATGGACGAAGATTTTGATCGTTTGAGTCATAGAATGCCCTACTTCATCCATTAGAGAGAGATAGAGCGGCCAGAAACCGAAAAATGCTTCAAATATTCTATTTTGGGCAACCGTTTGGCAATTACAATTGAAATTACGTGGGCATAGAGTAAATAACCTCCTCTCCACATAGAACCAACATTTACTCTCCATTTGTCTTATTCCTCCAAAACTCCCACGAAATCCGTGCGAGTCCCAGAAATCAGAGACGGGTGAAATTGCTTGTGTTTTGAATCCAAGAGTAAATTCCTGTAGTTTTTTTGGTAGAAAACGATGGTGACGCACTATCGGATACTTATGAATGAAGACTTCGATAGTTTAAGTCCTAAAATGCCCTTCTTCATCCATTAGAGTGAGCACGGGCAACCAGAAACCGAAAAATGCTTCAAACATGTTATTTTGGCAACGTTGGGCAATTCCAGTTGAAATTACGTGGAAATAGAGTAACAACCTCCTCTCCGCATAGAAAGAACGTTTACTCTCCATTTGTCCTCATATTCCTTAAAACTCCCAAGAAATCTGTCCGAGTCCCAGAAATCAGAGACATGTGCTATTTGCCTGTGTTTTGAATCCCAGAGTAAATTTGTATAGTTTTTCGATAGAAAACGATGGTGACGTACTATCGGATGCTCTCCATTTGCCCTCTCTCATCCATTACAGAGAGCTAGTGCAACCAGAAACCGAACAATGCTTTAAACCTGCTATTATGGGCAACCATTGGGCAATTCCAATTGAAATTTTATGGGAATAGAGGAAACAACCTCCTCTCCACATGGAAACAACGTTTACTCTCCATTTTCCCTTATATTCCTGCAGAACTCCCACGAATTCCGTTCGAGTGCCGAAAATCATAAACGGGTGCCATTACTTGTGTTTTGCATCCAAGAGTCAATTCTAGTAATTTTTCTGTAGAAAACGATGGTGACGCACTATCGGAATCTCGTGAATGAAGATTTCGATCGTTTGAGGCCTAGAATGCCCTCCTTCATCTATTAGGGAGAGCTAAGGCAGCCAGACACCAAAAAATGCTTCAAACCTGCTATAATGGGCAACCATTGGGCAATTCCAATTGAAATTTCATGGGAATAGAGGAAACAACTTCCTCTCCACATAGAAACCACCTTTACTTTTTCCATTTGTCCACATATTCCCCCAAAACTTTCACAAATTCCGTGCGAGTCCCAGAAATCAGAGACGGGTGCAATTGCTTGTGTTTTGAATCCAAGAGTAAATTCGTGTAGTTTTTCTGTAGAAAACTATGGTGACACCCTATCGGAAGATCGGAACAAAGATTTCAATCGTTTGAGGCATATAATGCCATCATTCATCCATTCGAGAGAGCAAGGGCAGCTAGAAACTTAAAAATGCTTCAAACCTTCTATTTTGGGAAACTGTTGGGCAATTCCAATTGAAATTACGTGGGAATATAGTAAACAACCCCCTCTTCGCATAGAAAGAAAGTTTACTCTCCATTTCTCCTCATATTCCTCCAATACTCCCAAGAAATCTGTTCCTAGAAATTCGAGACGGGTGCAATTGCTTGTGTTTTGATTCCAAGAGTAAATTCATGTAGTTTTTCGGTAGAAAACGATGGTGATGTACTATCGGATGCTCAAGAGAAAATATTTCGATTGTTTAAGGCCTATAATGCCCTTCCTCATCCATTAAAGTGCGCTATGACAGCTAGAAACCGAAAAATGCTTCAAACCTGCTATTATGGACAACCATTGGGCAATTCCAAATAAAATTTTGTGGGAATAGAGGAAACAACCTCATCTCCACATAGAAACAACGTTTACTCTCCATTTGTCCTCAAATTCCTCCAAAATATCCACGAATTTCGTTCGAGTCCCATAAATCAGAGATATGTGTCATTGCTTGTGTTTTGCATCCAAGAGTAAATTCATGTAGTTTTTTGATAGAAAAGAATGCCCTCCTTCATCCAAGAGTAAATTCATGCAGTTTTTGCATCCAAGATTTCGACCGTTTGAGGCTTAGAATGCCCTCCTTCATCCATTAGATAGAGCTAAGGCAGCCAAAAACCAATAAAATGCTTCAAACCCACTATAATGGGCAACCATTGGGCAATTCCAATTGAAAATTCGTGGGAATAGAGGAAACAAACTCCTCTCCGCATAAAAAGAACGTTTACTCTCTATTTGTCCTCATATTCCTCCAAAACTTCCACGAATTCCGTGCAAGTCCAGAAATCAGAGACGGGTGCAATTGCTTGTGTTTTGAATCCAAAAATAAATTCGTGTAGTTTTTCTGTAGAAAACGATGGTGACACACTATCGGAAGCTCGAAACGAAGTTTTCGATCGTTTGAGGCCTAGAATGCCCTCATTCATCCATTAGAGAGAGCTAGGGCAGCCATAAACCGAAAAATGTTTCAAATCTTCTATTTTGGGCAACCGTTGGGTAATTCCAGTAGAAATTACGTTGGAATAGAGTGAACAACCCCCTTGCCACATAAAAACAACGTTTACTCTATATTTGTCCTTATATTCCTCCAAAACTCCCAAGAAATCTGTGCAAGTCCCGAAAATTAGAGACGGATGCAATTGCTTGTGTTTTGAATCCAAGAGTAAATTCGTGTAGATTTTCGGTGGAAAACAATGGTGACGTACTATCGGATGCTCAGGAATGAATATTTCGATCGTTTGAGGCCTAGAATGCCCTCCATCTATTAGAATGAGCTTGGGTAGCCAGAAACCGAAAAATGTTTCAAACATGCTATTTATGGGCAACCATTGGGCAATTCCAATTGAAATTTTGTAGGAATAGAGAAAACAACCTCCTCTCCATATAGAAACAACGTTTACTCTCCATTTCTCCTCATAATCCTCCAAAACTCCCATGAATGCCATTCAAGTCCCAGAAATCAGAGATGGGTGCCATTGATTGTGTTTTGCATCCAAGAGTAAATGCGGTAGTTTTCGATAGAAAACGGTGGTACATACTATCGGATGCTCAGGTATGTATATTTCGATCGTTTGAGGCCTAGAATGCCCTCCTTCATCCATTAGAGTGAGCTAAGGCAGCCAGAAACGGAAAAATGCTTCAAACATGCTATTAACTGTTGGGCAATTCCAATTGAAATTTTGTGGGAATAGAGGAAACAACCTCCTCTCCACATGGAAACAACGTTTACTCTCCATTTTCCCTTATATTCCTGCAAAACTCCCACGAATTCCGTTCGAGTGCCAAAAATCCGAGACGGGTGCAAATACTATGTCCTGCATCCAAGAATAAATTCTTGTTGCTTTTCGATAGAAAACGATGGTGACGCACTATCGGAATCTCGGGAATAAAGATTTCGATTGTTTGAGGCCGTGAAAACCCTCTATCCATTAGAGAGAGCTAAGGTAGCCAGACACCAAAAAAATGCTTCAACCCTGCTATAATGGGCAACCATTGGGCAATTCCAATTGAAATTTCGTGGGAATAAAGGAAACAACCTCCTCTCCACATAGAAACAACCTTTACTTTTCCATTTGTCCATTGCGCAATTGCTAGTGTTTTGAATCCAAGAGTAAATTCGTGTAGGTTTTTGGTAGAAAACGATGGTGATGTACTATCAGATGCTCAGGAACGAATATTTCAATTGTTTGAGGCTAGAATGCCCTCCTTCATCTATTAGAGTGAGCTAGGGCAGCCAAAAACCGAAAAATACTTCAAACATGCTATTATGGGCAACCATTGGGCAATTCCAATTGAAATTACGTGTGAATAGAGGAAACAACCTTCTCTCCGCATAAAAACAACGTTTACTCTCTATTTGTCCTCATATTCCTCCAAAACTCTCACGAAATCTGTGCGAGTTACAAAAATCAGAGACGGGTGCAATTGCTTGTGTTTTGAATACAAGAGTAAATTCTCATAGTTTTCAGTAGAAAATGATGGTGACGCACTATCGGATGCTTATGAATGAAGACTTCGATAGTTTAAGGCCTAAAATGCAGTCCTTCATCCATTAGAGTGAGCTAGGGCTGGCAGAAGCCGAAAAATGATTCAAACCTGCTATTTTGGGCAACTGTTGGGCAGTCCAATTGAAAATTGTGGGAATAGTGGAAACAATCTCCTCTCCATATAGAAACAACATTCACTCTCCATTTGTCCTCATATTCATCCAAAACTCACATGAATTACATGCGAGTCTGAGAAATTAGAGACGGGTTCAAATGCTTGTGATTTGAATCCCAGAGTAAATTCGTGTAGTTTTTCAATAGAAAACGACGGTGACGTACTATCGGATGCTCTGGAACGATATTTCAATCGTTTTAGGCCTAGAATGCCCTCTTTCATCCATGAGAGTGAGTGTGTCAACCAGAAAACGAACAATGCTTATGGGCAACCATTGGGCAATTCCAATTGAAATTTCGTGGGAATATAGGAAACAACCTCCTCTCCACATAGAACCAACGTTTAATCTCTACTTTTCTCTCATATTCCTGTAAAATTTCCACGAATTCCGTTCGAGTCCCAGAAATCAGAGACGGGTGACATTGCGTGTGTTTTGCATCCAACAGTAAATTCTTGTAGTTTGTTGGTAGAAAACGATGGTGACGCACTATCGGAATCACTGGAATGAAGATTTCGATCGTTTAAGGCCTAGAATGCCATCCTTTATCCATTAGAGAGCGCTTAGGCAGCTAGAAACCAAACAAATGCTTCAAACCTGCTAAAATGGGCAACCATTGGGCAATTCCAATTGAAATTTTGTGAGAATAGAGAAAACAACCTCCTCTCCATATAGAAAGAACATTTACTCCCCATTTGTCATCATATTCCTCCAAAACTTCCACGAATTCTGTGGAGTCCCAGAAATCATAGACGGGTGCAATTTCTTGTGTTTTAAATCCAAGAGTAAATTCATGTAGTTTTTCTATTGAAAACGATGGTGACACACTATCGGAAGCTCGGAACGAAGTTTTCGATCGATTGAGGCCTAGAATTCCCGCCTGCATCCATTAGAGAGAGCTAGGTAGCCACAAACCGAAAAATGCTTCAAACCTTCTATTTCGGGCAACCGTTGGGCAATTCCAACTGAAATTAGTTTGAATAGAGTAAACAACCCCCTCGCCATATACAAACAACGTTTACTCTTCATTTATCCTCATATTCCTTCAAAACTTCCATGAAATCCGTGCGAGCCTCATAAATCAGAGACGGGCGCAATTGCTTGTGTTTTGAATCCAAGAGTAAATTCGTGTAGGTTTTCGGTAAAAACGATGGTGACGTACTATCGGATGCTCAGGAAGGAATATCACAATCGTTTGAGGCCTAGAATGCCCTTCTTCATCTATTAGAGTGAGCTAGGGGAGCCAGAAATCGAAAAATGTTTCAAACATGCTATTTATGACAACCATTGGGTAATTCCAATTGAAATTTCGTGGGAATAGAGAAAACAACCTCCTCTCCACATAGAAACAAAGTTTATCTCTATTTCTCCTCAAATTCCACCAAAACTTCCAAGAAAGCCGTTCGAGTCCCAGAAATCAGAGACATGAGCCATTGCTTGTGTTTTGCATCCAAGAGTAAACGCGGAAGTTTTTCAATAGAAAACGATGGTGACATACTATCGGATGCTCAGGTACGAATATTTCGATCGTTTGAGCCCTAGAATGCCCTCCTTCATCCATTAGAGTGAGCTAGGCTAAGATAGCTAGAAACTGAAAAATGCTTCAATCATGCTATTATGGGCAAACATTGGACAATTCCAATTGAAATTTCGTGGGAATAGAGGAAACAACCACCTCTCCACATAGAAACAAGGTTTTACTCTCCATTTATCCTCATATTCCTCCAAAACTCCCACGAATACCGTTTGAGTCCCAAAAATCAGAGACGGGTGCTATTAATGTGTTTTGCATCCAAGAACAAATTCTTGTAGTTTTTCGGTAGAAAACGATGGTGACGCACTATCGGAATCTCGGGAATGAAGATTTCGATTGTTTGAGGCCTTGAAAACCCTCTTTCATCCATTAGTGTGAGCGAGGGTAGACAGAAATTGAAAAATACTTCAAACCTGCTATTATGTGCAACCAATGGGTAGTTCAAATTGAAATTTTGTGGAATAAAGGAAACAATCTCCTCTCCGCATGAAACAACGGTTACTCTCTATTTGTCCTCATATTCCTCCAAAACTCACACGAAATCTGTGCGAGTCCTAGAAATCAGAGACGTATGCAATTGATTGTGTTTTGAATCCAAGAGTAAATTCTTGTAGTTTTCAGTAGAAAACGATGGTGACGCACTATCGGATTCTTATGAATGAAGATTTTGATAGTTTAAGGCCTAAAATATCGTCCTTCGTCCATTAGAGTGAATTAGAGCAGCTTGAAGCCGAAAAATGATTCAAACATGCTATTTTGGGCAACCGTTGGGCAGTCCAATAAAAATTTTGTGGGAATAGAGGAAACAACCACCTCTCCACATAGAAACAACGTTTACTCTCAATTTGTTCTCTTATTTCTCTAAAACTCACACGAATTCCAGGCGAGTCCCAGAAATCAGAGACGGATGCAATTGCTTGTGTTTTGAATCCCAGAGTAAATTCGTGTATTTTTTCGATAGAAAACGATGGTGACGCACTATCGGATGCTCTGGAATGAATATTTCGATCGTGTGAGGCCTAGAATGCCCTCTCTCATTCATTAGAGTGAGTGGGACAACCAGAAACCGAGCAATGCTTTAAACCTGTTATTATGGGCAACCATTGGGCAATTCCAATTGAAATTTCGTGGAAATAGAGGAAACAAACTCTTCACCACATATAAATAACGTTTACTCTCCTTTTCTCTCATATTCCTGCAAAATTCCCACGAATTCCGTTCGAGTCCCAGAAATCAAAGACGAGTGCCATTGCTTGTGTTTTGCATCCAAGAGTAAATTCTCGTAGTTTTTCGGTAGAAAGCGATGGTGATGCACTATCGGAATCTTGAGAATGAAGATTTCGATCGTTTGAGGCCTAGAATGCCCTTCTTCATCCATTATAGAGAGTTAAGGCAGTTAGAAACAAAAAAAAATGCTTCAAACCTGCTATAATGGGCAACCATTGGGCAATTCCAATTGAAATTGCGTGGGAATAGAGGAAACAACCTCCTCTCCTCATAGAAACAACGTTTACGATATTTTTCCTCATATTCCTTCAAAAATCCCATGAAATCCGTGCGAGTCCCAGAAATCAAAGACGGATGCAATTGCTTGTGTTTTGAATCCCAGAGTAAATTCGCGTAATTTTTCGGTAGAAAACGGTAGTAAAGCACTATTGGATGCTTATGAATGAAGACTTCGATAGTTTAAGGCTTGAAATGCTCTTCTTCATCTAAAAGAGTGAGCTTGTGTAGCCAGAACCGAAAAATGATTCAAACCTGTTATTTTGGAGAACCGTTGGGCAAATCCATTTGAAATTACATGGAATAGAGTAAACAACCTCCTCTCCGAATAGAAATAACTTTTACTCTGCATTTGTCCTCATATTCCTCCAAAACTCCCAAGAAAACCCTGCGAGTCCCAGAAATCAGAGACGGGTGCAATTGATTATGTTTTGAATCCCAGAGCAAATTCGTGTAGTTTTTCGGTAGAAAATGATGCTGACATACTATCGGATGCTCTGGAACGAATATTTCGATCGTTTGAGGCCTAGAATGCCCTCTCTTCATCCATTAGATAGAGCTAAGGCAGCTAGAAACCAAAAAATACTTCAAACCTGCTATAATAGGCAACCTCTGGGCAATTCCAATTGAAATTTCGTGGGAATAGATAAAACAACCACCTCTCCACATAGAAATAACGTTCACTCTCCATTTCTCTTCATATTCCTCCAAAACTTCCACGAATTTCGTGCGAGTCCCTGACGTGCGTTTATATTTCATATATTTGCGCACGTTTTCTTCCGTGTTTTTCCGTTATTTACCGTCGTCTTATATTCATTTTCTCGTGTTTTCTTGTTTTCTTTTACTTTTCCGTGTTTTCCGTATTTTGCAGGAGTTTACTGGCATAGGGGACATAAAACGATGATATCGCAAGTCCCCGAAGCAACGGGAGGAGTCACGCGTGATCCAGGGGGTCAAACGACGATGATATCATCTTTCAGCCCCTCACCCGATCGGTTGGTCATCTTCAACCGATCGGGTGATGCACGCGTGCACCACCCGGACGCAGCTTGGAGCTCACAAGAAGTCACCCGGTCAGTTCGTAGGCCGGTTCAAAAGCCCAAAGTCTCTGGATTTTTATTGTGATTGCCAACCGATCGGGTAACCTTCACCCGATCGGTTCATCTGTAGCCGAATCTCCAGAGCCAAGACACGGTCAGCTCAACCAGCATCCTAACCCGACGGCACCAAGATTCAACCGGTCACATTTATATGTCAACCGACCGGGTGAAGATGACCGGGTGAAGTCCCGCATTGCGCTGTAAATGAGTGAAGCAGATCACTCGATCGGTTGACTTGTCAACCAATCGGGTGATATCATTTTCTATATATAGAACCCCTAGGTTTTCCAGAAACGGGAGTTGGTTATTTTTTACTGTTTTCTTCATTTTGTGACGGCTGTAATTTCCCATTTTTTGTAAGTTTTCAGATCTTTGTCAAACTTTAGTACTATCTTAATTGCTTTACTACCATTGCATTTCTATTGTCTGATCATGATTTTTACGGTTGATTTCTGTTTAGATCGCTTTTTACTAAATATGTGTGAGTAGTTCCCAAATCTGGGATTTAGGCGGAAACCCCTTCGTGGGCTCTTCCCGATGCGTCCATAGGTCTAGGAAATCGATAGGGATTAGGAATCTAACGGTTACGCGGGGTGTTTTATTGTCATCGGCGGGAAAAAGACCGCCTTTGACCGTTGGACCAAGGGGGAATAAACTTGGCGGTTGACTCCCTAGCAATAGCTCACGCCCTTAGCGTAAACGCCGAATCCTAGCGCGCGGGAGCGGCAGGATGAGACGTTGGAAGTTATCGTTGCGAGCTTAGTGCTCCCGGAGTCGGTCAGTGTTAATGGACACGGGAGTGCCCACTGACCGAACCCGGGAAGTCCGGCGTATCATCCTGGGCACCGACCGAAATATCGGGCCCATGGGACACTGGTACCACTCTTAGAGGCAACGTCTTACCATTAGACCCTAATTCCGATCGTTATCCTACCCGTAGGCTGTATCGGCGAGAGTCGCTCGATAGGGTGGAAACCAAAGTCCCGGGTTTTTCCTTTATATTGTCTATACCTTGCATTCCATTTACCGTGACAAACCATCATTCGATCCGGGCTAGCTCGCCCATGGGGTGAATTTGATCCTCTTTGACACAAGCACATCCACGCCTCCCTGAGTTCGACCCCCAAGCCACACTACAACACCGTGCGCTTGTGGTTACAAATATTTAAATCTCACGCCCCCAATCATATTATTGCACACATATAGCACGCATAAGCGGGGGACGTCAAGCTTTATGGCGCCGTTCCCGGGGAGGCAACGTGCTTGTTATTTTTGGATTTCATGAACCTTTGTGTCTAGCTCTCATCCCTACCTCGCGATAATTTTCGCATTCTTCTTTTTCCTTTTTATCTTCTTATTTTTATTTTTATTTTTTATCTTGTCTGTTTCTTTCCCACTTTTCGCTTCACGGGTGTTTGTTGTTTTTCATGCGCAGGAGTTCAAGAAGTCTCAACGACTTGATCCCCGTTGATCCAGAGATAAACGCCACCCTAAGGCGTTTGGCCGCCGAGAAGCGAAGAATAGAGGATCCTGAAACCGTGGGGGAGAACACCCCACCTCACAAGTCCCTGCTGGAGTACTCGATGCCTTCCATCGAGTCCACCTCCGCCATCCGTCCTCCGGCTATTACAGCCCAAAGCTTCGAGCTTAAGCCATCTTTGGTGACGTGGATCCAGCATGATCAATTTTTGGGTGCACCCATGGAGAACCCCATTGAGCATTTGGACTCCTTCTTGGAGAAATGTGACACCTTTCGGATAAACGGTGTCACAACTGAGGCGATCCGACTGAAGCTGTTCCCCTTCTCTCTGCGAGATAAGGCCAAGCTGTGGCTTAGGGGAAAGGACCCGAATACATTCAACACCTGGGAGAATCTCTCAAATGCCTTCCTGATGAAGTTCTTTCCTCCGGGGAAGACCATGAAGCTGAGGAGTGAGATCTCCTCCTTCTCCCAGGCCAGCCATGAGTCTCTGCACGAAGCCTGGACCAGATACAAGGAGATGCAGTGAAGATGTCCCCACCATGAGCTCCCCAAGTGGCAGATCATAAATCTGTTTTATATGGGTTGAGGGACGATTTAAAATCTTCCATGGACGCCGCGGCTGGAGGGTCCTTCATGTCGAGAAGCGAAGAAGATGTCGGACAGATTCTGGAAAATATGGCATCTAATAATGAGCGGTGGTGTGACGAGAGAGCCACACCTAGATCTGGGGGCATCCATAGGGTCGAGGACGTCGACAAATTGTCAAGCAAGTTTGACTTGCTGTCGACCCAGATCTCCGCATTGATGGTAGGCGCCGGTGGCGCCGGTACACAACAGATTGCTGCGGTGGAATCTGAAGTTTTTGGAGAGTTCGACGGTGGTGACATCTCACCACCGTTGGATCAGGCGAGCGCGTTATTTTACAATCCTACAGGGAATGCGCCTTTTCCACCACGAACCAACTCCAACCCGGCCTACTCTCCAAACAACCAGAATCATCCGAACCTTAGTTACCGGGCACCATATCAGCAGCCGACTCAGCAGCAACAACAACAGATATATCAGCCGGCTAGGCCCCAGCAGCAGTTTCAGCAACAGCAATTCCAGCAGTAACAACCTCCACAACAATATCAACAATACACTCCAAGGAATCAGCAGCCCACCCAGCAGCAATACGGCCAGCAGAGGGCCATCTCTCCGGTTGAGTCCCTCTTGACTCAATACATCATCAACCAGGAGAAGATAAATCTGAAGCTGGAGATGGGACAGAGAGTGCTCACTGATCAGGTGACCCAGCTGGGGTTACAAGTGGCGAACCTTCAGAGACCGCAGAATCTATTACCGCCACAGCCTGAAGTGAACCCGAGGGGGGTAAATCAGACCTTGGCACTCACGCATGAGCATGAGAACTTGTCCGCCATCGTCTTGAGGAGCGGAACACAAATACCCACGAGAGTACCCCCCAAAGGACCGGAAGCACCGTTGGTCGTGGAACGACCAATTGAGAAATTAAATGACGACGGTGCTTCGTCGCCCAAGCCAACTACTCCGGAGGGAGTTCATAGAGAGGAGAAGAAAAAGGATGAGGAAGGGAACCTAAGAGTATTCAAGCCCATTGTGCCTTTTCCACAACGGCTTGCCCAAGCCAAGATTGATGAGAAGTATGGCAAATTCTTTGCCATGGTGAAAGATCTGAGCTTACAAATCCCCTTCCTCGAGGCCATCGAGACAATTCCCTCATATGCCAAATTTCTAAAGGACTTGGTGACACGGGGATCCAGAAAGGAGAAGGTCGTGTTAACGGCGGAGTGCAGCGCCCTCATTCAGCGCGCAAATCCGCCCAAGCTCAAAGACCCAGGAAGTTTCTCCATCCCTTGCTCTATTGGGGAAGTGCAAATCCAGAGGGCGCTCGTCGATCTAGGAGCGAGCGTCAGGTTAATGCCCCTATCGTTGTACAAGAGAATAGGGATGGGAGACTTGGAGCCCACCGACATGACATTACAACTTGCTGACCGTTCGGTCAAGTACCCGGTGGGAGTAGTAGACGACCTCCCCGTCGATGTGAGAGGAGTACAAGTACCGGTTGATTTTGTGGTGATGGACATGCCGGAAGACAAGCATACCCCTATTATCCTTGGACGGCCCTTTATGGCAACCGCCGGAGTTTTGATAGACGTGAAGAATGGGAAGCTTTCCCTCAATGTCGGTCAAGAAAGAGTCGAATTTGACTTATGGTTGTCGATGAATCACCCAAATCCCTCGGACGATCCTAGTATCAGTATGTTGGAGAACGAAGAAGATAGAGCTATTGAAACAAGTGCCTGGGAAGTACTCTCGAGGAATCCCCCCGATAGCTTGGGGGACCTAGGAGAGCGAGTTGGCGCACCTAATGAAAAAGATGCTAACGAGGCTGTCGCCCAACGTGTGACCCCTCCCGGATTCCCTAAGGCTCCTCCTATGAGGAGAAAGGGGAAAGAGCCCATGGACCTCACCGATGATGAGGTCCGGATCCTGAAAAAGATGGCGGTAGACGCCAATTTGAGGGAGAAGCCCCCGGATCCTGTCGACAAAGGGAGGGTAGTTGAGCGAATCTTCTTACAGCCGCCGACTACACCAAAAGCCACAAGCTCTGGAGCTGAAGAGATGCCGGATTTTGGGCATCACCCGTATCGCCCACCATGAACATCATTTACAGGCGTCGAGCCAACGACGTTAAACAAAGACGCTTCATGGGAGGCAACCCATGCTCTAAACTTTTGTTTCAATTTTTAGGATTATTTTTTTAACTTTATTTTATCTATTTTTATAAATAAATCCAGCCGCAAGAACTTCCGTGGTGGAACTTAGGCGATTTGTGGGTTTTTGCAGAAAACAAGGCCCCAACCGATCGGTTGATAACTCAACCGATCGGTTGGGATGTATCAGGTAGATGACGTGTCTGCCACTAAATGAACCGACCGGGTGAGGAAAGAAGAGACCGGTTGGCAGACCGGGTGACCTGGGGTAAACTCTTGGGAAAATTTCAAAATTTGTCAACCGATCGGGTGACAAGAAGCAAGACCGGTTGAGGGACCGGGTGAGAAACTCTAAACTCTCGGGAAAATGTGTGGAGCGGTCAACCGATCGGTTGACATGTCAACCGACCGGGTCACCTGTAGCAACTCTTTAGCCAAAATTTTCGACCACTATGTCAACCGATCGGGTGACAACTCACCCGACCGGTTCGACTTAAACCCTATAAATACCCCCCGACCCACCCGTTCACATCCCCTCGCCCGATCGCGTTTTCTCACCGTCGTTTCGCCTCCCACTCTCTCCCAACGGCCAAAAACTTCTCTCCCACGTCATCCACTCCTCCATTAGCCTCTCTCTCCACCTCCCCCTTCCATCTCTCCATCTCTTTCTCTCTCTCCCTCTCCTATTTCGCAATTTTCTAGCCTTAATCCACAATATCCACCCCTACTTTCGAATTTTTGCTGAAGAAGAGTGCCGCGGCTCCACACTTCTCCCATTGCATGGCATTGGGTCAACTACAAGCGAAGAACTCGAATCTCTGCTGGGTAACTTCGCTCCACTTCTCAAATTTCAATTTTTACCCTAGATATTTAATTTTCTTGATTGTTCGTGTGTGTGCACTTCGATAGTATTTTACACTCATTTGCATCACTCACACGCACACATGGCCCGGGATAGAGATAGGGGAAGGGTATCATGTGGAAGGAGGAACCGTCTCTAAAGAGACGCAAACAAACACGACCTCCTCCCAATACACCACGTGCACTTTCACTGGCCCCTCCCCCACCTATTATCCCCCCTGAGGACCCAATGTTGGGCCCGCATGGGTATCGATTTCAGAACCAAGAGCAAAAAGACTTCTACCATAGACTTGATGCTCGAGGGCATCTATCAACCAAGTTTGCACACACCCAATCACTTATCGATCTCGGTGTATTCACCGAGGTCGAGACTCTTTTGGTAAACCTAGGTTGGTTAGCCTTCATGAACACCACCGCGGTGTCCTACCTTTCCCTCACACTTGAATTTCTTTCCTCACTCGTTTGTGAGTCTGGGTCGACCGTCACTTTTCGGGTGCGTAACCAAACCATCCGCACCAACCTGAACACAATCAATGATATATTTGGTTTCCCTATTCTTGGGAACGACGCTATCCGATACTACGGATACCCGCCGGAATTTGACGTCGATAACTTTTGGTTCCGCCTCACCATACTCCCTCGCTATCCCCGGGGTAAGGCCAAGGCCTCCTCCATCATCCATCCTATATTCCGTCTGGCCCATAGGATCATATCCTCCGCATTTTTCCCGCGGGATGAGTCAGGCACCGTGACTATCCCCGATCTTTTCATTCTTTGGGCCATGACTTTCCCTTTTGTCCATGATGATGATGGGATTAGCTTTAGGTCCCCCACTGTTCCCGTCCATGCCGGCGACTGGCTTATTTATAAGCTCCTAGAGATTAGTCGGGCCGGCAAGGGCAAGATTTGTTGTGGGGGAATTATCACTGTCATTGCCTCTTATCCCCAATTTAATATTAACATTCCCCGTGGTCTTCCCGTCGCCGCAGGACCCTCACGTCTAGATCTTGACTTCCTACGGCATATTCATATGATTAAGCCCCTTCCTGATCGTCATTTCGAATTTAACTACGGTCACCCCCCTCGCCCCTACACCATTCTCCCCAACCCCGCTCGCATGACTGTTGCTGTAGTAGCGGATTGGACTTTTCCGCCCGCTGTCCCCAACCCCCCTCTGTCCCCACTTCTCCGCACACCCCCCGCATCCCCCGACCACCCAGCCACACCCTCTTCCGAGGAGGGCGAGGACCCCCCATCTCTTGCTTCTTGATTTCATTTTGTTTTCTGACCTCCCCCTTGCATATCTCTGCATTTTCACGATCATATCATCTTGCTAGCATCGTCATGTATAGCTTGGGGGATGTCAAATTTTTTCTGTGTGCTATCGTGTTCGTTTTTCTTTGTGTGTTTGTTTATTTGTCGTGTCGTGTGATTTTTATTTTCTTTATTTTCTTTTATTTTCTTTTCTGTTTATATATCATGTGGTGTGCTTTTTATTTTTATTCGTATTTTCAGTCTCGTCTGTGTGATTTTCTTGTTTTTGTGTCTTTTTGTGTCTGTGCGAATTCCCCCCCCCGATATCATTGGCATCCCGTATTTAATTCTATTGCATTGGGGGCAATGCAAGTTTCAGCTTGGGGGAGTCACACTTCGTGCGTCATTTGTCTCTTTTTCCTTGTTATTTGAGTCGTTTTCCTCCATCTTTTTCTTTTTCTTTTTCTTTTTCTTTTCTTCTTTTTATCTCTTTCTCCTAGAGATGAACCCTATGATGAATTGCCACAAAATCACACACACCTAGCATAGCATCGATAATCACATTCACTAACCCTAGGATATCGAGTCCCCCTGCATTTCACGCATCGTGGGTCCACTTAGATTTTTGTGAGTCGTGAGTTGTGCCTAGCTGTTTGGTGTGCTTCTACTTTGTGATTTTGTTTTATATACCTGTCCAAGAATGACCCCTAGATTATCATGCTTCGATTTGAATATGCGGTATTTGTTTCTCATGTTTGCTTCTGCATGCTATATATGTATCGTATACTTCATTTCGCATGTGTCGGGATTCCACAATTAAGGACTAGGATAACCCATTTAGCCCAAGCTCTAATTAGCTAGAATAGTTTCCTTTACCCAAGTGTTTAGATTCCGATTTCTTTTTTTTGTTTTACTTGGTGCAAATTCCCTCGTCGTGTACCGTTCTCCCACTTGGGAGAGTACACATGTGTATAGCCAAAAACCCAAAAATCCAAAAAAAAGAGAAAAGAAAAGAAAAACCCAAAAAGAAAAGAAAAGAAAAATTTTGTATAGCCAAAAAGCCAAAAAAAATACAAATGCCCAAAACCCAAAAAAATTCCAGTGTGAATATTTTCCTACTTGCCGAGAATAAAGGGTAGGCGAGAGTTTGCACCGAGTGTTCTACTCCACATCATCTCAACCCCCATCGTTTTCGAAAACACTTGGCTTAGGAACTTTTTAGCTATTATCTACGCTATAGTGTGGTGATTTCCTTAACCCTAGTTGTGGAGTCCCTGACACATGATATGTTTCGATTCTCTCTCTATTCTCATGCATGCTTGAACTACATATATTCACCGCTTAATTCGAACCGAATCGATATTTGGGTCATTTCTTGGATTTGTGTGTATCGAGCTTTATCGCACATCGTAGATAGTGACACGGACTGCTAGCGCACGACCACACTCACTCGCGCTTCACCGCGTGGGCCCACGGCACTTGTCTGGACTCGTATTCCTTGGTTTAGTGATGTGATTTGGTGTTTGCTTGCTTGGTGTGTCGTTTTTGATTTTTTTGGCCCTGACGGGTGATCTAGGATATAGAGTTTTCTTTTTCTCTCTTTCTCTCTATTTTCCCTCTCCGAGCTCCTACTCTCACTCGTCTTCCTCGAGGACGAGGAAGAGTTCAGCTTGGGGGATTTTGGCGTGCGTTTATATTTCATATATTTGCGCACGTTTTCTTCCGTGTTTTTCCGTTATTTACCGCCGTCTTATATTCGTTTTCTCGTGTTTTCTTGTTTTCTTTCACTTTTCCATGTTTTCCGTATTTTGCAGGAGTTTACTGGCATAGGGGACATAAAACGACGATATCGCAAGTCCCCGGAGCAACGGGAGGAGTCACGCGTGATCCAGGGGGTCAAACGACGATGATATCATCTTTCAGCCCCTCACCCGATTGGTTGGTCATCTTCAACCGATCGGGTGATGCACGCGTGCACCACCCGGACGCAGCTTGGAGCTCACAAGAAGTCACCCGGTCAGTTCTTAGGTCGGTTCAAAAGCCCAAAGTCTCTGGATTTTTATTGTGATTGCCAACCGATCGGGTGACCTTCACCCGATCGGTTCATCTGTAGCCGAATCTCCAGAGCCAAGACACGGTCAGCTCAACCGGCCTCCTCACCCGACGACACCAAGATCCAACCGGTCACATTCATATGTCAACCGACAGGGTGAAGATGACCGGGTGAAGTCCCGCATTGCGCTGTAAATGAGTGAAGCAGATCATCCGATCGGTTGACTTGTCAACCAATCGGGTGATATCATTTTCTATATATAGAACCCCTAGGTTTTCCAGAAACGGGAGTTGGTTATTTTTTACTGTTTTCTTCATTTTGTGACGGCTGTAATTTCCCAGTTTTTGTAAGTTTTTAGATCTTTGTCAAACTTTAGTATTATCTTAATTGCTTTACTACCATTGCATTTCTATTGTCTGATCATGATTTTTACTGTCGATTTCTGTTTAGATCGCTTTTTACTAAATATGTGTGAGTAGTTCCCAAATCTGGGATTTTGGCGGAAACCCCTTCGTGGGCTCTTCCCGATGCATCCATAGGTCTAGGAAATCGATAGGGATTAGGAATCTAACGGTTACGCAGGGTGTTTTATTGTCATCGACGGGAAAAAGACCGCCTTTGACCGTTGGGCCAATGGGGAATAAACTTGGCGGTTGACTCCCTAGCCATAGCTCACGCCCTTAGCGTAGACGCCGAATCCTAGCACGCGGGAGCGGCAGGATGAGACGTTGGGAGTTATCGTTGCGAGCTTAGTGCTCCAGGAGTCGGTTAGTGTTAATGGACACGGGAGTGCCCACTGACCGAACCCGGGAAGTCCGCCGTATCATCCTGGGCACCGACCGGAATATCGGGCCCATGGGAGTTGGTACCACTCTTAGAGGCAACGTCTCACCATTAGACCCTAATTCCGATCGTTATCCTACCCGTAGGCCGTATCGGCGAGAGTCGCTCGATAGGGTGGAAACCAAAGTCCCGGGTTTTTCCTTTATATTGTCTATACCTTGCATTCCATTTACCGTGACAAACCATCATTCGATCCGGGCTAGCTCGCCCATGGGGTGAATTTGATCCTCTTTGACACAAGCACATCCACGCCTCCCTGAGTTCGACCCCCAAGCCACACTACAACACCGTGCGCTTGCGGTTACAAATATTTAAAACTCACGCCCCCAATCATATTATTGCACACATATAGCACGCATAAGCGGGGGACGTCAGTCCCAGAAATCGGAGACGGGTGCAATTGTTAGTGTTTTAAATTCTAGAGTAAATTCGTGTAGTTTTTCTATAGAAAACGATGGTGACATTGCTTCAAATGGAAAGGCCTAGAATGTCCTCATTTGGAAGCTCAGGAAGGAAGATTTCGATTGTTTGAGGCCTGGAATGTCTTCCTTCATCCACTAGAGTGAGCTAGGGCAGTCATAAATCGAAAAATTCTTCAAATCGGCTATTTTGGTCAACCGTTGGGTAATTTGAAATTAAATTACGTGGGAATTGGGGAAATAACATCCTCTTAGCATATAAACGACGTTTACTCTACATTTGTCCTCATATTCCTCCAAAACTCTCACGAATTTCGTGCGAGTCCCAAAAATCAGAGTCGGGTGCCATTGCTTTTGTTTTGAATCCAAGCCATTGCTTGTGTTTTGAATCCAAGTGTAGATTCTTGTAGTTTTCGGTAGAAAACGATAGTGACGCACTATCGGAAGCTCAGGAACGAGGATTTCGATCATTTGAGGCATAGAATGTCCTCCTTCATCTATTAGAATGAGCTAGGGCAGCCAGAAACCGAAAAATGCTTCATACCTACTATTTTGGGCAATTGTTGAGCAAAATTCCAATTGCAATTTCGTGGGACTAGAGGAAACAACCTCCTCTCCGCATATAAACAATGTTTACTCTCCATTTGACCTCTTATTCCTCAAAAGCTCCCACGAATTCCGTGCAAGTCCCAGAAATCAGAGACTAGTGCAATTTCTTGTGTTTTTAATTCAAACGTAAATTCGCGTAGTTTTTCTGTAGAAATCGATGGTGACCACTATCGGAAGTTCATGAACGAGGATTTCGTTCATTTGAGCCTAGAATGCCCTCCTTCGCCAATTAGAGCGAGCTAAGGCAGCTAGAAACCGAAAAATGCTTCAAACCGTTGGGTAATTCCAATTGAAACTTCCTGGGAATAGAGGAACCTACCTCCACTCTGCATTTAAGCAACGTTTACTCTCCATTTTATCTGATATTCCTTCAAAACTACCGTGAATTTCGTGCGAGTCCCAGAAATCAGAGACGGGTGCAATTGCTTTTTTTTAAATCCAAGAGTAAATTGTTGTAGTTTTTCGGTAGAAATCAATGGTGACGCACTATCAGAAGCTCAGGAACAAAGATTTCGATTGTTTGAGGCCTAGAGTACCCTCCTTCATCGATTAGAGTGAGCTAGGGTAGACAGAAACTGAAAAATGTCTCAAACCTTCTATTTTGGACAACCGTTGGGTAATTCCAATTGAAATTCCGTCAGAATAAGAGAAAACAACATCCCCTCCGCAACAACGTTTACTCTCCCTTTGTACTCATATTCCTCCAAAACTCACACGAAATCTGCCCGAGTCCGAGAAATCAGAGACATGTGCAATTTCTTATGTTTTGAATCCAATAGTAAATTCTTCCCGTTTTTATGCCAAAATCGATGGTGACAGATGTTTGGAAGCTCAGGGAGGAAGATTTCGATTGTTTGAGCCCTAGAATGCCCTCCTTCATCCATTAGAGTGAGTTAGGGCAGTCATAAACCGAAAATGCGTAAAGCCTGCTATTTTGGGCAACCGTTGGGCAATTTGAAATTAAATTACGTGGGAATAGAGGAAACAACATCCTCTCCGCATATAGACATCGTTTACTCTCCATTTGTCCTCATATTCCTCCAAAACTCCAAGAATTTCGTAGGAGTCTTAGAAATCAGAGTTGGGTGCCATTGCTTGTGTTTTGAATCCAGTGTAAATTCTTGTAGTTTTTAGGTAGAATACGATGGTGACGCACTATCGAAAGCTCGGGAATGAGGATTCCAATCGTTTGAGGCCTAGAATGCCCACCTTCATCCATTAGAGTGAGTTAGGGCAGCCATAAACCGAAAAAGAGTTCAGCCGAGTGCAGTAAAGGGTGAAGAAGAAGAGTCTTATGGGACTGGTTTTGATGAAAATGAAGATCGATATTCAGTTGTTAATCATAGGAGACGTGGAGGGCGGGTTAAAGAAGCTAGGCATATGGAAGATAACAACTTGGGTGGTATTAAGATGAAGATTCCTTCATTTCAAGGTAAAACTGATCCTGAAGCATACCTTGAGTGGGAAAAGAAGATGGAATTCATATTTGACTTCCATAACTATTCTAAAGCAAAGAAGGTAAGATTAGCTGTGATTGAATTTTCTGACTATGCTATTACTTGGTGGGATTAGCTTGTTATAAACAGGAGAAGAAATAGAGAGAACGACCAATAGAGACATTGAAGAAGATGAAAGCAGTAATGAGAAACCGGTTCATTCCTAGTTACTACTAAGAGATATACAATACGCTTCAAGGTCTTATTTAAGGAGATCGCAGCGTAGAATATTACTACAAGGAGATGGAGATTGCTATGATCCGGGCTAATGTAGAGGAAGATAGAGAGGCTACAATGACTAGGTTCATACATGGATTAAATCGGGAAATTCAATATAAGGTATAAATGCAGCATTATATGGAGTTTGAAGAATCGTGCACATGGCCATCAAAGTGGAGAAACAACTTAAGAGGAGAGGTGGATCAAGTACATCCCATAACTAAGGTTCTACATCTTGGAAACCGAGGTATACAAAGAAGATGGACAAGCCACAAATGCACAAACATGAGCCTAAGTCTGAGAATATTTGTCACATTTCTTAAGGTAAATCAAACCCTTCAACCTCTAGAAATCGTGACATTAAATGTTTTAAATGCCAAGGCAGTGGACATATGGCAAGTCAATGTCCAAATATGCAGGTCATGGTGTTACAAGACAATGGTGAAATTATCACCGACAATGATGATTCTGACCATGATGATATGCCACCATTAGAGGATGATCTCGAGGAGGAATATCGATTCCTTGATGCTTTGACATTGGTGGCAATGAGATCATTGAGCATGCAGGCAAAAGGAATTGAAGAAATGCAACGGGAGAACATCTTTCATACCAGGTGCTACATCAAAGACAAGGTATGTAGTTTATTGATGGTGGTAGCTGTACTAATGTTGTAAGTAAAACAATGGTGGATAAATTGGGACTGTCCATATTAAAACATCATAGACCATACAAGTTGCAATGGTTAAATGATAGTGGTGAAGGGTGAACAAGCAGGTGTTAGTTGCATTCCGGATTGGTAAATATGAAGATGAAGTATTATGTGATGTAGTACCAATGCAAGCGGGACACTTGTTGATAGGGCGTCCATGGCGGTTTGATAGGCGTGTGAAGTATGATGGCTTTACGAACAAATACTCCTTTGTACTTAATCAACGACCAATCACTCTTGTACCATTGACGCCACAGCAAGTTTATGAGGATCAAGTGAGATTGCAAAAAGAGAGTTATCAAAAGAAAGAGAGTGAACAAAAGAAAGAGAGTGAACAAAAGAAAAAGAGTGAAAATCAAAGAGAGGCCGGGAAAAATGAGAGAGAAAAAGAAAATCAAAATTCGACCATTGAGAGAAAATCAGATAGAAAACAAAAGAATTTCTATGCAAACATGAGTGAAGTTAAGAGGGCAATGTTTTCAAATCAGCCGATGATTGTACTTTTGTACACAGAGGCATTTTTAAATACTAACCAACTTGACCTTGCTTTGCCTAATTCTGTTGTTTCTCTTTTACAGGAATATGAGGATGTTTCCCTGAAGAATACCACATGGGTTACCTCCAATCCGAGGGATTGAACATCAGATTGATTTTGTTCCCGGTGCAGCGATTCCAAACCGACCAGCTCATAGGAGCAACCTGAAGACAAAGGAACTTCAACAGTAGTTAAGTGAGTTGTTGGAGAAAGAGCACGTGAGGAAAAGCATGAGCCCATGCGCTGTTCCAGTTTTACTTGTACCTAAGAAGGATGGGACGTGGAGAATGTGCGTTGATTGCCGAGCCATGAACAACATAACGGTAAAGTATCGTCATCCTATTCCTCACCTAGATGATATGATAGATGAGCTGCATGGTTCTTGTGTGTTTTCTAAAATTGATTTAAAAAGTGGTTATCATCAGATTAGAATGAAAGAAGGAGATGAATGGAAAACTTCTTTTAAAACAAAATATGGTTTATATGAATGGATAGTTATGCCTTTTGGTTTAACTAATGCTCCGAGCACTTTTATGAGACTTATGAATCATGTTTTGCGTGCATTTATATGCAGATTTCTTTTTGTTTACTTTGATGATATACTCATATATAGCAAAAACTTGGATGAACATGTAGTACATTTGAAATCTGTTTTAAATGTTCTTATAAAAGAAAAGTTATTTGCTAAGATGAAGAAGTGTACTTTCTGCACAGATAAGCTTGTATTTCTGGGATTTGTTGTTAGTGCACAAGGTATACCCGTTGATGAAGAGAAATACATGCAAAACAAGAGTGGACAAGTCCCACAAGTGTAGGTAATGTTCGTAGTTTTCATGGACTTGCCAGTTTTTACTGGCGGTTCGTGAAGGACTTTAGTAGCATAGCCGCACCACTTACTGAAGTGATCAAGAAGAACGTTGGATTTAGATGGGGACAAGAACAAGAGGAGGCAATTTAGCTAATCAAAGAGAAGTTGACCAACGGTTGGCATAGGCACAATTCTTATGCAAGAAGGATGACCAAGTGCTTACTTCAGTGAAAAACTACGCTGTGCAGCTTTAAACTACCCAACGTATGATAAAGAGTTGGTATGCATTGGTTCGATCTTTAAAGACATTGCAGCACAACATACGGTCAAAGGAGTTCGTGATTCACACGGATCATGAGTCCTTGAAACACTTGAAGGGACAACACAAGCTGAACAAACGGCATGCTCGTTGGGTGGGGTTCATCGAAATGTTTCCATATGTCATGCACTATAAGAAAGGTAAGGCGAATGTTGATGCAAATCATAAAACAACTTCAATGGATCCAGTTCAAGTGCCAATTGGACCAGTTACGCGTTGCGAGCAAAGAGGTTCAAAGATGTATTCAACGGGCCGATTCAAGAGATATGGTCTCAAACAAATTCATAGAGGCCTATTGAGCATGAGCCATGTGTTCAACAAAGATGGCTCAACATGATTCAAGTTCTAGAAGAATCCAACTATGGATAGCTTAAATTCAGTAAATAAATTGGCATGTGGAGGATTAATCTTTTGAGAAGGTTTTGAATGCCCAATACTCTATTTGGAAGGCTTGCATGCCAAATACTCTATTTGGAAGGCTCGTATGCGCAGAAATTATTTTCCTTTTCTATTTTGTGAAGGCTTGCTTGCCTAGAAGTTATTTTCCTTTTCTATTTTTGGAAGGCTTACATACCGAGATAATTATGTTCCTTTTCTAATTGTTGGCAAGTGATCAGCCAATTAATGGGCTGATTTGTAGCCATAAGTTTAGCCTAAATTTTAGGAACTTTCCTTGTAATTTTGAGCCTATTAAAAGGCATCTACGCAATGGAAACTGCAGTTGATTTTTTGGTAAAATTTCTGAGAGAATTTCTCTTTGGTTATTTGAAGAACTATTCGAACTTATCGGAGTTTTCCCTGGCGTTCACCATCGACTTATCAAACGGATTTCCACCATCGTTTGTGACGTCTTCCTTAAACCGAGGTTCTTGCTCGCAAAAAGCAACGGGTCGAGGTCATCTATACCGAGGTTCTCGCTTTTGTCGTACAACGGTTCAAAGTCGCCATCCAAATTCTGATTATAAAACGATCTTGGGTTCCTCTTTGTTGTCGGGTCTCGTTGTTTCTGGCGGAAAACATCACAGGGGAACCTACCCCCTCTCCACATAGAAGTAATGTTTACTCTCCATTTGTGCTCTTATTGAAATCTGAATCTTCATTTGAGTTTAGATGCCAAAATAATCACTTTCCAACATAGTTGACACATTAAGGAAGCCAATTAAGCAAAACTTGGCCCAAAATAGCTTGAGGACTAACCTGAAATTCAGAGCTAAAGTTGGAACTCGAAATTTCTTTGATTTCTCTTGCCAACATCAAATTAGTCATGCTTGCTCCTGCATCATTATGTTGATGCTGTTAATGGACCAAAAGGGAGTGCGGGCAGTGTGTTTCCAAAATTAAAATTTTTTGAGGCCAAAACTGAAGGTGGACGTGTGAAGGTTGCTCCTCATGCAACTGTTTCAGCAATGGGTTGTGATATGTGGAAGAGCACTTTAATTCGGTATTTTATAGGGAAGAAGCTCCCTTATGTGGTGGGCAACACAATAGCTCATAAACTGTGGGACAAATTTGGTCTACATGAGGTTTTATCATCTGAAATTGGTTTTTTCTTCTTCAAAATTGATAATATTGATCAAGCTATGAAAATTTTGGAGAGGGCTCCTTGGCATATTGCTAATCTTCCTTTTGTTCTTAAGCTATGGCAACCAAATCTTACACTTTCTAGGGAGGATTTAAAGAAGATACCGATTTGGGTCAGGCTCTATGACATAACCTTGGAATTTTGGATATTAGAAGGGTTGAGCTATGTTGCAAGTGCTATGGGGGGACCATTATATGCAAACCATGTTTCTTTTGCACGTACTAGATTGAGCTTTGCCCGAGTATGTGTTGAGATTGATGCTTCACTGGATTTAATTCATGACTTTGACCTATGTTGCTCTAATGGTGTTTGGTCCCTATTAAGGCCGATTTTGAATGGATTCCTACTAAGTGTGATACAAATGAAGTTTTTGGGCAATATACTAGCCAAAGTCATGAAGGCAAGAATGATGGTGAGAAGCATGAACAAGAGATGTACCCTAAACCTACTAAGATTTGGGTCCCGGTGAAGGATAAATGGAAGCAAACCCAAGCCCCCCTTCATCCATTAGAGGGAGCTAGGGCAGTCATAAACCAAAAAATGCTACAAACCTGCTAATTTGGGCAACCGTTAGGCAATTCCAATTGAAATTTCGTGGGAACAGGAGAACCTACCCCCTCTCCACATATAAACAATGTTTACTCTCCATTTGTGCTCATATTCATCCAAAACTCCCACAAAATCCGTGCGGGTCCCAAAAGTCAGTGACAGGTGCCATTGTTTGTGTTTTGAATCCAAGAGAAAATTCTTGAAGTTTTTCGATAGAAAACGATGGTGACGCACTATCGGAAGGTCAGGAAAAAAGATTTCGATCGTTTGAGGCCTGAAATGCCGACCTTCGTCCATTAGAGTGAGCTAGGGTAGCCAGAAATCGAAAAAAGCTTCAAACCAGCTATTTTGGACAACCGTTGGACAATTCCACTAGAAATTTCGTAGGAATTGGGAAATAAGCTCCTCTCCACATAGAAATAACGTTTACTCTCTATTTGTCCTCATATTCCTCCAAAACTCCGATGAAATCTGTGTGAGTCCCAGAAATCAGAGACGGGTGCAATTGCTTGTGTTTTGAATAAAAGTATGAATTCAGGTATTTTTCTGTAGAAAACGATTGTGACACACTATCGGAAGCTCAGGAATGAAGATTTTGGTCGTTTGAGGCCTAGAATGCCATCCTTCATCCATTAAAGCAGCTAGGGTAGCCAGAAACCAAAAAATGCTTCAAACCTGTTATTTTGGGCAACTATTGGGCAATTCCAATTAAAATTTCGTGGGAATAGGGGAACCTACCTCCTCTCCATATAGAAACAATGTTTACTCTCCATTTGTCCTAGCTTTCCTCCAAAACTCCGACGAAATCCGTGCGAGTCCCAGAAATCAGAGACATGTGCACTTGCTTCTATTTTGAATCCAAGAGTAAATTCTTTCAGTTTTTCCGGTAGAAAACAATTGTGATGCACTTCGGAAGCTCAAGAACGAATATTTCGATCGTTTGAGGTCAAGAGTGCCATCCTTCATCCAATAGAGTGAGCTAGGGCGGCCAGAAACCGAAAAATGCTTCAAACCTTCTATTTTGGGCAACCGTTGGGCAATTTCAATTTAAATTTCGTGCGAATAGAGAAAACAAACTCCTCTCTGTATGGAAACAAAGTTTACTCTCCCTTTGTCCTCATATGCCACCAAAACTCACATGAAGTCCGCACGAGCCCAAGAAAACAGAGACGGGTGCAATTGCTTGTGTTTTGAATCCAAGAGTAAACGCATGTCATTTTTATGCCGAAATAGATGGTAACACACTTTTGGAAGCTCAGGAAGGAAGATTTCGATTGTTTGAGTCCTAGAATGTCCTCCTTCATCCACTAGAGTGAGCTAGGGCAGTCATAAACCGAAAAATTCTTCAAACCGGCTATTTTGGGCAACCGTTGGGTAATTCGAAATTAAATTACGTGGGAATTGGGGAAACAACATCCTCTTAGCATATAAACGACGTTTACTCTACATTTGTCCTTATATTCATCCAAAACTCCCACGAATTTCGTGCGAGTGCCAGAAATCAGAGTCGGGTGCCATTACTTTTGTTTTGAATCCAAGCCATTGCTTGTGTTTTGAATCCAAGTGTAGATTCTTGTAATTTTTGGTAGAAAACGATAGTGACGCACTATCGGAAGCTCAGGAACGAGGATTTCGATCATTTGAGGCCTAGAATGTCCTCCTTCATCTATTAGAATGAGCTAGGGCAGCCAGAAACCGAAAAATGCTTCATACCTACTATTTTGGGCAACCGTTGAGCAAAATTCCAATTGCAATTTCGTGGGAATAGAGGAAACAACATCCTCTCTGCATATAAACAATGTTTACTCTCCATTTGACCTCTTATTCCTCAAAAGCTCCCACGAGTTCCGTGCAAGTCCCAGAAATCAGAGACTAGTACAATTTCTTGTGTTTTGAATTCAAACATAAATTCGCGTAGTTTTTCTGTAGAAATCGATGGTGACCACTATCGGAAGTTCATGAACGAGGATTTCGTTCATTTGAGCCTAGAATGCCCTCCTTCGCCAATTAGAGCGAGCTAAGGCAGCCAAAAACCGAAAAATGCTTCAAACCGTTGGGTAATTCCAATTGAAACTTCCTGGGAATAAAGGAACCTACCTACACTCTGCATTTAAGCAACATTTACTCTCCATTTTATCTGATATTCCTTCAAAACAACCTTGAATTTCGTGCGAGTCCCAGAAATCAGAGACGGGTGCAATTGCTTTTTTTTAAATCCAAGAGTAAATTGTTGTAGTTTTTCGGTAGAAATCAATGGTGACGCAATATCGGAAGCTCAGGAACGAAGATTTCGATTGTTTGAGGCCTAGAGTACCCTCCTTCATTGATTAGAGTGAGCTAGGGCAGACAGAAACTGAAAAAATGTCTCAAACCTTCTATTTTGGACAACCGTTGGTCAATTCCAAATGAAATTTCGTCGAAATAAGAGAAAAAACCTCCCCTCCGCAACAACGTTTACTCTCCCTTTGTACTCATATTCCTCCAAAACTCACACGAAATCTGCACGAGTCCCAGAAATCAGAGACATGTGCAATTTCTTATGTTTTGAATCCAAGAGTAAATTCTTCCCGTTTTATGCCAAAATCGATGGTGACAGACATTTGGAAGCTCAGGAAGGAAGATTTCGATTGTTTGAGCCCTAGAATGCCCTCCTTCATCCATTAGAGTGAGTTAGGGCAGTCATAAACCGAAAATGCTTAAAACCTGCTATTTTGGGCAACCGTTGGGCAATTTGAAATTAAATTACGTGGGAATAGAGGAAACAACATCCTCTCCGCATATAGACATTGTTTACTCTCCATTTGTCCTCATATTCCTCCAAAACTCCAAGAATTTCGTGGGAGTCTTAGAAATCAGAGTTGGGTGCCATTGCTTGTGTTTTGAATCCAAGTGTAAATTCTTGTAGTTTTTCGGTAGAATACATTGGTGACGCACTATCGGAAGCTCGAGAACAAGGATTCCGATCGTTTGAGGCCTAGAATACCCACCTTCATCCATTAGAGTGAGTTAGGGCATCCATAAACCGAAAAAGAGTTCAGCCGAGTGCAGTAAAGGGTGAATATGAAGAGTCTTATGGGATTGGTTTTGATGAAAATGAAGATCGATATTCAGTTGTTAATCTTAGGAGACGTGGAGGGCAATTTAGAGAAGCTAGGCATATGGAAGATAACAACTTGGGTGGTATTAAGATGAAGATTCCTTCATTTCAAGGTAAAACTGATCCTGAAGCATACCTTGAGTGGGAAAAGAAGATGGAATTCATATTTGACTTCCACAACTATTCTAAAGCAAAGAAGGTAAGATTAGATGTGATTGAATTTTCTGACTATGCTATTACTTGGTGGGATTAGCTTGTTACAAACAGGAGAAGAAATAGAGAGAACGACCAATAAAGACATTGAAGAAGATGAAAGCAGTAATGAGAAAGCGGTTCATTCCTAGTTACTACTAAGAGATATACAATACGCTTCAAGGTCTTATACAAGGAGATCGCAGCACAGAAGATTACCACAAGGAGATGGAGATTGCAATGATCCGGGCTAATGTAGAGGAAGATAGAGAGGCTACAATGACTAGGTTCTTACATGGATTAAATCGGGAAATTCATGATAAGGTATAAATGCAGCATTATATGGAGTTTGAAGAATCGTGCACATGGCCATCAAAGTGGAGAAACAACTTAAGAGGAGAGGTGGATCAAGTACATCCCATAACTAAGGTTCTACATCTTGAAAACCGAGGTATACAAAGAAGATGGACAAGCCACAAATGCACAAACATGAGCCTAAGTCTGAGAATATCTGTCACATTTCTTAAGGTAAATCAGACCCTTCAACCTCTAGAAATCGTGACATTAAATGTTTTAAATGCCAAGGCAGGTGACATATGGCAAGTCAATGTCCAAGTAGGCATGTCATGGTGTTACAAGACAATGGTGAAATTATCACCGACAATGATGATTCTGACCATGATGACATGCCACCATTAGAGGATGATCTCGAGGAGGAATATCGATTCCCGGATGCTTTGACATTGGTGGCAACGAGATCATTGAGCATGTAGGCAAAAGGAATTGAAGAAGTGCAACGGGAGAACATCTTTCATACCAGGTGCTACATCAAAGACACTGTATGTAGTTTATTGATGGTGGTAGCTGTACTAATGTTGCAAGTAAAACAATGGTGGATAAATTGGGACTGTCCATATTAAAACATCATAGACCATACAAGTTGCAATGGTTAAATGATAGTGGTGAAGGGTGAACAAGCAGGTGTTAGTTGCATTTCGGATTGGTAAATATGAAGATGAAGTATTATGTGATGTAGTACCAATGCAAGCGGGACACTTGTTGATAGGGCGTCCATGGCGGTTTGATAAGCGTGTGAAGTATGATGGCTTTACAAACAAATACTCCTTTGTACTTAATCAACGACCAATCACTCTTGTACCATTGACGCCACAGCAAGTTTATGAGGATCAAGTGAGATTGCAAAAAGAGAGTTATCAAAAGAAAGAGAGTGAACAAAAGAAAGAGAGTGAACACAAGAAAAAGAGTGAAAATCAAAGAGAGGCCGGGAAAAATGAGAGAGAAAAAGAAAATCAAAATTCGACCATTGAGAGAAAATCAGAGAGAAAACAAAAGAATTTCTATGCAAAAATGAGTGAAGTTAAGAGGGCAATGTTTTCAAATCAGCCGATGATTATACTTTTGTACAAAGAGGCATTTTTAAATACTAACCAACTTGACCTTGCTTTGTCTAATTCTGTTGTTTCTCTTTTGCAGGAATATGAGGATGTTTCCCTGAAGAATACCACATGGGTTACCTCCAATCCGAGGGATTGAACATCAGATTGATTTTATTCCCGGTGCGGCGATTCCAAACTGACTAGCTCATAGGAGCAACCTAAAGACAAAGGAACTTCAACAGTAGTTAAGTGAGTTGTTGGAGAAAGAGCACGTGAGGAAAAGCATGAGCCCATGCGCTGTTCCAGTTTTACTTGTACCTAAGAAGGATGGGACGTGGAGAATGTGTGTTAATTGCCGAGCCATGAACAACATAACGGTAAAGTATCGTCATCCTATTCATCGCCTAGATGATATGTTAGATGAGCTGCATGGTTCTTGTGTGTTTTCTAAAATTGATTTAAAAAGTGGTTATCATCAGATTAGAATGAAAGAAGGAGATGATTGGAAAACTGCTTTTAAAACAAAATATGGTTTATATGAATGGTTAGTTATGCCTTTTGGTTTAACTAATGCTCCGAGCACTTTTATGAGACTTATGAATCATGTTTTGTGTGCATTTATATGCAGATTTGTTGTTGTTTACTTTCATGATATACTCATTTATAGCAAAAACTTGGATGAACATGTAGTACATTTGAAATCTGTTTTAAATGTTCTTATAAAAGAAAAGTTATTTGTTAAGATGAAGAAGGTACTTTTTGCACAGATAAGCTTGTATTTCTGGGATTTGTTGTTAGTGCACAAGGTATACCCGTTGATGAAGAGAAATACGTGCAAAACAAGAGTGGACAAGTCCCACAAGTGTAGGTAATGTTCGTAGTTTTCATGGACTTGCTAGTTTTTACCGGCGGTTCGTGAAGGACTTTAGTAGCATAGCCGCACCACTTACTGAAGTGATCAAGAAGAATGTTGGATTTAGATGGGGACGAGAACAAGAGGAGGCAATTTAGCTAATCAAAGAGAAGTTGACCAACGGTTGGCATATGCACAATTCTTATGCAAGAAGGACGACCAAGTGCTTACTTCAGTGAAAAACTACGATGTGCAGCTTTAAACTAACTAATGTATGATAAAGAGTTGGTATGCATTGGTTCGATCTTTAGAGACATGGCAGCACAACCTACGGTAAAAGGAGTTCGTGATTCACACGGATCATGAGTCCTTGAAACACTTGAAGGGACAACACAAGCTGAAGGGGTTCATCGAAATGTTTCCATATGTCATACACTATAAGAAAGGTAAGGCGAATGTTGATGCAAATCATAAAACAACTTCAATGGATCCAGTTCTAGTGCCAATTGGACCAGTTACGCGTCACGAGCAAAGAGGTTCAAAGATGTATTCAACGGGCCGATTCAAGAGATATGGTCTCAAACAAATTCATAGAGGCCTATTGAGCATGAGCCATGTGTTCAACAAAGATGGCTCAACATGATTCAAGTTCTAGAAGAATCCAACTATGGATAGCTTAAATTCAGCAAGTAAATTGGCATATGGAGGATTAATCTTTTGAGAAGGTTTTGAATGCCCAATACTCTATTTGGAAGGCTTGCATGCCAAATACTCTATTTGGAAGACTCGTATGCACAGAAATTACTTTCCTTTTCTATTTTTGGAAGGCTTGCATGCCTAGAAATTATTTTCCTTTTCTATTTTTGCAAGGCTTGCATGCCGAGATAATTATGTTCCTTTTCTAATTGTTGGCAAGTGATCAGCCAATTAATGGGCTGATTTGTAGCCATAAGTTTAGCCTAAATTTTAGGAACTTTCCTTGTAATTTTGAGCCTATTAAAAGGCATCTACGCAATGGAAACTGCAGTTGATTTTTCGGTAAAATTTATGAGAGAATTTCTCTTTGGTTATTATTTAAAGAACTATTCGAACTTATCGGAGTTTTCCCTGGCGTTCACCATCGACTTATCAAACAGATTTCCACCATCGTTTGTGACGTCTTCCTTAAACTGAGGTTCTTGCTCGCAAAAAGCAACGGGTCGAGGTCATCTATACCGAAGTTCTTGCTTTTGTCGTACAATGGGTCGAAGTCGCCATCCAAATTCTGATTATAAAATGATCTTGGGTT
>CM061132.1:72029884-72079887 GCA_030789695.1 Scilla litardierei
CCATGAAGCACATGTGTGCTTTCTCCACTTGTTCTTCATCTGACTCACCACTTGAAGAGTCCTCTTCAGAGTCGGTGAATGTACTAATAAGCCCTTTCTTGTAATCCTTCTTGTACTTTCTTGACTTGTCGTACTTAGGTGCCTTCCATTTCTCCTTTTGTTTGTTGAGGGGACAATCGACCTTGATGTGTCCTGGCTTATTGCATTTGAGACACAAAGAAGAAGAAGCATTAGTAGAACCAACTTTGGATTTGTTCTTTAAGTTACCTTTTCGGAAAAACCGGTTGAACTTCTTTGACATGAGGGCCAAAATTTCCATGTCCAACTCAGCTTCCGATTCTTCACTATCGGTAGGTGTGGTTGGGATGGCCTTGAAAGCAATAGCCTTTTTCTTTGGCTCTTTTTGCTTCAAGAACACCTTCATCTTGCCATGCATCTTGATCTTGTTGTCCTTTCGTACCTCATAAGACATTAAGGTACCCATTAGTTGAACAATAGTATACTTAGACATATCATTACCTTCCTCAATAGCGTAGGTTCGCTTTTCCCAACTCGAAGGAAGTCCGTCAATGATCTTTGCGACTTTCTCTTCTTAGGTATAGGTCTTCCCAAAAGCTTCCAATTCGTTGGTTAGATCCACGAAGCGAGCATAGTATTCCTTAATTCTTTCACCATGTTCCACGTGAAATAACTCGAACTCTTTATTAGCAACAGTGAGTTTAGAGTGTTTTACCCTGCTCGTTCCCTCGTGCATGATGAGAAGTTGATTCCAAATCTGATTTGCATATCTTATTGAAGTCTTCAGGCTCCAATGCACATTGTAAGGCATTCATTTCCTTGGCATTGCTCACCTCCGCGGCAACCTCCGCGGTAGTCCACTTTGTGAAGTCTTCTTCAATGGGCTCAACGTGCTCCGTTAACGTGGCTCTCCAAAGTGATGGCTTCGGAGGAAAGTTTCCATCTGGCATTTCCAGTACCCATAGTTGGTACCGTTGAAGTGTGAAGGCCTATGTGAGGGGTAACCTTCGAGCACTGAAGAGGCTTCTTCACGATTCTTATAAGAGCTGTAGTCGGGAGGTGGTCGAACGACCTTGTTGTCGTTGTTTGTCATAGCTATGAACCAGGCTCTGATACCAAATGTAATACCCTGGAAGCTACTGCACAAGTACTAGAGGGGGGGTGAATAGTACTTTAAAATAATTAAGAGGATAATTCCCAATTATCGTGCAAACACAAACAACAATGCAGAATAAAGATAGACAACACGAATACCACAAAACAAACAATAGATCTAACGGGGTTCGAATCCACCCAAGTCTCCCTGACTTGTTCCTGGTGATCCTACGTCCCGGACACCCGGATCTCTTCCGGCTACTTGAGTTAGAGTCAACTAACTCAAGCTTCCACTAAAAACTTCTTGTAGCAACTATTACAAGACAAATGAATACAGAGATTCAATCGTGACTCCCACAAACCAGGATCACATATACCTCTCACAAACCGAGAGCAAACTTTAATAAAGAGTTTAATGAAATATAAAATAATCACCACAATTCCTATGCCTTGAGAGATACTTACATTATTAGGGCAAGGAAAGATGATGGAGAGAAAAGATCACAAAGAACGATTGAAAGCCTAGCACCACTGAGATGAACAGATGGAGACGGCTAGGATGATGATCGTGATCCTTGAATCCTTCAGGAGAATGAACGCAAAAAAGCCAATGATCTCTAGAAAGGATTAGGTCGAAAAAGAGAGAGATGGCCTTTTTTGAGAGCGATCAAGCCTTTTTCAAATTAATAATCGATATAGAAAAACTAGATCTGAATGTCTACACATAAGGAAAGAATTTCCATGTTTGAAACACATCAAACAGATATGGAAAGAATCAAAACAGATCCAGGAAAATCGTGGAAATAAAATCTCCAACGTCTGGAAAATTAAAGTAGCTTAATCGGAAGAAGGATCATTAACCGATTAGATGGAGAACTAGTCGGTCTGTGAGCCTTCTTGGACCGACTGGTGTGAAACAGAGATTTTAGGAAAAAGGTCACGATAATCTTGTCGGTCTAAGAAGAAACACTAACCGACTAGTTTGATAACTAATCGGTCGGTGAACCTTCTTGGACCGACTAGTTGGTCAACAGAGATTAGGCTAAGATTCAAAGAATGGCTTAGTCGATTCAAGAAGAATTTCTAATCGATTATATTGACATTTAATCGATTAGTTCTTCAACTTGAACCAACTAAGATGCACCAGAAGCCAGATAGAAGAGCGATTTTCTAAGGGACCCTATCTAATGGCTTCTACGGCATTCCTCGTAAATAGATAGGATAATTAAGAGGGATACTAAGCAAGTATGACTCAAGGCTTAACATTCTATAAAGTAGAGCAAGAATACAAAGAGATAAACAAGAAAAACCGTCTTCAAAGCTCTAACATGATGAGTCTGAATCTCTTGACTTCATCAACAAGTCCTTGAGCTTCAATGAAGCTTCAGGCACAACGATCACACGCTCAAGAGAAGTCTTGAGATGTCGCTTGAGATGTACAGAGTAAATTGGCGACGATCTCCATAACTGCGCTCAAAGAGAATTAGTACACGATATTTATGTTTGTTCATCATCAAAACCAAATCAGGAGAATCAATACTCAACATGGTCGTCAACTGCCTAACACACCTCTCTTATATCGGGGCTACAAACCGGTCATGAAGTGTATGTCATTACACAACCAAAATGGGGATCCCCAATGGTATCAGATATATAATTCAATTAAAACTGCATTATTGAGACTTGACCCGAGAGATTTTTATTTTGCATTTGAATGGAATCAATGGATCAATCACTTTTTTCAAAGATAAAAGTTTATATGATGTAAAAAATAGCATGGAGCTCAGAAAAATTCCCAAAAATGTCCGTTGGAACTGAAAGATCGCCATCTTCAACTTAAAATAAGAGAAGAAAAAATTCGGAAATAAAAATCATATCATTTATATAAAAATTATTATCTTCCAGAAAGTGTACAAAATAGCCCCGAGCTCAGAAAAATCCACAAAAATGTCCGTTGGAACCGGGAGATCACCATCTTCAACTGAAAAAGACAAAATTAGGCCAAAATATCATATCATTTAATAAAATGATACATATCTTCCAAAAAAGTGGAAAATAGCCGGAGCTCAGAAAAATCCATAAAAATGTCCATAGGAACAGGGAGATCGACATCTTCAATTGGAATATAAGCGAACACAAAATTAGGCCAAAAATCATATAATTTAATAAAAAGATCGACATCTTCAATTGGAAAATAAGAGAAGACAAATTTAGGCTATTAAAATCATATCAATTAATAAAAAGATCCATATCTTTCATAAAATGCGAAAAATAGTACCAAGCTCAGAAAGTGATATATAAACATCGTATCAGTTGAAGGTGGCGATATCCAGGTTACAACAGACACTTTTATATATGAAGATGGCGATTTCCCGGTTCCGAATTTTGTCTTCTCTTATATTTTAATTGAAGATGGCGATGTCCCGGTTTCAAAGGACATTTTTGGCCTAATTTTGTCTTCTCTGATATCATTTAACAAGACGATCCATATCTTCCAAAAATGTGAAAAATAGCCTAGAGCTCAGAAAAATCCGCAAAAATGTCCGTTGGGACCAGGAGATCGCCATCTTCAACCGAACTATAAGAGAAGAGAAAATAAAGCCAAAAAATCATATCATTTAATAAAAAGATCACCATCATCAACTGGAAAATAAGAGAAGAATAAATTAGGCAACAAAAATCATATCCGAAAAATCAAAAGATCCTTATATTCCAGAAAATATAGAAAATAGCCTCGAGCTCAGAAAAATATGCAAAAATTTCTGTTGGAAACGGGAGATCGCCATCTCAACTGAAAAAATAAAAAAAGACAAAATTAGGCCATAAATCTCATATCATTTAATATATAGTTCCATATCTTACAGAAAGTATAGAAATAGCCCAGAGCTCAAAAAAATCCGCATAAATGTTCGTTGGAACCGGAAGAATGCCATCTTCATCAGAAAATAAGGGAAGACATAATTAGGTCATAAAAATCATATCACAAAATACAAATATTCATATCTTAAAGAAAATGTAGAAAATAGCACGGAGCTCAGAAAATTCCGCAAAAAATTCGGTTGGAACCGGGAGATCGCCATATTCAAGTGAAAAATAAGAGAAGACAAACTTAGTCTATACCAATCATTTCATTTAATAAAAAGATCCATATCTTCAATGAACTATATAAAGTAGTTTAGTGTTTAGAAAAATCCGCAAAAATGGCCGTTGAAACCGGGAGATCGACATCTTTAATTGAAAAATCAGAGATGACAAAATTAGGCCATAAAAATCATATCATTTAATCTAAAGATTCATAGCTTACAAAAATTTAGAAAATAGCCTGGAGCTCAGAAAAATCCGCGAAAATGTCCTTTGGAACCAAAAGATCGCCATCTTCATCTGAAAAATAAGAGAATACAAAATTCGGCCTAAAATCATATCATTTAAAGATCCATATCTTACATAAAATGTAGAAAATAGCATATAGGTCAAAAAAAATCTGCAAAAATCGCCGTTGGAACCATGAGAATGCCATCTTCAACTGAAAATAAGAGAAGACAACGTTAGGCCAAAAAATTATATCATTTAATAAAATGATCCATATCTTCCATAAAATAAAGAAAAATAGCCTCAGGCTAACAAAATCAGTAAAACTGTTCGCTGGAACCGGTAGATCACAATAATCAACTAAAAATAAGAGAAGAAAAACATAGGATATAAAAATCATATCATTTAATAAAAATTCATATCTTCTAAAAATGTAGAAAATAGCACCGAACTTCGAAAAATATGCAAAAAATTTCCGTTGGAACCGAGAGATCGCGATCTACAACTAAAAATAAGAGTAGACAAAATTAAGCTATAACAATCATATCATTTAATTAAAGATTCATATCTTACAGAAAACGTAGAAAATATCCCGGAGGTAAAAAAATTCCACAAAAATATTTGTTGGAACTGGGAGATCGTCATCTTCTTCTAAAAAATAGATAAGACAAAATTAGGTCAAAAAATTATCTCATTTCATAAAAGATTCATATTTTTCAGAAAATGTAGAACAACAGATTCAAGCTAAGAAAAATCCGCAAAAATTTCCATTGGAACCGGGAGATTGCCATCTTCAACTAAAAAATAAAAGAAGACAAACGTAGGGTAAATCATATCATTTATAAAAAATGTAGAAAATAGCACCAAGCTTATAAAAAGCCGTAAAAATATCCGTTGGAATAGGGAGATCGCCATCTCCAACTGAAAATTAAGAGATGACAACATTAGGGTATAAAAGTTATATCATTTAATAAAAAGATCCATAACTTTTTGAAAATGTAGAAAATAGGCAAGAGCTCAGAAAAATACACAAAACTGTTCGTTGAAACCGGGAGATCGCTATCTTCATCAGAAAAAAATAAGAAACGAAAAAATTTGGTCAAAAAATCATATCATTTAATAAAAAGATCCATAACTTCCTGAAAATGTAGAAAAATAGCACCGAGCTCAGAAAAAGCGACAAAAATGTCCGTTGGAACCAGGAGATCGCCATCTTCCACTGAATAATAAGAAAATACAAAATTAGGTTATAAAAATCATATCATTTAATATAAAGAGTCAATCATATAGAAAACGTAGAAAATAGATCGGAGCTAAAAAATCCGAAAAAATGTCTGTTGGAATCGGGAGATCGCCATCTTCAACTGAAAAATAAAAGAAGACAAAATTAGGCCAAAAATCATATCATTTAATAAAAAGATACATATCTGCCATAAAATGTAGAAAATAGCACCGAGCTTAGAAAAATCCGCACAAATGTCCGTTAGAACCGATAGATCGAAATATTCAACTGAAAAAAGAGAAACCAAATTAAGCCAAAAAATCATTTCATTTAATAAATAGACTCATTTCTTCGAGAAAATGTAGAAAAAAGCCTAAAGCTAAAAGATATCTGCAAAAAATGTCTTTTGGAACTGAGAGATCTCCATATTCAAATGAAAAATATGAGAAGACAAATTTAGGCTACAAAAATCTTGCCATTTAATAAAGAAATCCGTATCTTTAATAAAATATAGAAAATATCCCGGAGCTTAGAAAAATCCGATAAAATGTCCATTGGAATTGAGAGATCGCCATCTTCACTGAAAAATAAGAGAACAAAAATTAGGATATAAAATCATATCACTTACTATAAAGATCCTTATCTTCCAGAAAGTGTACAAAATATCCTCGAGCTCAAAACAATCTGCAAAAATGTCCGTTGGAACCGGGAGATCATCATCTTCAACTGAAAAATGAGAGAAGACAAAATTAGACCAAAATATCATATCATTTAATAAAATGATACATATTTTCCACAAAGTGGAAAATAGCCCGGAGCTCAGAAAATTCTGCAAAAATGTCCAATGGAACTGGAAGATCGCCATCTTCAACTGAAAAAATAAGAGAAGGAAAAATTAGGTCAAAAAATAAAAAGATCCATCACTTCCTAAAATATAGAAAATAGCACCGAGTTCAGAAAAATCAACAAAAATATCCGTTGGAACCGGAAGATTGCCATCTTCAACTAAATAAAAAGAAGACAAAATTAGGTTATAAAAATCATATCATTTAATATAAAAATTCATATCAACAAAAATGTAGAAAATAGCTCGGAGCTCAATAAAATCCGAAAAATTGTCCGTTGGAACCAAGAGATCGCCATCTTCAACTAAAAAAATAAAAGAAGACAAAATTAGGCCAAAAATCGTATCTTTTAATAAAAAGATACATATCTGCCATAAAATGTAAAAAATAGCACCGAGCTCAGAAAAATCAGCACAAATGTTCGTTGGAACCGGGAGATCGCAATATTCAACTGAAAAAAAGATAGAGAAGAAAAAATTATGCCAAAAATCATATCATTTAATAAAAAGATTCATTTCTTCGAGAAAATTTCGAAAAAAGACCAAAGTTAAGGAAAAATCGACAAAAATGTCCGTTGGAACCGAGAGAACGCCATATTAAAATGAAAAATATGAGTGGACAAAATTACGCTGCAGAAATCTTACCATTTAATAAAGAGATCCGTATCTTTAGTAAAATATAGAAAATAGCCTGGAGCTCAGAAAAATCTACAGAAATGTCTATTGGAACTGGGAGATCGTCATCTTCAACTGAAAAATAAGAGAAGAAAAAATTAGTATATAAAAATCAAATCATTTAATATAAAGTTTCTTATCTTCCAGAAAGTGAACAAAATAGCACCGAGCTCAGAAAATACGCAAAAATGTCTGTTGGAACCGAGAGATCGCCATCTTCAACCAAAAATATAAGAGAAGACAAAAATTAGGTCAAAATATCATATCATTTAATAAAATGATACATATCTTCCAAAAAAGTGTAAAATTGTCCAGAGCTTAGAAAAATCCGCAAAAATATCCATTGGAACCGTGAGATCGCCATCTTCAACCGAAATATAAGAGAAGCCAAAATTAGGCCAAAATATCATATCTTTTAATAAAATAATATTTTCAAAAAAGTGGAAAATAGCCCGACGCTCAGAAAAATGCACAAAAATGTCTGTTGGAACTGGAAGATCGACATCTTCAACTGGAATATAAGAGAAGAAAAAATTAGGAAAAAATCATTTCATTTAATAAAAAGATCGCTATCTTCAACTGGAAAATAAGAGAAGACAAATTTAGGCTATAAAACTCATATCAATCAATAAAAAGATGTCCATATGTTCTCCTTGAAATTATGTATATGTCTGAGGTATTAAGGATGTGCATATGCGTATGTATGTATAAGCGTATGTTGCAGTTTATATGTTTATTGAATCCAAATTTTGTCTGGTACACGTTAGCATGAGGCTTCCTGCCACATTTGTAAAACTCAAAAGAATTTATTGGGTTTAAAAAGTAATTTTTTATATTACGTTGTGAGAAACATTAAGTGACATCACACGAACGAGCAAGACGTGGGGTGGGGAGCCCAAAAATTAGGCCAAAAATCATATCATCTAATAAAAATATCATATTTTCAAGAAAATTTAAAAAATAGCCCCGAGGTCAGGATAATCGGCAAAAATATCTGTAGGAACCAGGAGATCGTCATCTCTGTTGGAACCGGGAGATCGTCATCTTCAACTGAAAAAACAGAGAAGACAAAATTAGACTATAAAAGTCATATTATTTAATATAAAAATTCATATTTTATAAAAAAATTAGAAAATAGCCCTGAGCTTAGAAAAATCCGCAAAAATGTTCGTTAGAACCGGACGATGGCCATCTTCAATAACTTACCGAAAATGTAGAAAAATCATATCATTTAATAAAATTAGGCCAAAATTATATCATTTAATAAAAAGATCAGTAACTTCCTGAAAATGTAGAAAAATAACACTGAACTCGGAAAAAGCGGCAAAAAAATCCGTTGGAACTAGAAATCACCATATTCAACTGAAAAATAAGAGAAGACAAACTTAGTCTATAAAAATAATAGCATTTGTTATAAAAATCCATATCTTCCAAAAATGTAGAAAATAGCACGGAGCTCAGAAAATCCGCACAAATGATCGTTTGAAATGGGAGATCGCCATCTTCAACAGAAAAAAGAGAATACAAAATTAGGCCAAAAAATTATACCATTTAATAAAAAGATCCACAACTTTCCGAAAATGTAGAAAAATATCGCAAGCTCAAAAAAATCGGCAAAAATGTCCGTTGGAAGCAGGAGATCGACCACTTCAAGTAAAAATAAGAGAAGACAAAATTAGACTGCAAAAATCATATCATTTAATAAAAGTGCCAAATCTTCAATAAAATGTAGAAAATAGGCCCGAGCTCAGAAAAATCCATAAAAATATTTGTTGGAACAGAGAGACCGCCATTTTCAACTGAAAAATAAGAGAAGACAAATTAGGCTATAAAATCATATCATTTAATCCAAAGATACATATCTTATTGAAAATGTATAAAGTAACCCGGAGCTCAGAAAAATCTGCAAAAATGTCCATTGGAACCGGGAGATCGTCCTCTTTATTTGAAAATATGAGAAGATAAAATAGGGCCAAAAAATCAGATTATGTAATAAAAAGATGCGTATCTTCCAGAAAATGTAGAAAATAGCCTCTAGGTCAAAAAATCCGCAAAAATCTCCGTTGGAACCGTGAGAATGCCATCTTCAACAAAAAATAAGAGAAGACAACATTAGGCCAAAAACATATCATTTAAAAAAAATTATACATATCTTCCATAAAATGAAGAAAAATAGCCCCAAGCTAACAAATATCTGTAAAATGTCCACTGAAACTGGTAGATCACAATATTGAACTGAAAAATAAGAGAAGAAAAACGTAGGATATAAAAATCATATCATCAAATAAAAAAATTCATATCTTCCATAAAATATAGAAATTAGCTCCGAGCTTAAAAAACCGTAAAAATTTCCGTTGGAATCGAAAGATAGACATCTTATATAAAATGTAGAAAATAGCATCGAGCTCACAAAATCCGTAAAAAAAGTTTATTGGAACCGGGAGATCGACATCTTCAACCGAAAAATAAGACAAGACAAAATTAGGCTATAAAAATCATATCATTTAATATAAAGATTCATATCTTACAGAAAATGTAAAAAATATCCCGTAGCTCAGAAAAATCTGCAAAATTATTCTTTGGAACCAGAAGATCGTCATCTTCATCTGAAAAATACAAAAGACAAAATTAGGCTAAAAATCATACAATTTCATAAAAAATTCATAGCTTCCAGAAAATGTAGAAAAACAGTCTCAAGTTAAGAAAAATCCGCAAAAATGTCCATTGGAATCGGGACATCGCCATCTTCAACTAAAAAAAATAAGAGAAGACAAACATAGTCTATAAAAATCATATCATTTATAAAAATATAGAAAATAGCACCAAAGCTTATAAAAATCTGCAAAAGTGTCCGTTGGAATAGGGAGATCATCATCTTCAATTGAAAAATAAGAGAAGGCACAATTAGGCAAAAATCATATTATTTAATTAAAAGATTTATATCGTCCAGAAAATTTAGAAAATTACACCGAGGTCAGAATAATACGCAAAATTTAAAAACGGGAGATCGCTATCTCCAACTGAAAAAATAAAAGAAGACAAAATTAGGCTAACAATCATATCATTTATTAAAACGATCTATAATTTCTCGAAAATGTAGAAAAATAGCCCCGAGCTCAAAAAAATCTACAAAAATGTCCCTTGGAACCGGGAGATCGCCATCTTCAACTGAAAAATAAGAGATGACAAAATTAGGTTATAAAAATAATATCATTTAATATAAAGATTCATATTATACAAAAAATATTAAATTTCCAGTAGCTCAAAGTGAATCCGCACAAATATACATTGGACCCGGGAGATCGCCATCTTCAAAGTAAAAAAAGAGAAGACAAAATTAGGCAACAAAATCATATCATTTCGTAAAAATATACATATCTTCCAGAAAATGTAGAAAAATAGTCTCAAACTAAGAAATCTGCAAAAATGTCTGTTGGAACCAGAGATCGCCATCTTCAACTGAAAACTTAAGAGAAGATAAATGTATGCTATAAGAATAATATTATTTAATACAAAGTTCTTTATCTTCAATAAAATGTAGAAAATAGCACCGAGCACAAAAAATATGCAAAAATGTCCGTCGGAACCAGGAGATCACCATTTTCAACTTAAAAATAAGAGAACAAAATTATGCTATAAAAATCATATCCTTTAATAAAAAGATACTTAACATTTCAAAAATATAGAAAATAGCCACGAGCTCAGAAAAGTCTGCAAAAATGTTTGTTGGAACCAAGAGATCGACATCTTTAACTGAAATAAGAGAAGAAAAAATTAGGTCAAAAAATCATATTATTTAATAAAGAGATCTATAACTTCCTGAAAAAGTAGAAAATAGGCCCGAGCTCAGAAAAATCGGCAAAAATGTCTGTTGGAACCGGGGGATCGCCTTCTTCAACTAAATAATAAGAGAAGACAAACACTACAACAAAAATGGCCATTGAAATTTTTTTAAAAAGATTGTAATAGTGGCCAGACAACTTTTTAACAAACGTTGTAATATGCGAAGTTGTAATAGGGTCAGCTCTTTCAGCCACTTTTTCTACATGTTGTAAGCAAAAGCTGTAATAGATAAATATTACAACATTTTTGAAATGTTGTGTAAACTTCTATTACAACGTTTAGAAAAGGTTGTGTATAAAGATATTACAACTTTTAATAAACAATGTGTAAACTTCTATTACAACTTTTAATAAACGTTGTGCAAACTTTTACTACACCGTTTATAAAAGGTTGTGTAAAGCAATATTACAATTTTTTAAAAGTTGTTTAAACTACTATTAAAACTTTTATAAAAGGTTGTGTAAAGATATATTACAACTTTTAATAAACGTGGAAACTATTATTACAACGTTTATAAATGGTTGTATAAAGCAATATTACAACTTTCTTTAAAAGTTTTGTAAACTACTATTACAACTTTAATAAAAGGTTATGACAACTTCTATTACAATTGGTTTAAATAGTTGTTTAAAACTCTACTACAACTTTTATAAAACGTTGCAGAAAAAGCACAAAATTTAAAAAAATACGCGGTTGCAACTATTCCAAATCTACATGCAGTAGCTGTACACATCATGATAAACACACACACATAATATTATTCATTCAAACCACATTCATTTTTCTCTTTGACGTTCACGCTCCTCTCTTTCTCGTTCTTTCTCTTTCTCCCATATTAACTCTCTACGACATTCCTCGTCCCTCTCAAGTTCTCGACGATAAGCTATATCATCCTTCCTCTCATCAACAATTGAGACTCCGAGGCTGGGATGTTCACGTGACAATGCTTGACAATGCTTGATAATCAGACTCAAGTGATTGACCATGAAGGTCTTTTCCTGCATAACCCCGACCTGGGGGCAAACCAACACCATAGGCAGCACTAGATGAACCTTGTGTATAAAGGTCTGCAATGTTTCTCCTTGGACCTCCCCTTGAATGGAAGCTGCAAGTTGGCTGCCATATGGAGCGCTACCAAGAATTGGTAAACTGCGAGGATCCACATCCATTCGTCCAACATATGAACCATATTCTTGAGATCCATGATGAATAGGAGCGGTCCTTGCTGCAAGGTCAGCTTGTCTGCAAGAAATTTATATTCTACTCAGTGGAAAAGTAGTTTCAAAGCAAGAACAAAGATAATATGGTGCTACAATCACTATTATCATCAGGTCTGATCTCGAATAATTAAAAGCTAAGATGCACAATGATCATGACACAACAAACATGCCAGCCCAAAAGTACAAGACTAGAACAACAGCTATGAGCCTAAGTTAATTGTCTTAGATATTTAATGTGAACATAGTAACAAAACAAGGAAATAGATAGTGCCTTAAGTATATATTTGGACGAATATCATATCAAAACTTTGTTGTGATTGAGCCTTTAACATCTGCTACTGTCGAAGTAGCGATGCCTAGATGAATGTTAACAAACAGGCAATTAATAATTCATACTACAATGATAAATCAACTAGAAGCGCGAAGAAAAAACAACTGCAATACCGGGTCCATGTGGCCATGCAAATCAGCCTGCAGAGTAAAAAGAAATATAGAAGTTCTACACGAAAGAAGATATAGATTCAAACTTAATAAATAACAAGATAACAAATAAGATGCTAAAAGATATACCTGATGTTGCTGGCTAATTGTAACGGTATCTGCGTACCGCTTAGTTGTATCATTTTGCAAATCCCCCAGCCTGCACCATGAAAATGTTCTACTAAGCCACTGTTTATTTTGTGATAGAACCATCAGAAATGCACTCCAAATTATAACTTGACATTAGATAATGTACTTCACAAGAAGCTTTCTGTTATGTATTGTTGCATAATAAGGAAATATATGGACTTTTCTAGAAGTTCATAGCCACCTACATAATAAGGAAATATATGGACTTTTCTAGAAGTCATAGCCACCTACTTTTTTGCAACTACGCAACCACATTTTAAAACACCGGAGCCTAGATGAAAAATTAGGATGTGTAATATGATGTATGCAGGAAGTGTTTCATCTATGAATCACAAGATACATATTGACTCATTTCCCTGAAGATAAAGATCTAAGAAATGCCATTGAATTTTCCACAAGGATTATATCAAAATGAAATACAAAGGTAGTTGGCCAGCGCATGTGGATCGATAGCATGAGCGTTAAATATGCTAAGGCTGCCAACATTTTCAAAAGATAGGAAAGGAATGAAACACAAGCCTGTCATAAAAGATGTGATGACAAATTTGTCATACGCTTGGAATGATTATATGAAAAGTCCGACTCTGGACTAGAGTAAAAGAAAAGACAGACATTTACTTCTGGAATAACTGGAAGATAAGAATTACAAACTATTCACGGAAATCAACATCCAACCATGAAATTTATTTATCGAATGCAACAAAAAACTATACAGCACAAACGTAGGGCATATCACACAAGAATGATATATCCAAACAATTTGCAGCTTTACAAAAGAGAAAACAATGCCATATGCCTGTAGAGAAAGTTTCTTGCCAATGATGAGATTAAGAAATACAAACATGAAATGAGGAAAATTGATAGATTGTAAAGAATACTAATTCATGTTCGTTGAATATGCATAAGGTGAACCAATGGGATACAGGCATGGCCTTGTCATAATGTCCTTTGCTTCATGAGGAATTATATCAAAGGTTTACAATAAAGAAAACAAAGAAGCAAATAGATTGTAAGAGAAAAAGTGAAAAGAGAAAGGGAGAAATCAAGGATGTCATTTGTTTGTTTAATTGTTTGTGCATGGCTAAGGAGCCTATGAGTACTCTTTCAGGCACAATTAATCTTGATGCTTAGAATTTCTAGGTCATTAATGAAGTTCATATTATATGACAGAAAGGCGTCATAAAACATTCTTATTATTGTCAAATTGACGATAAAGAAATTTGTACAATCTACATTATGTAACTAAGAAACTCAAACTGAAAATGGCAACTCGTGCCAATCACAAAATTAGATAGCTCTCAAGAAGCCTCAATTTAAATTTTACAGTTAACAACAAATAATTTCTGACAAAAGAGAACACTAAGTCTAAGCATTGCAATGATCCCAGCTACATAAAAAAATCTAGGGTTTTTTTAGAATTCGGTCCCCCAAAATGGGTTATTCGAAAAGAGTCTATCAAATCATGGCATTTGTTAATTGGTCCCCCAAATCTTTTAAAACACTCGAAAAGAGTCCATGTGGATGGAATCTGTTAAAAATATTAACTCGGGTGTAGTTTAAGTGCGGACGGAATCTGCACAACCAAAAGTTTTGCATGGAAAAGTTTCGATTATCCAATGGACAGCTTAATACCATGCATGAAGCTAGGATGGAACCTATCAAGCGAACTCAACCGCAACCTGACAGCATGGGCTTGCCCAACTCATCCATCCCCTGGTAACTACTACCTGACATTGGATCTCTGGGGTGATCCCAATTATACTAGTGGAGGTCTGGTCCCTGGACTAGCATTGATTTCTGCATTGAATTACCAGTTACCATGACTTATACCAACACGTTTTCTTTTAGTTTTGTTAACACCTCAGAAGAGATCTACTACACCATGGACGTGGTTAACAAGTCTACTGTCACAAGGCTTGTAGTGAACCAGTCTGGATTCACACAGTGATATGTACGGCTTGATGGCTCTAATGTCTGGAATATATATTGTTACACCCCAATGGGACAGTGTGATGGGTATGTTGGTTGTGACCCTTATGGCGTGAGTGAGCCAACTGGGTCCCCAATGTGCACTTGCTTACATGGCTTTGTGCCTAAGTCACTGGAGGATTGAAATTTGAGATATACTTTTGGTGGGTGCATTAGAAAGACGAAGTTGGATTGTAAGAACATGACTAATGGATTTGCGACGGTGCATGGGACACTATTACCAGATACAGTCAGCTCAAGTGTGGATATGACGTTGAGCTTGGATGAGTGTAAGGCTTCATATTTGCAGAATTGTTCACGCACCGGCTATGCTAGTGCTGATGTACATGGGGGTGGAAGGGGGTGCATTATGAGGTATACGAAGCTAATGGACATTTCAGTATACTTGGAAGGTGGGCAGGATTTCTACTTACGTTTGGCTGCAGCGGACATCAGTATGTCATGCATATATTATGAGTTAGTCTTGCTTATTTCTATTATTGGTATGCGGTATATTCTTACTCAGAACGTATTAAGTGTCAGATGCATGTTAAAAACCTTTAAACATGTTGGTAGCCCGGAGACACCGGAAGGCCGCCTGCATCTCCAGCCTCGGCCTTGTCGACTGAGATGAATACTCCGGTGTTTGGATGCGAAACCCAGTACGTGTGGCTTCGCTGGGATCGCTTGCTCCACGGTGCTCGGATTCACCACCGACTCGGCAGGATATGGAACTTAGAAGCAAAGCAAGAAGGTTGTAGCCTCCTCATAGGTATTAGATAAGCAGAGATACATGTGTGTAGATATGCAATGCAAGACATCAATGGGAAGAAAACATGATACATGATCCTTTTAGAAGCATCTGATACGCATCAAATATAGTACATAGCCATTTCACACCGAGGAGAGCTTATGACCTAGTGAGTGGAGAATACCTCAGTCATCTTCAATGAAACCAAGTGTCAAAAAAGCTCCTTGATAACACCAGCTTCATTGTCACCAAACTCAAATCCAACTTTACATGACAAACGACCACACCTTGCACAGTTCCATCAGAGTCCTTAAAGTTTGGTAGGGATTTTGGAACACAACTATTAACTGTTCAAAGATAAAGGAAGACAAGTATCCTACTGCTGCATGATGCAATTTGTGTGCAAAAACTTCATATCAGATCACAGGAGATGAGATATCTTGAAATGACTTACATGTAGGTGTCGGGAGTGCCGTCGGGGGTGAAGGGAGGAGAGTTAGGATCCACATGAATGCACGAAGGTGACGGAGTTGCTGGTGTTGATGGCGTGGTTAGAGTTGGGGGGATGTATATCGGGATAGGAGGACTGATGGGGATCGTTGGACACAACAGGCTGATGGGCCCCACGGAGGGGGAGGGAGGAGGGTTGTTGTAGTAGCCACCATCGCAATGCGGTGGCGGAGTATTGGAGCCTCCGCCACGAGGTGGTCCGCATCTGCAATTGATACGTTAGGGAGATGGGAGAGTGTGAAAGACGAGGATATAAATGGTATTTCATATTTTCTGTTAGTCTTAACATAATATTCCATTTAGATTTAATAGTTCTTTACCGCAGGGACTCTTTTCGAGTGTTTTAAAAGATTTGGGGGACCAATTAGCAAATGCCATGATTTGGGGGACTCTTTTCGAATAACCTATTTTTTTTTGGGGGGGGGCGCGAATTATAAAAACCCCAAAAATCTATAAATAATGATTCAAAGGCAAGATCCCATCAGATTGGCAAAGACCTGATGGGCACCGCCTAAAGTTGAGGGATCGTAGATGGCGGCATAAGGCCCACCATACTGAGCACCAAGTGCGGCAGAATGAGTCATCTATCCACTGAGATCGTCTTCTTGCATAGCGCCCATCATCGATGGCCAAGCTCAAACGTCGCCAGCTCCAGCGTTCACATTTAAAAGAAATAGAAAGTTAATGTTAGAACCGCGACCAATTTTGAGAAACCAAATCATATGATATGCAGATTTGCGCCTACAAGTTGCCCATATGCATGTTGCCCAGGATATTGCTGCTACCCATATGCACCACTTCCCTTCGAAGGGTACATGTTTTAGGTTTTGCAACGAATTAAAGTCTACTGCAATAAAAATGCAAAATTTCACGCAGATTGAGAAAAAACTTGAATAGAATCAAGGGTTTCATAATTCAGGATCGAATAGAAACCCATCATTCCATTTCAAATTAAAAACACCGATAAATCGAAAGATCCTATCAAATCCAATGATAAAAAATGAAACCTTTGACGAATAAAGTTGACATTGAACGAGGAAAAAAATGAGAGATCGAACCTAGCGTGTTTCTCCAAATTCTCGATTGAATGAGGTAAGAGATGAAGCTTTCGAGATGAGAAAGGGGCATGTGGTTTTGATATTAAACGGGGCCACGCGGCCAAGTTTTCTTGGTCTACCGTCGGATGGTGTCGCTCAGGCGGTTATGGAGATATTGTTGGATCCCCGTGCACCTCCCCAACATATAAGCTAGGTACACAATAATGCACAAATAATCCCAAGGCCCGAATTCCACCGAGACATCACCTATGCATAAAACCAAACACCTCACGGGCATAAGAGAGAGTTGTCACCAACTACCAACTCCCTCAATGATCTTGCGATAGACAATGTAAGCACCCAAATATAATATAAAAGTAAGAGCAACACAAAAGAGACGGAGATTCACCCGGGTTCGGTTGCGAACAACCTACATCCAGCATCCAATGCACCCAGTTCCACTAATGATCAAGCAAGGCATACACTGACCTCTTCTTCTTCTTCTTTCTCCTCCACAATGAGAGAATAGCTCCAAGCAACAAGAGCTAACCCTAGATCTCTCACCAAGCTCACTCACACTCTCAAACAAGTGGGAATCCTTGATAACAAAGCACCTACAACTTGTAGAGATTCTCAAGGGACCAATCCCACACCAATGGAGATCACTCCTTGGTAATATAGCTCCAAACTAGGAAGCTTCCCAATGGACTCTATATCTCAAACACGGAAGAAGAAATGCAGACACTCACCTTGGATCTCACAAGCAAAGCTCTTAGGCTTTCCAAAACACTAGCTTTGCTCTCTTTTGGTTCTCTGATCCAAGCTCCCTTTGGCCCTGCAAAAGAAATGGCACACAGCCTTTCTTTTATTCTCTGAAATAAGAGCCTCTGCTCTTTGGAAATTGGCAGCCGAAATAATGAGAGGCACACCTCTCTTTCTCTTTGTCGGCAGGCAAAAGAAGGAAGGCCCTCAAGGCCATTAATTCCCAATAACAACACAACATTGGGGGCCCTAAAGACTAGACATCACATGGATTTTTTTCAGCATAAAAACAACACTCTACCCTGTTGATAAATCCACACACTCTCTTCAGCACAGCTCCAGCTCCATCGTGTATGAACTCCCCTTGCCTTGACCATTGGACATGTAAACTTCCATCATGTGCATTGAAAATCATGCACTCTGGTGCCTTAATCCTTCGAGAGACATGCCGAGCTCAGAAGCCATCTGAGCCTAGCCTCACTCATCTCTGCCTCGTCCACCGCCATGTCTGAGATGAAGTCATCTATCTCTAAGGATAATCCTACGAGCTCGGACTCCATGAACGAACTAAATGATGACGTGTCAGCATCCAATGAGCCCTCTGTCAATCTATGAACATCCATATCATCACCCCACAGGTCCGCGAGAAACTCATGCTCGCCATGGCCATCATCTATGAGAAACACGCCGTCATCCCTGCTGCTCTGTAAACTGACCCCATCTGGGTCACATTGATATACCGTTCGTATCTGCTCTGTCTGTTGATGCATGTCATCAAGACTCGTCGTCCACTGGCTCCGTGCCTCAACTGACTGTGTCGACGACTCAAGACACGAGCGTGTGCACACAAGCCTAAACTATTCGTCGCACCAACATCTAGCCTATGGAGATCGTCCTCGCATGCCATGCCCTGCGATGAACTTGCCCAAAGTGAGAGATGAGCGCACACTGAAGAAGCCCACTCGGCTCTGCCTCCTCCATATATTGAGCGAGAACGCACTCAATACATGGCCTCCTAACTCTCAGCTCCATGTCCCTAGTGGCAACTCTACCTGGGACAACCATCGCAATCTCCACATTGCCGTGGGAGTCTCCATGCTTCACAACGCTATCGGATTCCCTGCTCCTCTGTATCTCTATTGATCTGGCATCCGAAGTATCAGAAGATGCGCCTGATAAATTATCCCTAGCCAAACGAGAGTCATATCGCCTGTGCCTATGCTGTGAAGATTGCTCTACCATGCACATCGAATGCTCTACCCTGATGTCAAGCTCCTCAGAAAACCTCTATACCCTGAAGATGAAGCAACACGCTGGTCCTCCTCAGAAGTAACCAACTCATGCTTACTAGAAATGTGAGAGACCTCTGTCTCCTCACCCACTACAACCTCTAGGATCGGTGCAGAAACCAACTGACTTACTCCTCCGTATATCGATGGCTCTACCTCGAAGCTAAAGTTGCACACCTCAGCATGCTGGGTCTCCTTAAGAGCACCCACAATGTGCACGATGGTAATGTAAGAGACCTCTGTCTCCTTACACATTTCAACGGACTGCATCGATATGACGACCGACTGCAACGCCTCCTCGTAAAGCGATGTCCTCTGCAACTCTAATAGAACTGAACCTGGAGCTACATCGTGAGATGCTGGTTGATCACTGAGACTGACCACATCAGATAAACTCTACACCCTGTTCGTCTACACATGTGTCTGATCACCTGCATGAGTCTGAATCTGCACCACCTTATCTTCTCTATGGACCAGGCTACCCTCTGTTCTCTGCACACCGTCATGAGTCTGCTCCACCCTAAGCACTGCAGACTCGTCAATCATGACGTGTCATTTGACAATCACCTTGTGGGTACTAGGACACCATAACATGTACCCTCTCGCACCTCTACCAGTGTACCCAACTAGGATAGAATCATGCATGCACTGTCCTACATCATCATCGTCCATCTCGTGCGACCGCACTGGACATCCAAATGTACGCAAGTGCGAGAAGTTAACGACTCTGTCCGTCTATAACTCGCGGCTAGTGACCGTGTTCAGTTGATGAGGTATGCCGCAATAGCAAGGGTCTCTGCCCATAATTCCCTAGGAAGGCCAGATGGTCTCAATAGCCCCATGTCTTCTCTACCAACATCTTGATCATGATGTCTACTACGCCACCGTGAGGGTCTCTATCAGGAATGGTGTAACGGCACGTGATCTCCTCTGACTTACAAACATCACGTATCTCAACATCGTTGGTACGGATCTCTCCTACGGGTCTACCCATCCGCCTCTCGACTATGCTCCTCCATAGTCGTACCTTCTCATGGATCTCCTCCTGAGATCCCATGAGAGTAACCATGACTCTCCACGAGAAGTCATCTATGAAGGACGTGAAGTACATCGTGCCTTCCAGGAATGGAACTAGACATGGACCCCATACACCAGCGTAGACGCACTCTAGGGGCATATTATGTCTAACAGCTATCCCAAACTGCACCTTGCCTCGGTCGCTCTGCACCACAGTCACTGCAAGACTCAAGCCCACGATCACCTCCGAACACACTCCTCCTCTGAAGAATATTAAGGCTCTACTCATCAGAATGCCCCAATCTGAGATGCCACAGTCTCGATGTATCTTCACTCTCGGACTCCTGTGATTTTCCAGTCTTACCCACTACCGTGTACCCATCAAGCGCATACAAGTTGCCACGATTCTTCCCCATCATGACAACCATGCATCCTCGGAAAATACGAAGTCAATCCTCCTCGATCACTGCCCTATAGTCCATCCCGGTCAAAGCTCCTATCAATATCAAGCCACTGAAAAGTTCAGGAAGATGTCTAACACAATCAAATACACAGACGATGCCATCGTGCATCCTGACTTTGACCGTGCCTCTCCCAACCTGCTCCCACTGCATACCATTCTCTATAAGAATCCGCTCTCCAATGCATGGAATGTATGAGTCGAATACACTCCGATCCAGAGTCATATAGAATGAGCATCCTAAGTCCAATAGACACGAACATTGCACTTCTCCCACAGAGTATGCTGCAAACACCAAGCAATCATCCACGTCAGAAAACATCCCGTCTCGTGCTCTAACATGAGTTGAACTCTGAGCAACATCTTTCACAATGCCAATCGACGTCATTGCTTTCAACCTCGGGTAATCCCTCTTCCAATGCCCACTTTCCTTATATAGGAAGCATTTGTTGTCATCACGGCCCCTTGACTTGGACCGCTGCTGACGCACCGATTCTGACTCTTGGAACAACCCGTCTTGGATCTTGGAAAGGTCCGCCATCTTGGCAACCCCGAATGACATTGGGTAACTCACAACCATCGATGTCACTTAACACCAAACTTTGGAAATCCTTCGTATGAGATACAAACTTCACCTCATCCAACGTGAGTGAGTCTCAACCATTCAACATCGAGCCTACAAACTTGGAGTACATCAGAGCAAGAAAACACAATAGCGCCATGGCATGTTGCTCATCCTCTATCACACTCCCCAATTCCTGTAGGTCCATTACTATACGGTCCATCTCAGGGTTCCATAACGAGGTTCCCCTTTTCATCCTATGAGTATAGAAGTGTTGTCACAATTGCAACATTCGTCCAATTGGTATCTTGGTCGAGTATCGAGCTTCAAGCATCCTCCATAGGTCGCTCATGACCTCCACATCGGCAAATTACCGAAGGATCTCATCCTCCAAGGATTGCAATATCTCACAGAGGGCTTTAAGCTCCATCATTCACTTATCATACACCGTTGCCTTACATGGCATGCTCGTATCATATACGGCACCGTAAACTCCATGGTGCTTCAACAAAACCACCGTCTTTTGTCGCCATGGACCATAGTTGTCCCTGTCATTAAGCCTCTCTACTTCGTATGAACACCCGGCCGTCTCCTTACATGAGCAAGACGCCATCGCGGCACTACACTTCTTCGTAAACCGGAAGCTCTGATACAACTTGTTGGATCCCCGTGCATCTCCCTAATATCTAGGGTAGGTACACAATAGCGCACAAATGATCCCAAGGCCCGAATGCCATCGAGGCATCACCTATGCATAAAACCAAACACCTCACGTGCACAAGAGAGAGTTGTCACCAACTACCAACTCCCTCAATGATCTTGCGATAGACAATGTAAGCACGCAAATATAATACGAAAGTAATAGCAACACAAAAGAGACGGAGATTTACCCAGGTTCGGTTGCGAACAACCTACATCCATCATCCAATGCAACCGGTTCCACTAATGATCAAGTAAGGCATACACCGACCACTTCTTCTTTCTCCTCCTCCTCCTCCATAATGAGAGAATACCTCCAAGCAACAAGACCTAACCCTAGATCTCTCACCAAGTCTCGCTCACACTCTCAAACAAGTGAGAATCCTTGATAACAAAGCCCCTACAACATATAGAGCTTCTCAAGGGACCAATCCCACACCAATGGAGATCACTCCTTGGTAATATAGCTCCAAACTAGGAAGCTACCCAAGGGACTCTAGATCTCAAACACGAAAGAAGAAATGCAGACACTCACCTTGAATCTCATAATCAAAGCTCTTTGGCTTTCAAAAACCCTAGCTTTGCTCTCCTTCGGTTCTCTGAACCAAGCTCCCTTTGGGCCTGTAAAAGAAATGGCACACAGACTTTCTTTTGTTCTCTGAAAATAAGAGCCTCTGCTCTCTGGAAATTGGCAGCCGAAAAAATGAGAGGCGCACCTCTCTTTCTTGCTGTCGGCAGGCAAAAGAAGGAAGGCCATCAAAGCCATCAATTCCCAACAACAACACAACATTAGGGTCCCTAAAGCCTGGATATCACATGGATTTTTTTCAACATAAAAACTAAAAATATTAATGGATGCGATCACACCACGTCAATGCATTTCTTAATGGGCCAGGTCCAATCGTATCCTTAATGGGTCGGGTCCAATCGTATCCGGTTAACCCGATATCTTTAGGCGCCCTCTATTTTTCTGTAACACGAAATGTTAATCAGTGAGAACTATAATGTGTATAATGATCAAGAAGATCAATCCTAATTCACTTCAATCCATTCCAACTACTCCACACTCTCTGTTAATTGTCGCTCCACGTTGCTAAACTAAGGGAAGTAGCCGCTACAATAGGATAGTATAATACATCGTGATACAATTTGGTTTTTATAAATATCACAACAGAATAAACTATTTAATAGCTGAAAATATCAAAATAGAAAGTGACTCTAGATTACCAAAAGCATGCATATTAAGGCCATCGTCAAATATGTGTTAGGTGCAACTAAGAAAGCCAATAGCCCCACAATAGATTTGCCCAACTCGTTAGATTTAACAGCAAACCCATGATCAAAACTTGAGCTTTCACAAAGTTGATCAAATGTATAACTTATATTCATATTGTCAAAAATAGAACGAAGTACAAATCTCACAGCATATAATTCACACAACCAAAATAATGACAAAATATTTTTTTATCTATTGATCCATTTCGCCGCCACTTTAATAGAATAAACAAGCACAAGATCATAAACATTAAAAACTAACAATGCAAACTTTCGCAGCCATAAGCACTAGATCTTAACAAAAAAATTTTAAAAACCAACTAAAGATCAAATCAGAGCGAATAAATAGAGTCAATACCTTAGAGGCTCTGGTGAGTCAATCTCTGCTCCATACGCTGAGCACCAGCTTCTGCACCTTGATCTCCCTCATCAGATTATCTATCTTCTTCTCCGAAGCCTTTTAAAAATGGATCCAATCAAATGAGACAGTCGAATCCAAAGATCACGGAGGGAAATCTATAGATTGAAACATGAGACGAAAGAAAAACAAGAACAATCACCATTGCGGTCAGCTTGGGGTGAGAGCAGCAGGAGAAGAGCGAGAAGAATAACAGAGAATGCTCTGAGACTAATAAACCCTAACCCTTAGGACGAGCATATTATACGAGGGATGCTCACGAGGTCTATTAGGGAGAAAACTTTACATGTATGTGATTGCATCTGTCCGATGTAGATCGTACGGTCTGAAGGGGCATGAAATTTTAACGGGTTATTTTCTTCCATGGGCCGCGATTTGGCCGATATCGGGTCAAATGCTTTATAAATTAGGATCCTATCATCTCCAAACCAAGGATCCCAACTAAACTAATGATTTGGGCAAAATTTGTAGATATTGGTTATAAAAAATTGTAAATATTCGGTCAAGATTAACATTTACAACTATTCACGAAAAAGCTGTAATAAACATTTTTTACAACTATCCACGAAAAACAAGTTATAATAAACATTTTTTACAACTTTCAGAGAGAGAAAAGTTGTGGTGTCAAAATTAACATTTACAACTATTCACGAAAAAGGTGAACTAACCATTTTTTACAACTATCCACGAAAAAAGTTGTAATAAACATTTTTACAACTTTCAGAGAAAAAAGTTGTGGTGTCAAAATTAACATTTACAACTATTCGCGAAAAAAGTTGTAATTGTTGTAAACTTGGTGGCTACGGAACCCATAGCCCTGTATTTATAGTAATAGGGTTACATAATGGGTGGACACCCAATACCCAGATGGGCCTCCAAAACCCCGTTTATAACAATTCTCCTTATCCATCCATTGTTGTAAGCCGTAATGAGCGCTTCAGGGTTCATAGAGCGTATCTGACCATGGGGCTATGTATACTTCTGGATCCTAAATTAAGAGTTCTTGTCTCGTTAAAATCTTTGCCATGAAAAACCCAGTGGGAAAAACCAGTGGCTTAGGGAAAAGAGTACAAGTCTCTGTAACTTCCCCTGATCGATGGATATCATCAGAGGTGGATACTTCTGGATCCAGAGCTGATGTGGTTGCTCGTTAAAACCTTTAGCTATGGAAAACACAGTGGAAAAAACTAATAGCCAAGGAAAAAGAGTACAAGACAACATTAACTCCCCCTGAAGTGTACAAGCTTCAGGCTTATAGATCTTTCAACTATCTCATCCCGATTCCTAATACAAGTTTTCTAAAGGTGCAGTGAGGTAAAGCTTTAGTAAATAGATCTGCCAGGTTGTTGCAAGACTGGATCTGCTGGATATCGATCTGTTTGTCTACTTATTGTTCATGCGTCCAGAAGAGCTTGGGGGAAATGTGCTTCGTCCTGTCACCTTTGATGTTGCCACCTCGTAGTTGAGCTATGCAAGCAGCATTGTCTTCGTACATGGTGGTAGTTCCAAGATCTCCCGTCTTCAGGCCGGTAGTCACAAGGATGTGGTGGATGACTGATCGAAGCCAAAAGCATTCTCTGCTATCTTCGTGGATCGCAATGAGCTCGAAGTCACTGTTGAAGTCTGCTTCACAGATCTCCATGAGATGGCTGTCCCATCGTATGTGAATACAAAACTGGTATGGGACTTTGCGGTGTGTGGGTCAGACCTATATCATGCATCTGCATAACCAATTAAGTTGGAGGATACGCCTTTCTTGAAGTATAGTCCCAGATCCACAGACCCTTGGAGGTAGCGCAGAAGGTGCTTCACTCTGTTCCAGTGGCACTTTGAGGGCGCTGAACTGTATCTGGCTAGTAGGTTAACTGCGAACGCTATATCGGGACGCGTGCAGTTTGCTAGGTATATGAGTGCTCCAATTGCACTCAAGTAGGGTACTTCGGGACCCAGTGCTTTCTCCCCCTCTTCCAGCAGCCGGAAGGGGTCTGTGTTAACATCCAATGATCTGACAACCATTGGTGTACTAAGCGGATGACATTTGTCCATTAGGAAGTTTTTCAGCAACTTCTTTGTGTATGTTGATTGGTGTAACAAGATTTCTCCACTTAAGTGTTCAATTTGTAAGCCTAGGCAGAACTTCATTTTGCCAAGGTCTTTCTTCTCAAAAGTTTGTGTGAGACTCTTAGATATCTCAGCTATCTCTTCAAGAGATCCGATGAGGTTTAGGTCGTCTACGTAGATGGCAATGATTACGATCTTGTTCCCTTTGCTCATATAAAGATGCTATGGCAGACTTCATTAGTTATGAATCCTTATTGCACTAGAAATTCACTGAGTCTGTTATACCATATTCTCCCCGACTGTTTTAGACCATACAGTGATCTTTGGAGTTTGACAGAATAGACATCCCGACGTCTTTCTGTCATTTTCATCGGTAGTTTATATCCATCTGGGATTCTCATATAGATATCCTTATCTATATTTCCATATAGGTATGTAGTCACAACGTCCATGAGCTGCATATCCAGGCCCTCCTGCGTAGTTAGGCCAATAATGAAACAGAAAGTGATCGCATCCATGACCGGGAATATGTATCATCATAGTCTATTCATGGTCGTTGGGAAAAGCCTTCTGCAACAAGGCGCGCTTTGTAGCATACGATCTCATTATTCTCGTTTCTTTTTCTTACGAATACCCATTTATATCCCACAGGTTTAACACCCTTTGGTGTTAGGACTACAGGTCCAAAAACTTTGCGCTTCGAGAGTGAGTCCAGCTCTACTCCTATTGCCTCGTTCCACTTTGGCCAATCCTCTCTGCATTTACATTCTGCTAGAGAGCGTGGGTCGGTCTCATCGTCGTATTCTGTGACGTGATTGGCAATAATGAGCGTGAAGTTATCATCGATGATTATGCTTTTTCTGTCCAGTACCTCCCCAGTACGTATACAGTTTAATGATATTTCTCCTACATTTTCCTCTTCAGGGGATTTTAGGAGGGGAGAGGTATCTGGGCTGAGCTCAGCATCCTGTGGTGGTATCATTATGAATGCTTCAGGATTTTTTCTCTTTCGAGGGTTTTTATCTTTGGAGCCTGGGGTCGTCCTCTCTTTTGTTGAGGTACGGCCGCTTCTGCTGCAGGTGGATTGCATCCATCTTTGGGTATGTCAATCCTAGCAGGCGTGTTTACAGCGAGGACGTGTGATATGACAATCTTCTGGTTATCAGTGAATTTGTCCGGTAAAATATGAGCTGTATTTTATATTTGGAGGATCTTCAGGATCTCTTCTTCACATTGGTTTATACGCGGATCAAAATGGGATAAAGTTTTGGTATCCCATGTAATGGTCTTTGAAGCTTCAGGCTTCTCTGTGTTAATGCCTAGTTTGGGGAAAGTGCTTTCGTCAAACTAACAATCTGCTAGCCGTGCCTTAAAGGCATCTCGTGTTAGGGGTTCCAGGTATCTAATGATCGATGGTGAGTCGAATCCAATGTAGAAACCCAGTCGACGTTGAGGACCCATCTTGGTCCTTTGCGGTGGTGCCATGGGGACATAGACATCGCATCTGAATATCCTCAGGTGAGAGATATCCGGTGGGTTTCCATATGCAAGTTGCATCGGAGAATAAGATTGACTTCCTGATGGTCGTAATCTTTTTAGTGATGCAGCATGCAAGATGGCATGTCCCCATGCGTTCACCGGCAACTGGCATTGCATTAACAATGGACGAGCAATCTAATGTAGTCTCTTTATAAGATATTCGGCTAACCCGTTCTGGGTGTGAAATGAGCTACAGGATGTTCAACTTCTATGCCAGTTGCTTGGCAGTAGTCTAGGAAGACTTGTGATGTGAATTCCCCAGCGTTATCCAGACGCAATTTCTTGATCTGGTTGTTTGGAAAATGTACCCGTAACTTTATGATTTGTGCCAGTAGCTTTGCAAAGGCTACGTTGCGGGTGGACAAGAGGCACACATATGTCCATTTGGAAGATGCGTCAATCAGTACCATGTAGTACCGAAATGGGCCACTTACAGGGTGAATAGGCCCGCAAATGACTCCATGTATTCTCTTTAGGAAGCTCGGAGACTCTGAGTCCACCTTTAGGGGGGATGGTCTTGTAATCAATTTCCCTTTGTGACAAGGGGGACAAGGAGATGCACCCTTTCGAAGTAGCTTCAGGCTTTTCGAGTTAATTCCACGGGATTGGGGTATGATGCGACGAATCATATTCCTTCCAGGGTGTCCGAGTCTATTGTGCCAGAGTTGGAATTCTGGTTGGTTGTCGCACTTCTGGTGCTCAAGTGTGTTTACTTCCATTGCTCTTATCTTTGTATGGTAGAGACCCGACGGTAGTCCCTCAAAACGCTCGATGGTGGTTTTAGCACTGTTTTTATGAGACATTACATACAAGAATTCTTTGTTCTGTTTGTTCACCGTCTCAAGGTAGTATTCGTTTAAACGGATATCTTTAAAGCTTAACAGATTTCTATGAGAGCTAGGGAAGAAAAGCACATCTTTTATTAGTAGTTGTGTTTTGTTGCAGAGCATAAAATGTGCTTCCCCTGATCCTCCAATAATTCCTGATGGACCAGAGATTGTATTCACGGTTCCATCGTATTTATGTATGCTTTGAAAAAGTAAATGTCTTGGAGGATTGTGTGCGTAGAGGCACTGTCCACTAGGCATTTATTATCCATCTAATTTAAGAGAGAAAAACATAGTAGTATAAGGCACAAAAAGATTTACTAAGAATCATTCAATGTCTGAAAATTCATTCAACATGCTAGAAATCAAACAACTAGAGAGTAAATTGTTTTTCAAATTACAATGCATAGCAGAAAGTAGATAATGCTTCATTCGAGCAGGTCATCATTTGAGAAGTCCTCAGCGATGAACCTGATGGGTGCCAGGTCTTCATGTTCCACCAGGTTTGTCTCATCTTGCTTCTGGCTAGCTTTATACAAGTCCTGTAGGTGGCGTAGAGTCCGATAATTCTTGGACCAGTGTCCAGTCATGCCACACCTGTGGCACTTATCTTCCCAGTCTTTTCTGGGGGCAGATGTCTGGTCGCCGTCTTTTCTCTTCCACACATTTTTCTTCTTTCCTTCATTGTTGGTTCTTGGAGGGGGTCCTCTAGCCTGCTTCTTCATTGCTTTGCCCTTCTGGGTTTGCCTTTGAAGTTGGTCCTCTTCTTCTGGGAGGAGCTGTGATGCGCTTCAGGTACAGGAGCAGTGCTGGTAGCTAGGGCGTGAGTTATGGGTGGCCAGAAGGAGCTCTCTATTCTGCTCTTCCATCAGAAGGTATGAGAGAAGCTCTGAGTATTTCGTAAACTATCGTTCACGATACTGCTGCATTAGTATAACATCTTTCTCGTGAAAGGATGTATACATCTTCTCTAACATGCGCTCCTCCGTCACTTTCTCACCCCACAACTTCAGGTGTGAGGTGATACTGAAGAGTGCCGAGTTGTACTCGGTGATAGACTGAAAGTCTTGAAGACGGAGGTTCTCCCATTCATATCGCGCTCAGGAAAGTATAACATCTCTTTGATGGTTATACCTATCCTCGAGGGCGGTCCATAACTCATAAGAGTCTTCCACCGTGAGGTACTCGGCCTTCAGGGTCCGATCGATATGGCATCTGATATAGATAATTGCTTTCGCTTTATCTATGTCAGAAACCTTATCGCATGCAGCCATGGCATGGCTCAGTCCCTGTGAGCGCAGGTGGAATTTTATATCCAACTGCCAGCTCAGATAATTTTTTCCTGTAGCATCCAATACGTCAAAGTCGACGCTCGCAATTTTAGCCATTATCTCTAGCATGTTAAGAATGAGCAATAATTAGATATTTATAAAGTAAAAGAAATAATTATGCATTTCAGACACAGATATTTGTTATGTGGATCGGCTAATCACCATTTTAAATAAAGTCCATACAGTCCCATAAATTGAAAATACAACTCGGGAACCCATGTGGGGCCCCTATTCTTCTGGAATAGATCTTCAGCTTTGTGGGACGTCCGCCGGTCTTGGAAATTATATAATAATATCCTCACTACATTTTCTCTCAAAAAATAGAAAAGAATGCGAGGGAAATAATGGTTATAGCTAGCCGATCCAAAACCACAACAAATATACACATACGTCGTAGAAAATGCAGCAGGCAGTTTATTACATTGCAGACAATTAATTATCACATGCAATTAATCATCATAGGAAATTTAGTCATCACAGCCAATTAATCATCACAAGCATATTATAATGGAAATGAAAATTTTTCGTTTAATAATTATTGGACCACTGAGCAACGTCATACACCGTTAGGTTAGTTGACTAACAGTAGAGCGATCGCAGGATCTTCCTAATTATTAAACGTATGCTAATCAAATAATCCAAAAAATGCGATGAATTAAAAAGCGTGTAATAATCCAAAATTTAACAAAGAAAAACTTAATTAAATCTGGAAAAACAGAATTTTGTGGACAAACCCTAGGTAGGGTTTTTCGGTTCGATCTGTCGTGCGGTCCCGTGTAACCGGTTAGGGTTTCAGTCGCGTGTGTTACTGGCAGCTAGGGTTTCGGACATGCATGTGCAGGGGGGCGCCGCTGTAGGTGGCTGGGATCGTCCGCCGCTGCTGGCGGCGGCGGGGCGCCCGCCGCTGCTGGCGACGGGGTCTGCCCGCCGCTGCTGGCGGCGGGTGCGGCCCATCGTCTGTAGGCGGCGGGGCCGCTCGCTTCAGCCCGACGTCTACAAGCGGCGGGTTCTGCCCGCCGTCTGCAGGTGGAGGGGCTGCTCGCTGCTGCAGGCGGCGGCAACGGCGCGTGATCAAGGGGGGTTTTCGCGGTGCGCGGCTTCCGGCCTCGTAGCGAAGGAGAAATCCCCAAGGGTTTGAAGATTTTTGTGGAAGAATATGATAAAAACATGATCTTAATGAGAAAAAAAATCTATTTTTAATCTTCAAAACGGCATTTTTTATCGTAAAACTTGACTTTTAATGATAAAAACGTCGATTTTACATTAAACGGGTTAGTTAGCATGCAGATCTGATGTAAAAACCGATCTATACTAATCAAGACATCGATCCAAGCATTTGGATCTAATCATATGCGCATATAATTTTAGATCTAGGGAATAAGAATTACCTCTAAATCCTACCCGTCGGATCTAGCGACGTTCGGTGATGGAAGCCCGTTCGCGTCGCGTTCGTCCATCGGCAGAGGTTCAACTCAGCCTCGAGCATGCTGATAACGTGTTGTAAACTTGGTGGCTACGGAACCCATAGCCATGTATTTATAGTAATAGGGTTACATAATGGGTGGATACCCAATACCCAGATGGGCCTCCAAAAACCCGTTTATAACAGTAATAACCATTTTTTACAACCATTCACGAAAAAAGTTGTAATAAACATTTTTACAACTTTCAGAGAGAAAAAAGTTGTGGTATCAAAATTAACATTTACAACCATTCACAAAAAAGTTGTAATAACCATTTTTTACAGCTATCCAAGAAAAAAGTTGTAATAACCATTTTTTACAATTTTCAGAAGAAAAAGTTGTGGTAAACATTTATTACAACTACCAAAATAAAAACGTTGTCCCATAAAAGTTGTAAATGCCTAGTTTTGTTGTAGTGAAAATTAAGTTATAAAAATCATATCATTTAATATAAAGATTCATATCATACAGAAAATGTAGAAAATGTCTCGGAGCTCAGAAAAATCCGAAAAATGTCCGTTGGAACCGGGAGATCGCCATCTTCAAAAGAAAAATAAAAGAAGACACAGTTGGGCCAAAAAATCATATCATTTAATAAAAATATACAAATTTTCCATAAAATGTAGAAAATAGCATCGGGCTCAGAAAAATCCACACAAATGTCCATTGGAACTGGGAGATTGTAACATTCAATTAAAAAAGAGAGAGGACAAAAATAGGCCAAAAAATCATATCATTTAATAAAAAGATTCACATCTTACAGAAAATGTAGAAAAAAGCACAAAGCTAAGAAAAATCTGCAAAAAATGTTTGTTGGAACATGGAGATCGCCATCTTCAACTGAAAAATATGAGAAGACAAAATTAGGCTATAAACATCTTGTCATTTAATAAAGAGATCCATATCTTTAATCAAATGTAGAAAATAGCCTGGAGCTCGAAAAAATCCGTAAAAATGTCCGTTGGAACTGGGAGATCGCTATCTTCAACCGGAAAATTAGAGAAAAAATTAAGATAAAAAATCGTATCATTTAATATAAATATTCTTATCTTCCAGAAAGTGTAGAAAATAATACCAAGCTCAGAAAAATACGAAAAAATGTCCTTTGGAACCGAGAGATCGACATCTTTAACTGAAAAATAAGAGAAGACATAATAATGCCAAAATATCATATCATTTAATAAAATGATACATATCTGCCAAAAATGTGGAAAATAGATATGAGCTCAGAAAAAATCTGCAAAAATGTACGTTGGAACCGAAAGATCGCCATCTTCAACTTGAATATAAGAGAAGACAAAATTAGGCTAAAATCATATCATTTAATGAAAAAATCGCCTTCTCCAATTGGAAAATAAGAGAAAACAAATTTTGGCTATAAAAATCTTATCAAATAATAAAAAGATACATAACTTTCATAAAATGTAGAAAATAGCACCAAGCCCAGGAAATGATATATAAAAATCTTATCAGTTGAAGATGGCGATATCCCTGTTACTACGGATATTTTTATAGATGAAGATGGTGATTTCCCAGTTTCGAATTTTGTCTTCTATTATATTTCAATTGAAGATGGCGATTTTCTGGTTTCAACAGACATTTTTGCCTTAATTTTGTCTTCTCTAACATTATTTACTAAAACGATCCACATCTTCCAGAAAATATGAAAAATAGCCCGAATTTCAAAAAAATCCATAAAAATATCTGTTGGAACCAAAAGATCGCCATCTTCAATTGAAATATATGAGAAGACAAAATAAGGCCAAAAATCGTATCATTTAATAAAATGATCGTCATCATCAACTGGAAATAAGAGAAGACAAAATTAGGCAACAAAAATCATATCAATTAATATAAAGATCTTTAACTTCCAAAAAAAGAAAATAGCCATGAGCTTAAGAAAACACAAAAAATTCCGTTAGAACCGAGAGATTGTCATCTTCAACTGAAAAATAAGCGAAGACAAAAATAGGATCTAAAAATCATATCATTTAATATAAAGATCCGTATCTTACAGAAAATATAGAGAATTTCCTGGAGCTCAGAAAAATCCGCAAAAATGTCCGTTAGAACCGAAAGATCACCATCTTTAACGAAAAAAAAATAAGAGAAACAAATTAGTCCAAAAACCATATCATTTAATAAAAAGATACTTATCTTCCAGAAAATGCAGAAAATAGCTCCGAGCCTAAAAAAATCGAAAAAATGTCCGTTGTAAGCAATAGATCGCCATCTTTAATTGAAAAATAAGAGAAGACAAAATTAGGCTAAAAATAATATCATTTAATAAAAAGATTTATATCTTCAATAAAATGTAGAACATAGCCTCGACCTCAGAAAAATCCGCAAAAATGTTTGTTGGAACCGGGAGGTCGCCATATTCAACTGAAAAATAAAAGAAGACAAACTTAGGTTATAAAAATCATATCATTTAATCTATTATACATTTGACAGCGATTTTTGAATCCTAGGGCTGACTAGGACAAGCTGACTAGGACAAACTGGTTGATAAAAGACGGCCAGGATTAAATCTTGGGGAATTAAAGGATGGGATGAAGCTTTGAGATGAAGAGTTTGTATTTTCGAGATAGCATTTCTTGAAAAACAGCCCCTCATATATTAACTCAGTCTTTTATTTATGGGACCCATTTGACTGTGACTTGACGTAAGCTCTTTGCGTGACATGGGGAAGAGACCACGAAATTGTTTTTGGGGAAGAGCAAGAGTCTTTCTCAGCTCTTCTTCTCAGCTCTTTCATCAACCTCTAGAGCATCAACCTGCAAGCTCTTTCTCACCTGCAAGCTCTGTCGATTTTTCTTCAACCTCTAGAGCATCAACCGCATCCCCTTGGCCTTGGCTTCTACACACCAACATCCAATCCCCTGATCCAAGCCTCCTTCCTCTTCTTCTCATCTATTTTATGATGCCGATCTTCTTCTCAGCTGTGTCAACTTTTTATGGCGGTTTCCTTCACTGTTTATCTGCGTGCAGGGAAGAAGTAAATAAAGTTTAAAGTTGAAGCTATCAGTGTACGAGCCAATTTTTACCACCTGAGTAAATACAGTTGAAGCTAACGTGATTGGGACATGAAATTGAAGAGATCCGGGGGCAGTACAAGAGCTCCTCACCAACTCCCCACATTCCATCTGCTCTTAAAAATATAGGGTTTCAAATTTTTCATCATACATTCAGTAATTTGTGCTCAATTTTGGGCGATTCTGCTGCTATCGCTGCTTTACACGAGCTGAATCGGGGGATCCTCGCCGAATCAAGGCCGAGCTCTCATGGCGATCCCCGTCGAAGAAGCCATTGTCGCTCTCTCGACATTCTCTTTAGAGGTTTGTGGATTTATTTCATTTTCGAAACTTTTCTTGGAAAATCTGTGGCTTGGAAATATTATTTGATGAGTTGATTTTTGGTGGATTTTTTTGGGGTTTCAGGATGAGCAACCGGGTGTGCAGGGGCTAGCCATTTTGATCTCCACCGAAAGATGCTCGACTAATAGTCCAATAGGCAAGTGATTATTTAGTCTGATTTCAATTTTATCTAATATGCGTCTACTTTGATTATTTCCATTTTTGAGAAAATTTATGATTTGTTTCTATATGAATTGTTTTGAGAAAACTTATAAGTGTGTCAGCTGAGAGGTATTAGTGGAATTTTCTCTTGATTCTGTATTTTCTAATGGGAAGGTTAGTCCCGCTGGTGATCATAATTTTCTGTACATTAATTTCTGTGATTTATTGAAATTTATTTGTGGAATTTTCTCTTGATTCTGGATTTTAGGCAGGGCCTTATAAGTTGAAAACTTACAAGCAAATATATGATGAAGTACCGAATGTTGGTTCCGCTTCGTCCTGAATTCCATCTTAAATTCCATCTTCGTCCTGAATTGCAGGGCTTTAATGCATCTTAAATTTACCTACAATTCAAGTGATTTCATTGTATCATTGTCTTGAATTGCATCTTAAATTGCATCTTCCGCTTTAATGATGAAGTACTGAATTCCATCTTAAATTACATTTTCGTCCTAAATTGCATCCTTTGAAGTGTGTCAGGACGAAGATGTTAAATATGTTAAAAAACGATGGAAGTTAAACATGTTAAAAAAATACACGGATGGGGACATGATACAATATAGTTGTCAATGTTATTGATCTATGAATTTTATACTAATAAATATTCCATTAATATATATCCGATTTTTTTTGTAATAATAAATACTTCTAGATAGTTGTCAATGTTTTTTAAATATAAATGTTTCATTACCTCTGGTTAGACGGGGACATGATACAAGATTCCAAAAGGTTGCAATGTATTTGATGCATATATGGTTGTCCACCTTGATCCAGAAACATTCATGGATGCTCGCATCTTTAATCGCAGGTAAATTCCATCTTTTCTAGAGATTTCCTAACAGCGAGATGACAGGTAATAAAGTTTTTCTCTGTTTTTTTTGCATGAACGACAACTTTTTTAATTTTCTTTGAAGGAAACTTGAAGTCCACTAAGCTTGACGCATCGATGTGCTCCTCGATGGATGTGGCGATAGCCTCTAGCGATCAGAGGACTTAGCTGCAGCCTGAAGCTAGCAGAGGATCGTCTGTAGGAATTTTTTTCCTTTAGGATTTTGTAATTGGATTGAATTGTTTGACGATGTTGAATCGTTGTCTATTGGGTTGATTTAGGATTTCGTTGCTATTTGTTATGCTTATTTTTATAAATTGAATGTATAATATGCTCCAAATTTTGGAAAACAGATGTTTTGTGAGTTGGGGATCAGTGGAGAAATTAGCTCAATGGAGTGGGGTTTTGATATCTTTGATGTGCATTTTGGGTTTTTGTAATGCTTTTGGCAGAGCTAATTGCAATTCTGTAGTTTCTAATCTTTCAAAGGGTTGTAATCATACATTTATTGTCGTATTTTATAATCGACATTTAGATATCCTTACATTTATTGTTCTTCCCATTCTTAAGCAAGCCTATCTTCTTCCATTGAGTGGAAATTTGACGGCTTTGTAAGATTTTACAGGAAATTCCATTCGTATTGCAGTAGTGATGACATGTAGTTAAGTGTTTCATTTTAATTTAGTATTTTAAATTTGGAGTGTTTATTGGATTATCAATTAATCTTCAGCACTAATACATGCCAACTATTATCTTTTTATTATTGTTTGCTGGATCCTTTGTATCAATTTCTTATGACTAAATGGATTGTTGGCATTCTCTATATTGTCTATTTCCAGTTATGTGTTTCTGATTGGTATGTTTTGATGACAACTGGAACTAAAATGCTTTTTGGTTGTATTGCAGCTTGAAACTGGATGCATAGTTATAATTGAAGTGAGAACATATGCAAGTGTGACTATTGTATGGAAATGAACTCATGTAACTATGTCAAGCAAGTCATTATAGTAAATTCTTTAGCTTTTAATTTCTTGGTATATATGATTTGTTTCTATATTATTTAAATTTTCTTTGATGTGTTGGAATGCTATGTGTTTTGAGTGCAAATTTCCAACTATAACTTTATTTTGTTTATTTTAATTTCATTTCTTAATTTTATAATGTCAATTTTGGATGAACTTATAATTATGATACGGTTTATAATAATGATACGGTCCACCAACAAGCGGCATATAGTTTGATTTATGATTTCTTGAACCATTTTTGCACTTGCGATTTTTTCCATTACATTTATTGAAGTTTTTGTTATATCTGTCGAGATATGTCTCTATATTTGCTTCGTATATTGTAATCTGGGGTTTAATCACTATTCAGTTGCATGCAGAACAGTCTGCATACGAAGGATGCATATGAAGGATATCAATAATTTCATGTACCTGGATGTTTTTTGGTCTTATTATTTACATTTTCCTTTTGTTTTAAACTGAATTAAGATGGGACGAAAACTAAATTTTTGGAAAAACTAAATTTTTTGGGAGATCTAAATTCTCTAGGAGAAGTAAATTTTTGGGGAAGTAAAAGTTTTGACTGCCTTAAATAACAATTATTGTGATTTAATTTTGGAGGGAACTAAGATTTTGAGGGGGGAAATATCTTAAATTAACCGTGCCCTACGGGCACGGGTTATGACTAGTAAAAAGATAAATATTTTCCTTAAAATTTAGAAAATAGCCCCGAGATCAAAAAACCCGCAAAAAATTCTGTTGGAAACAGGATATCACCATCTTCAACTAAAAAAAGAGAAGACAAACTTAGTTTATAAAAATCATATCATCTAATAAAATGAACCCCATCTTCAATAAACTGTAGAAAATATTCACGAGCTCAGAAAAATCTGCAAAAAATAGAGAAGACAAAATTAGGCCAAAAAATCATATCATTTAATAAAAAATACATAACTACCCGAAAATGTAGAAAAATAGTTCCGAGCTAAGAAATATCCGTAAAAAATGTTCGTTGGAACCGGGAGATCGCCATGTACAACTAAAAAATAAGAGAAGACAAAATTAGGCTACTAAGATCATATAATTTAATAAAATGATTCATATCTTCAATAAAATGTAAAAAATAGCCCTGAGCTCAGAAAAATCCGCAATAATGTCCTTCGGGAGATCGTCATCATCAACTGAAAAATAAGAAGAAAAAATTAGGCCATAAAAACCATATCATTTAATCTAAATATCCATATCTTTAATAAATTGTAGAAAATTGCTCGGAACACAAAAAATCCTCAAAAATGTCTGTTGGAATAGGGAAATCTCCACTTTCAACTTAAATATAAGAGAAGACAAAATTTAGGCCTTAAAATTGTTCAATTAAAATAAAGATCCATATTTTCCAGAAAATGTTGAAAATAGCTCGTAGCTAGAAAAATAACGCAAAAATATCCGTTGGAACCTGGAGATCGCCATCTGCAATATGAAAATAAAAGAAGACAAAATAAGGCCAAAAAACATACCATTTAATAAAACAATCCATATCTTCCAGAAAATGTGGAAATTAGACTGGAGCTGATAAAAATCCACAAAAATGTATGTTGAAATCGGGATATCGCCAACTTCAACTGAAAATTAGAGAAGACAAAACTAGCCCAAAAAATCATATCATTTAATGAAAAGATCTATCTTTAAGAAAATACAGAAAATAACCACGAGCTCAGAAAAATCCACAAAAATGTCCTCGGAACCGAGAGATCGCCATATTCAACTTAAAAATAAGAGAAGGCAAACTTAGGCTATAAAAATCATATCATTTAATATAAAGATTCATGTCTTACAGAAAATTTAGAAAATGGCCTGTAATTCAGGAAAATCATAAGTGTCCGTTGGAATCGAGAGATCGTAATCTTCAACTGAAAAATAAGAGAAGACAAAATTTGGCCAAAAATCATATCATTTAATCAAAAGATCTATTTATTTCAGAAAATGTAGAAAAAATCCTCAAAAATGTCGGTTAGAACCAGGAGATCGCGATATTCAACTTAAAAAATAAGAGAAGCCAAACATATGTTATAAAAATCATATCATTTAATGAAAAGACTCATTTCTTAAATAAAATGAAGAAAATGGCTCCAATCTTAAAAAAATACACAAAAATGTCCATTGAAACCTGGAGATCGCTATCTTCAACTGAAAAATAAGAGAAGATAAACTTAGGCTATAATAATCATATCATTTAATAAAAGGATTCATGTCTCTAATAAAATGTAGAAAATAGCCACGAGCTCAGAAAAATTCCTGAAAATGTCTGTTGGAACCGGGAGATCACCATCTTCAACAGAAAAATAAAAGAAGACAAAATTAGGCTATAAATATCATAAGATTTAATAAAAAGATTCATATCTTACAGAAAATGTAGAAATTATCGTGTAGCTTAGAAAAATCCTGCAAAAATGTCCTTTGAAACCGGTAGATCGCCATCTTCAACGAAAAAAAAATAAGAGAAGACCAAATTAGGCCAAAAATATATCTTTTAATAAAAAGATACATATCTTTGAGAAAATGTAGAAAAATAGCACCGAGCCCAGAAAAATCCGCAAAATGTCCATTAGAATCGAAAGATTGTTATCTTCAACTGAAAAATAAGAGAAGACAAAATTAGACTACAAAAAGCATATCATTGGATAAAAATATTTATATATTCAATAGAATAAAGAAAAAAATACCGAGCTCAGAAAAATCAGCAAAAATTTCCGTTGTAAACAAGAGATCGCCATCTTCAACTGAAAATAAGGGAAGACAAATTTGGCTATAAAAATCCTATCATTTAATATTAGATAATATCTTACAGAAAATATAAAAAATTGCCCGTATCAGAAAAATCCAAGAAAATGTCTGCTGGAACCTTGAGATCGCCATCTTCATCAAAAAAATAAGAGAGGACAAAATTAGGCCAAAAATCATATCGTTTAATAAAAAGAAACATATATTCCAGAAAATGTAGAAAATCACCCCGAGGTCAAAAAATACCGCAAAAATATCCTTTGAAACAGGGAGATCATCATCTTCAACTGGAAAATAAGGGAAGACAAATTAGGCTATAAAAATCATATCATTTAATAAAAAGATTCATATCTTCCAGAAAATTTAGAAAATAGCCCAGAGCTTAGAAAAAATCCGTAAAAATGACTATTAGAACCGGGAGATCCCCATATTCAATGAAAAAATAAATGATGACAAAATTAGGCCAAAAATATCATATCATTTAATAAAAATCTTTATCTTACATAAAATGTAGAAAAATTGCCACAGTTTAGAAAAATCTGTAAAAATGTCTGTTGGAACCGACAGATCTCCATACTTAATTGAAAAATAAGAGAAGACAAAATTATGCTATTAAAATCATATCATTTAATAAAATGATCCATATCTTCAGTTATATATAGAAAATAGACCCGAGCGAAGAAAAATCCTCGGAAATATCCATTGGAACCAGAAGATCACCATCTTTAACAGAAAAATAAGAGAAGATAAAATTAGGACAAAAATCATATCATTTAATAAAATGATCCATACCATTTAGAAAATGTAGAAAATAGCACAGACCAAAGAAAAAACTGCAAAATAGATCCGGAAGATCGCCATATTTAACTGAAAAATATTAGAAGACAAAATTAGGCTATACAATTTATATTATTTAATATAGAGATCTATATCTTACAGAAAATGTAAAAAAATTGCCCGGAGCTCAGAAAAATTCGCAAAATGGTCCGTTGGAACCGGGCGATCGTCATATTCAACAAAAAAATATAAGAGAAGACAAATTTAGGCAATAAAAATCATATCATTTAATAAAAAGATAATTATTTTCAATAAACTGTAGAAAAGCTCAAAAAATAATCAAAAATGTTCGTTGGAACCGAGAGATCGCCATCTACAACTTAAAAATAAGAAAATACAAAATTAGGCCAAAAAATCTTATAACTTAATAAAAAGATCGGTATCTTCCCGAAAATAAAGAAAAATAGCCCCGTGCACAGAAAAATACGCAAAAATGTCCATTGGAACTAGGAGATCACCATCTTCAACTGAAAAATAAGAGAAAACAAAATTTGGTTATAAAAATCATATCAATTAATATAAAGATTCATATCTTACAAAAAATGTAGAAAATAGCTTGTAGCTCTGAAAAATCTGCAAAAATGTCTGTTGGAACCGAGAGTTTGCCATCTTCAACGGAAAAATAAGAATTAGGACATAAAAATCATATCATTTATTATTAAGATTCATATGTTATAGAAAATATAGAAAATAGACCGAAGTTTATAAAAATCCGCAAAAATTTCTGTTAGAACCGGGAGATCGACATTTTGAAATAAAAAAATATGAGAAGACAAAATTAGGTGATAAAAATCATTTCATTTATAAAAAAGATACAAATCTTTCAAAAAACTGTGAAAATTCCCGAGCCCAGAAAAATTCGTAAATATGTTCGTTGGAACCAAGAGATCGCCATCTTCAACAAAAAAAGAGAAGGCAAAATAAGGCCAAAAATCATTTGATTTAATAAAATGATCCATATCTTTTAGAAAATGTAGAAAATAGCCCAGATCTCAAAAAAAATCAGCAAAAATTTCTGTTGGAAACGGAAGATCGTCATCTTAAATTGAAAAATAATAGAAGACAAAATTAGGCTATAAAAATTATATCATTTAATATAAAGATCAAAATGTCTTACAGAAAATGTAGAAAATTGCCGAAAGCTAAGAAAAATTTGCAAAAAGGTTCGTTAGAACCGGGAGATCGCCATATTCAACGAAAAAAATAAGAGACGACAAAATTAGGCCCAAAATAATATTTTTAATAAAAAATCCATATCTTCTAGAAAATATAGAAAATAGGCTCGATGTTAGAAAAATCCGCAAAAATGTCTATTGGAATCGAGAGATCGCTATCTTCAACTAAAAAAAATAAGAGAAGACAAACTTAGGCTATAAAAAGCATCAAAAGATCTGTATCCTTAATTAATTGTATAAAATAGCCCAGAGCTCAAAATAATCTGCAAAAATGTCAGTTAAAAACAATAGATAGCCATCTTCAACTGAAAAGTAAAAGAAGACAAAATTAGGTTATAAAAATCATATCAATTAATAAAAAGATTCATATCTTACATAAAATATAGAAAATAGCCCCCAGCTCAGAAAGATCCGCAAAAATGTCTGTGGATCTAGGAGATCGCCATCTTCTATTGAAAAATAAGACAAGACAAACTTAGGCTATAAAAATCATATCATTTAATAAAAAGAGCTATATGTTTCATAAATGTAGAAAATAGTTTGAAGCACAGAAAAATCTGCAAAAATATCCATTGGAACTGGAAGATCGTCATCTTCAACTGAAAAATAAGAGAAGACAAAATTAGGCCAAAAATCATATCCTTAAAAAATTCATATCTTTCATAAAATATAGAAAATAGCCCGGAGCTGTGAAAAATCTGTAAAAATGTCCGTTGGAACCGGGGGATCGACATCTTCAACTGAAAAAGAGAAGACAAAATTATGCCAAAAATAATATCATTTAATCTCAAAAATACATATTCTTCATAAAATGTAGAAAAATAGTCCCAAGCAAAAAAAGTCCGTAAAAATGTCCGTTGGAAGATCACCATCTTCCCCTGAAAAAATAAGAGATGAAAAATGTAAGCAATAAAAATTATCTCATTTAATAAAAAGATACATATCTTCCATTAAATGTAAAAAAATAGCAACGAGCTCAGAAAAATCCGTAAAACTATCAGTTGGAACCTGGATATCGCCATCTTCAACTTAAAAATATGAGAAGGCAAAATTAGGCCAAAATCAAATCATTTAATAAAAAGATCCATATCTTCCAGAAAAATAAGAAAATAGCCCCGAGTTCAGAATAATCCGAAAATATGTCCGTTGAAACCGAGAGATCGCCATCTTCAGCCGAAAAATAAGAGAAGACAAAATTTGGCCAAAAATCATATCATTTAATAAAAAGATCCATAACTTCCCGAAAATCCGAAAATGTAGAAAAATATCCCCGAGCTCAGAAAAATCTGCAAAAATGTCTGTGGAACCGGGAGATCGCCATTTTTAGCTAAAAATAAGACATGCCAAAATTATGCTATGAAAATCATATCATTTAATATAAAGATCCATATCTTATAGATAATGTACAAAATAGCATGGAGCAAAAAAATTCCGTACAAATGTAAATTGGAACAGGGAGATCGCCATTTTCAACTGAAAAAAGAGAAGACAAAATTGGGCCAAAAAATCATATCATTTAATTGAAATATCCATAGTCCCAAGCTAAGGAAAACCCGCAAAAATGTCTGCTGGAACGAGCAGATCGACATGTTCAACTTAAAAAAATAAGAGAAGACAAATGTAGGATATAAAAATCATATCATTTACTAAAAAGATCATTAGCTTTCATAAAAGATAGAAAATAGCACCGAGATAATAAAAATCTACAAAAATGTTTGTTGGAACAAGGAGATCGTCATCTTTAACTTAAAAATAAGAGAAGACAAAATTAGGCCAAAAATCATATCGTTTAAAAATAAGAGAAGACAAGGGGTTTGTATGACCCTTAGGACACTTTTCTGTACCCGTCCTAAGTCGGGACTACAAAAGCAGAAGAAAAGCAGCGGAAATAAGAATTTGCTAAACAATTTCGCGAAGCACTAAGGAAACTAGACCCTTGAGCCAGGATCTATGCCAACTTAAGGTGGATCTGACCACCCCAAGAAAGATCTAAGCTACTGCGACATAATTAAAAGAAAGCTTCTAAAATACATACCAGAAACCTTGCCTTGTACATGCAAGGTGTACCGCACCGCCTTTCGCTACCCGAAGCTGAGCCGCCCTGTGCCCTCGAACCGATCCTCGAACTACTCCGTGTCCCAAGGCAAACAATACCCTTGTTGCCGATCCAACCACACGTCGAAGAAAGTTTCACCTAAGTGTGATCCTTCGCCAAGACTCCGGATTGGATCTGAACCCTTTCCTGGCTTTGCTAGAGCCCTTCAGGAGCAATGCAGAAATTTAGAGAAAAGAAAATATTAATTTTAAGCTTAGATCTGAGTGTCCTCCAACATTTTTGGGAGCTGCTCAGATCTAGAGCTTAGGACGAGTTTAGAGGAGGGGAGCAGACCCCTATTTATATAGGCGGCTGACCCCTCCCCTTTACTCTCCACTTCTGATGTGGGACTAAATATTTGGAGTTAAATAATTCAAGTTAGTTTTTCTTTTATAAAGGATAAACTTCTATGAATTTTAACTCCCTCACCGTTGAGCTTCACATTTGATACAACCTATCAAAACGAAGGGTGCTGAACAGTGAACGTGTAGGAAAAAAATGGCGAGTCAATCCGAGTCCATTTGACCCTTCAAACGTATGTCCAAAGTTGAGCCCAAGACAGTATTTTCGCAAAAAACAATAGCCATCAAGAAAAAACTGCAGGGGTTCGAAACCCTACGCGTGTGGGGCCCACCGTGTGGCCCTCACACGTTGAACAAAAAACCCGCCCCAGTCTGGGGCGTGTGCCTTGTACACGCCCCTGGGCGCTGCAAGGACATGCGCCCAACTGGGGTGCATGCCCTGAATGCGCCCCCAAAGCACGCGCCCACGTGGGGGCGCCAGCACCCACACGGGCGCAGTTTGTTTCTGATGCCCGGCCCTTTGGGCTGGGCCTTTATGTAGTGTTTTTTAAATAAAACTAAAACAGCTTTAACCTTTAAAGCTTTTGGGCTTTCAGCCCTTTTTGGGCCTTCTATTTAAACACTTTTAAATAGACTATTGGGCTCGTTTGGACTACGTTTTTGACGCGGTTTGAACCTGCGTCTAGACCGGGACGATCCCATCTTACAGGAAAATTTTTCTCGCGTTGATCTTATTAAATATGGTCGTAAAAAATTTACGACACATTTAACTCTGTTTGCATCATATGCAAAAATAGTCACTATCTAAGCTTAAAATGCAGTTTTCTATCATTTGCATCAAATGCACATTCTCCCTAATGTTTCTACCTATTACTAGACGAAGGTTGCACTCTGTGTGAGACCCTACAGCCTGATTCTACTACAGGTGGGGATTAAAGCCCCAGACGACAGTGACCACGAGCAGCAGGTGACATCCCTGTTTCAGTATCATACTTATGTGGTTAACTCATTAACATGAGTGTTGTCGGGACCACCCTGACTGTGTTCGTGATGAATTCTACAGTTTTAGTCTCTTCGTCAAAACTATGTCATTTAATTCAAGTCTAGGGTACATTCAAATTGTCAACCCCTATAACTTGAAGCCGGTTAGTCTCCATCGATCTTTAGTCAAATACTATTGGACATCTTCCAAAATACTCTGACCAGAGTTTTTACTAAAGACCAAACTAATACTACGACACTAACTCCCATTGACCGGGAGAGACGAATCCTATCTTTGTCATTACTCTCCTTGCACGTTTCAAATGTCACCCAACCAAAAAACTTTCGACATGCCTCCTCAAAGCTAGATCACTATGTTGTAGCTCCTTGTTGGCACTGGGATTTATGGGTCGACAAGGTTCTTGGCTCAGCTTCTCTATCTCTTCAATTAAACAATCATGTACTTAGCTTTTGGCCCCTTCCTTCTTTATTAATCCTCTCACCTTTGATTCAATACACCTGCAAAAAAACAATTAGTAAAGGAACCAATGTTGCGGCAGGCTTGCAAATTTCATGGGTCAAATGTTGCTGCTGCAATACTCCCCTTCAATGTTGTGGCTGCATTGCTCCCTTCAATGTTGCGGCATGGGGTTGATGGCCCTATGTGATGGAGTCTACAATTGCAGCATGCACATGGGAGTTTAGCTGGTCAAAAATTGCAGCTTGAGGGTTGAAGCTTGGTTCGGCAAGTTGCTCTGAAGGGGATGTTGCAGCAAAGCACCTGGGGATTCATAAGGTTGCTGCTGCATATGGAGGACTCAGAGATTGCGGCAGCTTGGGATAATTTGCTCGGGCTTGATGATGGAGAGAGCTTGATAGGTAGATTGCGGCAATGGAGATAGCTAGGTGTTCTTTTAGCCTTGGAATATTTAGCAATGGGGGATTTTTGGCTTGCGGCTATGTGGTTCAAACCCTAAGGAGTATTTTGGCAAGAATAAGGATTTGAAGCTTGGGAATTTTTTGTTGGCCGAATTGTTCCCCTCTTTGATGCTTGCTTTTTATAGGGAGTCCCTTAGGGTTTTGCGGCAAGCAGGATCCCAAGAGTATGGGATTTGATTGGGATTTTGTTTGATCTCATTCCAATACAAATAGGATTAGGAATTTGAATGGGATTTGATTTGCACTGCTAATGGGATTTGGTATAGACACAAATATATTGAACAAATTCAATGTGATTCTCTCCATCTCACTCCATATTAGACCAAGTCCAATTTGCTATATGAATAGCAATTTCTTTATCTTCCAATTTGCTATGTGAATAGCAATTCCTTCATCACTTTGACTTAGTCATCGTTTGAGTATTTACGTCCTCACCACTCTTGCAAACACTTAACACACACATCAAATCGTTCACACACGTTTGTTATCATCAAACAAGAAGTCCTAGATCGTTCCATCCAACAATCTCCAATCTCCCCCTTTTGATGATGACAAACCAATACAAGATTTGAGCAATTACGATTCAAATTATGTCATCGTGACATGTGTGTGTGAAGTGTGAAGATGGAGGATGTATGCAATATGCAACAAGTATGTCAATGATGTGCAAGCATACAAGAATGCAAACAATGGTGTTCAAGAATTCAACATGTATGCATGATCTCCCTCTACTCATGCTGTCCCTTGAACCAATATTCATATATATTCAATAAGCACATTTTCATTATTATACATTAATGCTCACTCTTGAACCAATATTCATATATGCAACATATAAACAGTAATGCACACACCAAATCATTCAAATATTTCTCAATATTTTCTCCCCCTTTTGTTATCATCAAAAGTGTATAAACGAAGTCTAATTCATGTCACATGCAAAAATAGAGTATTATAAATTACAACTAACACTTGCATGTCATTTTTCTTAAAATAAGCAGTTCAAATTCAATGAAAAGTGTAACGTAGACTTCTACACCATCGTGTAAGTACGATGATTAAATAATTGAAGCACAAAGGGAGAAACTCTTAAGAAACTCAACCAAAACCAATCCGCATTTTCCATTAAATATGAAATCACTTAGGATTGATTTTTCCCATCTCATTAAAAATGAGTTCAAGGTACCACACCCCCAAAACATAGCCTATAAGGACTCTTAGATGTGTTGGAGGCATTGCTTGACGAATATAATGCCAACGCAAAGATTACCCATAAAGCCTCCTGGGTAGTATACTTGCCATGAATTGTATCCATTTTACATACGGAGCAATATTCATTCTTTTTTTATTCAATTCTTTTGAGCTCAATTTTTATCCATGGCAAATACACATCATATTCCTTATATTTTCAATTATTATTCATCCTACATTCACTTTCCAATATTTCATAAAAGAATCTCCAATTGTGCAACAATATTCAATACTAGTGGAAGTGAAAGTGTAGGTGTAAAAATCATGTTATTCAATTCATTAAGCATGTCGTGGCTATGTAAAGGTAATAACATGCACATTTAGCTATAACAATAATACAATGATTTCTACAAGGATATGATGACATTCATAAATATTACTTAAATGATACAGAGGAAAAAGATATACATTAAGCACCATTTTTTTTCTTTTTGTCTTTTAACCTTTTTTGATTTTTTTCTTTATGAAGACATAAGCAAGCTAGAAAGTAAACAAACTAGAACACAAAATAAAGATCAAATCAAGCACACAAAACAAAAAAATGATACGAAGGTATGCATTAAGTGCAAATTAGAAAAGTATACCTTCGCGTCGTCGCTTGGCTAAGGAACTAAATAATGAAGCGTTCAATTTGTAGTTCCTCACCAAATCTCCATCTTAACCTACACGGTAGATGCTATATGTGACCTTGGAATCCAACAAGGTCCACTCATGTTAGTCATCAAAGATTTAAGAACCCATATTTGCTTGAATTTCATATTCGTGTTCCTAAACTTACAATAATACGATGTATGACCAATACAAGAACAAGTAAAGTACTTTGTATGCATATTTCCAACCTTTGTTGTTTCAATGTGAAATTTTTTATATTTAGTCTTTTCAACATGTTTAAAACCATATCCTAGTCATCATCTATTATTGCCATAAAGTTGATTTCTGATAATAATGTCCAACGATTGTTTTCCAATTGAAAATTTCTTTAATGACAATTCTAGGCTAGTGAATTTGGATTTCAATAAAGTATTTTTGTTCACAAGCAGAGTGCATTTGTTAATGAAAGCTTTCTTGTTTTCCTCTTCCTTCTTTTCAAACACAATCATTTTTTCTTTAAGCTCATTATTTAGCATGCACACTTTTTCAATAAGAAATTTATTTTCGGTTTCAATCTTAATAAATTTTTCGTTATGCATGCTAATCTCTTTTAACAAAAAGGGACAAGAAAGACAATCAACTTTTTCAGGTGAGCTAGATTTTTCTTCTTTCAACATGGTAATGGTTAATTTGCATGCAACAAGTTCTTCTTTTAGATTTCCAATTTCTTTCAACATGTAACAATTTTCTTTTTGCAATTCAAAACAACCATTCTTATAGTTATCTAAAGTAAGGTCTAGCTCATTAATCTCATCTTGCATTCCTTTACAAATATTTAAAAGTTCAGCTTTGATGCAAGATTTTACCTCATCATCTTTTGCCATCAGAGCAAGATTGATTCCAACTTCATGCTCATCATTCTCATCTTCACTATCCATGTCCCATGTTCGCACCACTGCTTTTCCTGTCTTCTCTGCGACATTAGCCGTTTCTTGTTTGCAATGCTTCGCGTAGTGCTCCATTTTCCTGCATTTAAAGCATTCAACTCTATTAGTAGTATTCTGTTCAAAGGAATTTCTATCAGAATTAAAATTGTTAGAGTGAGTGAACCCTTTATGCATTTCTTCTCTTCCTTGAGGAGTTCTAACGTATTTTCTGAAGTTTCTGACCTTCGGTGCTATCTCCTCCTCATCGTCGCCATCTTCGCTAGCTTGAAGAGCTAGTGGTTTTGGTTCCTTTTCCTCCGCCTCGGGTTTCTCTCTAGTCTCTATATTTTGCAGCTCAAGCTCGTGGGACATTAAGTTTCCTATCAAGTCCTCCACTCTCATATGTGATAGATCTTTCTCTTCTTGAATGTCAGTGACTTTAGGCCTGAACAAGCTTGGCAGCACCCTTAAGATTTTCCTCACCTGCTCAAGGCTAGAGTATGGCTTACCAAGGGAGCTAGACTTGTAAACGATGTCCGTGAACCTTGGAAACATCTCTGATATGGATTCTGACGAAAGCATGCAGAAGCTCCCGTACTCTGTGCTCAACAAGGCAAGACTAGACTCCTTCACCTGTGATGTTCCCTCATGCGTCACCTCCAGTGTGTGCTATATTTCATGTGCACTTGTAAAAAGTGAGATACGATTAAATTCAGACTTATATAAAGAGCATATAAGAGCATTCATAGCTTTTCCATTTAAATAGCAAAGTCTCCAATCAGCATCATCCCACTTTTCTTCGGGTTTAATTATTTCAGTGTCTTGAAGTTTAATCACAGGTGGTTCATATCCATTTTCAACAATTTTCCACACTTTATAATCAACAGACACTAAGTAGATTTTCATCCTAGATTTCCAATAATCATAATCTACTCCATTAAAATTTGGGGGTCGTGATATGGACTGACCTTCAAAAAAATCACAATCAATAGAGTTATTCATGGTCAATCTTGCCTAGATCCTCTAACCTGCTCTGATACCACTTGTTGGAACTGGATCTAAGCCTAGAAGGGGGTGGGTGAATAGGCTAATAAAAATTCTCATGCAATCCACGAGAAATCACACGTAGTTATATCACCGGTAGAGTAAAAAGTATGTAATCACAGAGTACACGCAGATTTACCCTAGTTCAGTTGCCCCAATGACCTACGTCCAGCACCCAAGCAAATATTAGATTAATATGTTTCTTTTCACAACTACAATGAGTCCCAAGCTCCCACTCCTCACCTAGTCATAACACACACCACAGGTGCAAAACACTATCAATCTAGTAAACGCTCTATCTTGACTAGCTACAACTCGTCAAGACCCTCTTGTCTAGCCTCCACTAGACAAGTCCCCAAAAGTCACAAATACTGTAAAGTTTCCCCTACAAAGATCAAGACACTACTACACAAAATAACAATAAGAGAGTTTAGAAAATCTCAGTTTGTGTAGCCATCATCGTCTTCGTCAATCAGCATGGGTCAGATCTGAATCTGATGTGATGTAGTCGTAGCATCGCGTCCCGTAGCACCCCAAGATGTTGCGACAATGGATGCTCCTCTAATATAACTTGCGGCCTCTGGATGGTGCTTGGATGAAGGCAATCTGAACTTGCGGCAGTGTGCTCTTGGCTAGCTTGATCAACTATGTTGCAGCTCCTTGTTGGCACTAGGATTTATGGATCGGCAAGGTGCTTGGCTTAGCTTCTCTCTCTCGCTCTCTCTCTCTCTCTTCAATTAAACAATCATGTACTGCAGAAAAACAATTAGTAAAGGAACCAATGTTGCGGCCGGCTTACAAATTTCATGGGTCAAATGTTGTAGCTACAATACTCCCCTTCAAAGTTG
>CM061132.1:72080387-72145495 GCA_030789695.1 Scilla litardierei
TTAGTCGACCAGTCACTCATTTTAGCCGACTAATAGAAAAACTTCCCAGAATTTTTTGAAATTTTAGGGAGTTGTCCAACGTTCAAAAACTACCTTTTGGACTATAATTAGACCCCCCCCAGACCCCTGCCTAAAACACACGAAAATTCACTTTCTTTCTCTTTTCTTTAGTTTACTTTCTTTCTAGAAAGTTAGTGACTTTCAGATTTTGCTTAGAGGAACCTCTGCAGAAATTTTTCCTCCATAGAAAGTCCAATATTCAAGTTTGTTCTATTATAAGTTCCATCCATAACCTTGGATATTCAATCACCTTACTTGCGCAATAATTCCATCAATTATCAAGGCTATAGGTGATATTGTTGCATACTCTTTTTTACTTTATTTGGTGAATCTCTTGTTGAAGAGATTGTATAAGTTTGCAACATGGGGAGTGTTGGCATCTTTGTATGTTGGTTACTTGTGGGAAGCAAGTGTTTTAGTGAATTCAAATCTATACGGGTAGAGGACTAGACGTAGGATCACAAGGATCCGAATCAGGATAAAAATATCCTTGTTCGCGTTTGGAATATTCTGGATTGTATTCTTTTATTTCCGCACTCTTATTGCAATTTTTTTTACTTTTAATTTTGCAATATCGTCATGATTTACACTATTCACCCCCCTCTAGTGTATTTGGTGTGCTAGGAGATCCAACACCTTGGAATTAGGAGATGATAAAATTAGGTTATAAAAATCATATTATTTAATATAAAGATTCATATTATAAAAATAGAGAAAACACTACGTAGATCAAAATAAATCCACACAAATGTTCATTTGAACAAGGAGATCGCCATCTTCAAAGTAAAAAAGAGAAGAAAAATTAGGCCAAATACAGTATCATTTCATAAAAAGATACATATCTTCAAGAAAATGTAGAAAAATAGTCTCAAGCTAAGAAAAATCTGGAAAACTGTCCTTGGAACCGGGAGATCGACATCTTCAACCAAAAAAAGAGATGACAAATGTAAGCTATAAAAATCATATTACTTAATAAAAAGTTCTATATCTTCCATAAAATGTAGAAAATAGCACCTAGCTCAAAAAAATACGCAAAAATGTCCGTTAGAACCGGGAAATCGCCATCTTCAATTAAAATTAATAGAAGACAAACTTAGACTATAAAAATCATATCATTTAATAAAAAGATATATAAATTTTTTGGAAATGTAGAAAATAGCCCAAAGCTCAGAAAAATCCGCAAAAATGTTCGTTGGAACCGGAAGATCGCCATCTTGAACTGAAAAAATAATAGAAGAAAAAATTTGGTCAAAAAATCTTATCATTTAATAAATAGATACATAACTTCCCGAAAATGTAGAAAAATAGCTCCGACCTCAAAAAGGTAAAAATATCCTTTAGAACCGTTGGATCGCCATCTTCGACTGAATAATTAGAGAAGACAAAATAAGGGTATAAAATCCATACCATTTAATATAAAGATTCATAAAATACAGAAAATGCAGAAAATGACTCGGAGGTCAGAAAAATTTGAAATGTCCATTGGAACCGGGAAATCTCTATCATCAACTGGAAAATAAAAGAAGACAAAATTAGGCCAAAAAAATCATTTTATTTAATAAAATGATACATATCTGCCAAAAATGTAGAAAATAGCACAGAGCTCAGAAAAATAAGCACAAATGTCCGTTGGAACCGTGAGATCGCCATCTTCAACTGAAAAAAGAGAAGGCAAAATTAGGAAAAAATAATATCATTTAATAGAAAGATACATATCTTCCAAAAAATGTTGAAAAAGGCCTAACGCTAAGAAAAATATGCAAAAATGTATGTTGGAACCAGGAGATCGCCATCTTCAACTAAAAATATATGAGAAGACAAAATTAGGCTATAAAAATCTTGTCATTTAATAAAGAGATCCATTTATTTAATAAAATATATAAAACAGCCTGGAGCTCAGAAAAATCCGCAAAAATGTTCGTTGGAACCGGGTGATCGCCATCTTCAACCAAAAAATAAGAGAAGAAAAAATTAGGATATAAAAATCATTTCATATAATATAAAGATTCTTATCTTCCAGAAAGTGTATAAAATAAAATAGCCCCGAGCTCAGAAAAATCCGTAAAAATTACCGTTGGAACTGGGAGATCGCCATCTTCAACTGAAAAAAATAAGAGAAGTCAAAATTAGGCCAAAATATCATATCATTTAACAAAATGATACATATCTTCCCACAATGTGGAAAATAGCCCGGTGGTCAGAAAAATCTGAAAAGATGTCCGTTGGAACCGAGAGATCGCCATTTTCAACTAGTATATAATAGAAGACAAAATTAGGCTTAAAAGTATATTATTTAATACATAGATCGCCATCATCAACTGGAAAATAAGAGAAGACAAATTTAGGCTGTAAAAAATCAAATCAATTAATAAATATATATATCTTTATTAAAATGTAGAAAATAGCACTAAGCTCAAAAAATGATATATAAAAATCTTATCAGTTGTAGATGGCGATATCCTAGTTACACGGACATTTTTATAGATGGAGATGTCATTTCACGGTTACGAATTTTGTCTTCTCTTATATTTCAGTTGAAGATGGCGATTTCCCGGGTTCAACGGACATTTTTGGCCTAACTTTTTCTTCTCTGATATTATTTAATAAAACGATCCATACATTCCAGAATATGTGAAAAATAGTCTGAATTTCAGAAAAATCCGCAAAAATGTCTGTTGGAACCGGGAGATCGCCATCTCCAACTAATATTTAATAGAAGACAAAATAAGGCTAAAAAATCAAATCGTTTAATAAAAAGATCGCCATCATCAACCGAAAAATAAAAGAAGACAAAATTAGGCAACAAAAATCATATCAATTATTATAAAGATCCTTATCTTCAAGAAAATATAGAAAATAGTCCTGAGCTCAAAAAATTCCGCAAAAATGTTCCTCGGGAGATCGTCATCTTCACCTAAAAATAAGAGAAGACAAAATTTCGCTATAAAAATCATATCATTTAATCTAAAGATCCGTATTTTACAGAAACTTTAGAAAATAACTCAGAACTAACAAAAATCCGCAAAATGTCCGTTGGAACCAGGAGATCGCCGTCTTCATCTGAAAAGTAAAAGAAGACAAAATTAGGCCAAAAAATCATATCATTTAATAAAATGATCCATATCTTCCAGAAAATGCAGAAAATAGCCCCGAGCTCAGAAAAATTTGCGAAAATGTCCGTTGGAACAGAGGGAGCGATATCCTCAATTGAAAAATAAGAGAAGACAAAATTAGGCAAAAAATTTATAGCTTTTAACTAAAAGATGCAAATCTTCCAGAAAATACAGAAAATAGCTCCAAGCTAAGTAAAATCTGAAAAAACGTCTGTTTGAACCGAAAAATCACTATCTTCAACTAAAAATAAGAGAAGGCAAAATTAGGCTAGAAAAATCCTATCATTTAATTTAAAGATACATATCTTACAGAAAATTTAGAAAATAACCTGTAGCTAAGAAAAAACCACAAAAATGTTTGTTGGAATCGGATATCGCCATTTTAATCTGAAAAATAAGAGAAGACAAAATTAGGCTTAAAACCAAATTATATAATGAAAAGATCCATATCTTTAGAAACATAGAAAATAGCCTCTACGTCAAAAATATCCGCAAAAATATCCGTAGGAACCGAGAGAACACCATCTTCAACTGAAAAATAAGAGAAGACAAAATTAGGCCAAAAATCATATCATTTAATAAAATGATCCATACCTTCCATAAAATGTAGAAAAATTGCTCCGAACTTAGAAAATCTGCAAAAATGTTAGTTGGAACCCGAAAGTCGCCATCTTCATCTGAAAAATATGAGAAGATAACACTAAGCCAAAAAATCATATCATTTAATAAAAAGATCCATAACTTCTCGAAAATGTAGAAAAATAGCCTTGAGCTCAGAAAAATCTGTAAAAATGTCACATGGAAACACGAGATCTCCATCTTTAACTAAAATATAAGAGATGCCAAAATTAGGTTATAAAAATCATATTATTTAATATAGAGATTCATATTATACAAAAAAATATAGAAAATAACATGTAGCTCAAAATAAATTTGCACAAATGTCCATTGGAACAAGGAGATCGCCTTCTTCAAAGTAAAAAAAGAGAAGACAAAATTAGGCCAAAAAATCATATCATTTCATAAAAAGATACATATCTTCAAGAAAATGAAGAGAAATATTCTCAAGCTAAGAAAAATCTGCAAAAATGCATGTTGGAACCTAGGATCGACATCTTCAATTGAAAAAAAATAAGAGAAGACAAATGTAGCCTATAAAAATCATATTTTTAATAAAAAGTTCTATATCTTTCATTAAATGTAGAAAATAGCACCTAGCTCAAAAAATACGCAAAAATATCCGTTGGAACCGGGAGATCACCATCTTCAACTGAAAAATAAGAGAAGAAAAGTTAGACTATAAAAATTATATCATTTAATAAATATATACATAACTTTTCAAAATTGTAGAAAATAGCACTGAGTTCAGAAAAATCCACAAAAATGTTCGTTGGAACCAGGAGATCGCCATCTTCAACTGAAAAATAAGAGAAGACAAAGTTAGACTATAAAAATTATATCATTTAATAAATATATACATAACTTTTCATAAATTCAGAAAATAGCACTGAGTTCTGAAAAATCCACAAAAAAGTTCGTTGGAACCGGGAGATCGCCATCTTCAACTGAAAAAAATAATAAAAGAAAAAATTAGGTCAAAAAATTCATATCATTTAATAAATAGATCCATAAATTTCCTAAAATGTTGAAAAATAGCCTTGAGCTCAGAAAAAACGGTAAAAATGTTCTATAGAACTAGGGGATCGCAATCTTCAACTGAATAATAAGAGAAGAAAAAATTAGGATATAAAAATCATATCATTTAATATAAAGATTCATATCAAACAGAAAATGCAGAAAATGACGCGGAGTTTAGAAAAATCTGAAAAAATGTCCGTTGAAACCGGGAAATCGCCATCATGAACTGGAAAAATAACAGAAGAGAAAATTAGGCCAAAAAATCATTTCATTTAATAAAAAGATACATATCTGACATAAAATGTAGAAAATAGTAACGAGCTAAGAAAAATACGCACAAATGTCCGCTGGAACTGTGAGATCGCCATCTTCAGCTGAAAAAAGAGCAGACAAAATTTGGCCAAAAAACTTATCATTTAATCAAAAGATTTATATCTTCTTGAAAATCCGCAAACATGTCTTTTGGAAATGGGGGATCGCCATCTTCAACTGAAAAAATATAAGAAGACAAAATTAGGCTATAAAAGTCTTGTCATTTAATAAAGAGATCCATATCTTTACTAAAATGTAGAAAATAGCCTGGAGCTCAGAAAAATCCGCAAAAATGTTCGTTGGAACGGGGACATCGCCATCTTCAACTAAGAACTAAGAGAAGAAAAAATTAGGATATTAAAATCATATCATTTAATATAAAGATTCTTATCTTCCAGAAAGTTAGAAAATAGCACCGAGCTCATAAAAATCCGTAAAAATGTCCGTTGGAACTGAGAGATTGACATCTTCAACTGAAAGATAATATAAGAAAAAATTAGGCCAAAATATCATATCATTTAACAAAATGATACATATTTTCCAATAATGTGGAAAATAGCCCGGTGGTCAAAAAAATCCGCAAAAATGTCCGTTGGAACCGAGAGATCGTAATTTTCAACTAGAATATAAGAGAAGACAAAATTAAGCTTAAAATCATATCATTTAACAAAAAAAATCACCATCTTCAACTCGAAAATAAGAGAAGACAGATTTAGGCTTTAAAACTCTTATCAATTAATAAAAAAATATATATCTTTCTTAAAATGTAGAAAATAGCACCTAGCTCAGAAAATGATATATTAAAATCTTATCAGTTGAAGATGGCGATATCCCGGTTACGACAGACATTTTTATAGAAGAAGATGTTGATTTTCTGCTTCCGAATTTTGTCTTCTCTTATATTTCAGTTGAAGATGTCGATTTCCCTAGTACAACAAACATTTTTGGCCTAATTTTGTCTTCTCTGATATCATTTAATAAAACGATCCATATCGTCCAGAATATTAAAAAATAGTCCGAATTTTAGAAATATCCGCAAAAAATGTCCGTTGGAATCGGGTGATCGCAATCTTCAACTGAAATATAAGAGAAGACAAAATAAGGCAAAAAAAATCAAATCATTTAATAAAAAAATCACCATCATCAACCGAAAAGTAAGGGAAGACAAAATTAGGCGACAAAAATCATGTAATTTAATATAAAGATCCTTATCTTCAAGAAAATATAGAAATAACCCAGATCTTAGAAAAATCCGCAAAAATGTTCTTTGGGAGATCGTCATCTTCAACTGAAAAATAGGAGAAGACAAAATTTGGCTATAAAAATCATAAAGATCCATATCGTAAAGGAAATGTAGAAAATAACCCAGAGCTAAGAAAAATCCGCACACTGTCCGTTGGAACTGAGAGATCGCCATCTTCATCTGAAAAATAAGAGAATACAAAATTAGACCAAAAAATCATATCATTTAATAAAATGATCCATATCTTCCTGAAAATGAAGAAAATAACCCCCAGCTCAGAAAAATCTGCGAAGATGTCTGTTGGAACAGAAAGATCGATATCCTCAATTGAAAAATAAGAGAAGACAAAATTAGGCAAAAAATTATATCTTTTAACTTAAAGATGCATATCTTTCAAAAAATATAGAAAATAGCTCCGAGCTAAGTAAAATCTGCAAAAATGTCTGTTTGAACCGGGAGATCACCATCTTCAGCTGAAAAATAAGAGAAGACCAAATTAGGCTAGAAAAATCATATCTTTTAATTTAAAGATACATATCTTACAGAAAATTTAGAAAATAGCCAATAGCTAAGAAAAAATCGCAAAAATGTCTGTTAGAACTGGGAGGTCGCCATCTTAATCTGAAAAATTAGAGAAGACCAAATTAGGCTTTAAAACCAAATTATAAAATAAAAAGATCCATATCTTCCATAAAATGAAGAAAATAGCCTCTACGTCAAAAAAATATGCAAAAATATCCGTATGAACCGAGAGAACGCCATCTTCAACGGAAAAATAAGAGAAGACAAAATTATTCCAAAAAATCATATCATTTAATAAAATGATCCATATCTTCCATAAAATGTAGACAAATTGCACCAAACTTAGAAAAATATGCAAAAATGTCAATTGGAACTCGGAGATTGCCATCTTCATCTAAAAAATATGAGAAGATAAAATTAGGCCAAAAAATCATATCATTTAATAAAAAGATCCATAAATTCTCGAAAATGTAGAAAAATAGCCCCGAGCTTAGACAAATCTGCAAAAATGTCACATGGAACCAAGAGATCGCCATCTTCAACTGAAAAATAAGAGATGCCAAAATTAGGTTATAAAAATCATATCATTTAATATAGAGATTCATATTATACAAAAAATAGAAAATAACACGTAGCTCAAAATAAATCTGCACAAATGTCCATTGGAACAAGGAGATCGCCATCTTCAAAGTAAAAAAGAGAAGACAAAATTAGGCCAAAAAATCATATCATTTCATAAAGATACATATCTTCAAGAAAATGTAGAAAAATAGCCTCATGCTAAGAAAAATATGCAAAAATGTCCGTTGGAACCGGGAGATCGACATCTTCAACTAAAAAAATAAGAGAAGACAAATGTAGGCTTTGAAAATCATATTATTTAGTAAAAAGTTCTATATATTCCATAAAAATGTAGAAAATAGCACCTTGCTCAGAAAATACGCAAAAATGTCCATTGGAACCAGGAGATCGCAATCTTCAACTGAAAAATAAGAGAAGACAAACTTAGACTATAAAAATCATATCATTTAATAAAAAGATACATAACTTTCCGAAAATGTAGAAAATAGCACTGAGCTCAGAAAAATCCGCAAAAATGTTCGTTGGAACCGGGAGATCGACATCTTCAATTGAAAAAAATAGTAGAAGAAAAAATAGCCATAGCTAAGAAAAATCTGCAAAATGTCCGTTGGAATAAGGAGATCGCCTTCTTCATCAGAAAAGTAAGAGAAGAAAAAATTAGGCCAAAAAATCATATCATTTAATAAAATGATCCATATCTTCTAGAAAATGCGGAAAACAGCTCCTAGCTCAGAAAAATCCACGAAAATGTCCGTTGGAACAGAGAGATCGATATCTTCAATTTAAAAATAAGAGAAGATAAAATTTGGCAATAAATTTATATCTTTTAACTAGAATATGCATATCTTCCCAAAAATGCAAAGCTCCGAGCTAAGTAAAATCGATAAAAATGTCTGTTTGAACCGGGAGATCACCATCTTCAATTGAAAGATAAGAGAAGACAAAATTAGGCTAGAAAAATCATATCTATAATTTTAAAGATACATATCTTACAAAATATTTAGAAAATAGCCCGTAGCGAAGAAAAAACCGCAAAAAAGTTCGTTAGAACCGGTAGATCGCCATCTTAATCTGAAAAATTGTAGAAGGCAAAATTAGGCTTAAAACAAAATTATATAATAAAAAAAAAACCATAACTTCTAGAAAATGTAGAAAATAGCCTCTAAGTCAAAAAAATCCGCAAAAATCCGTGGGAACCGAGAGAACGACATCTTCAATAAAAAAAGAGAAGACAAAATTAAGCCTAAAAATCTTATCATTTAATAAAATGATCCCAATCTTCCATAAAATGTAGAAAAATTGATCCGAACTTAGAAAATCTGTAAAAATGTAAGTTGGAACCCGGAGATCGCCATCTTCATCTTAAAAATATGAGAAGATAATACTAAGCCAAAAAATCATATCATTTAAAAAATAAATCCGCAAGAATGTCCATTGGAACAAGGAGATCACCATCTTCAAAGTAAAAAAAGAGAAGACAAAATTAGGCCAAAAAATCATACCATTTCATAAAAAGATACATATCGTCAAGAAAATGAAAAAAATATTCACAAGCTAAGAAAAATCTGTAAAAATGCCTGTTGGAACCGGGGATCGACATCTTCAACTGAAAAAAAATAAGAGAAGACAAATGTAGGCTATAAAAATCATATTTTTAATAAAAAGTTCTATATCTTCCATAAAATGTAGAAAATAGCACCTAGCTCAAAAAATATGCAAAAATATCCGTTGGAACCGGGAGATCGCCATCTTCAACTGAAAAATAAGAGAAGACAAAGTTAGACTATAAAAATATATCATTTAATAAAAATATACATAAATTTTCGGAAATGTAGAAAATAGCACTGAGCTAGGAAAAATCCACAAAAAAGTTCGTTGGAACCGGGAGATCACCATCTTCAACTTAAAAAATAATAGAAGAAAAAATATGGTCAAAAAATCATATCATTTAATAAATAGATCCTTAACTTCCCGAAAAAGTAGAAAAATCGGTACAAATGTCCTTTAGAACTAGGGGATCGCCATCTTCAACTTAATAATAAGAGAAGACAAAATTAGGATATAAAAATCATAACATTTAATATAAAGATTCAAATCAAACAGATATGACAGAAAATGGCTCGGAGTTCAGAAAAAATTGAAAAAATTTCCGTTGGAACTTGGAAATCGCCATCATCTACAATAAAATAATAGAAGACAAAATAAGCACAAAAATCATTTCATTTAATAAATATATACATATCTGCTATAAAATGTAGAAAATAGCACCGTGCTCAGAAAAATACGCGCAAATGTCCGTTGGAACCGTGAGATCGCACTCTTCAACTGAAAAAAGAGAAGGCAAAATTAGGCAAAAATTATATCATTTAATAAAAAGATTCATATCTTCCAAAAAATTGGCAAAAAAAGCCTAAAGCTAAGAAAATCTGCAAAAAATGTATGTTGGAACCTGGAGATCGCCATCTTCAACTAAAAATATGAGAAGACAAAATTAGGCTATAAAAATCTTGTCATTTAATAAAGAGATCCATTTCTTTAATAAAATGTAGAAAATAGCTGGGAGTTCAGAAAAATCCGCAAAAATGTTCATTGGAACTGTGAGATTGCCATCTTCAACTGAAAAATAAGAGAAGGAAAAATTAGGACATACAAATCATTTCATCTAATATAAAGATTCATATCTTCCAGAAAGTGTATAAAATAGCCCCGAGCTCAGAAAAATCCGTAAAAATGTCCGTTAGAACCGGGAGATCGCCATCTTCAACTGAAAAAAATAAGAGAAGTCAAAATTAGGCCAAAATATCATATCATTTAGCAAAATGATACATATCTTCCCATAATGTGGAAAATGGCTTGATGGTCAAAAAAATCTGCAAAAATGTCCGTTGGAACCGAGAGATCGCCATTTTCAACTGGAATATAAGAGAAGACAAATTAGGCTTAAAAATCATATCATTTAATAAAAAGATCGCCATCTTCAACTTGAAAATAAGAGAAGACTAATTTAGGCTATAAAAATCTTTTCAATTAATAAAAAGATATATATCTTTCATAAAATGTATAAAATAGCACCAAGCTCAGAAAATGATATATAAAAATCATATCAGTTGAAGATGGCGATATCCCGGTAACAACGGACATTTTTATACAGAAGATGGTGATTTTCTGGTTTCGAATTTTTTCTTCTCTTACATTTCAGTTGAAGATGGCGATTTCCCGGTTTCAACGGATAATTTTGGCCTAATTTTGTCTTCTCTGATATTATTTAATAAAACGATACATATCTTCCAGATTATGTGAAAAATAATCCGAATTTCAAAAAAATCCGCAAAAATGTCTGTTGGAACCGGGAGATCGCCATCTTCAACTGGAATATAAGAGAAGACAAAATAAGGCCAAAAAAATCAAATCATTTAATAAAAAGATCACCATCATCAACCGAAAAATAAGAGAATACAAAATTAGGCAACAAAAATCATATCAATTAATATAAAGATCCTTATCTTCAAGAAAACATAGAAAATAGCCCTGAGTTTAGAAAATTATGCAAAAATGTTTGTCGAGAGATCGTATTCTTCAATTGAAAAAAATAGGAAGACAAAATTTGGCTATAAAAATCAATTCATTTAGTCTAAAGATCCATATCGTACAGAAAATGTAGAAAATAACCCAGAGCGAATAAAAATCCGCAAAATGTCAGTTGGAACTAGAAGATTGCCATCTTCTTCTGAAAAGTAAGACAAGACAAAAGTAGGCCAAAAAATCATATCATTTAATAAAATGATCCATATCTTCCAGAAAATACAGAAAATAGCCCCGAGTTCAGAAAAATCAGCAAAAATGTCAGTTGGAACAGATTGATCGATATCTTCAATTGAAAAATAAGAGAAGACAAAATTAGAAAAAAATTATATCATTTAACTAAAAGATGCATATCTTTCAGAAAATACAAAAAATAGCTCCGAGCTAAGTAAAATCTGCCAAATGTCTGTTTGAATCGGAGATCACCATCTTCAACTGAAAAATAAGAGAAAACAAAATAGGATAGAAAAAATCATATCTTTTATTTTAAAGATACATATCTTACAGAAAATTTAGAAAATAGCCCGTTGCTACGAAAAAACGATACATATTTTACAGAAAATTTAGAAAATATCCCGTTGCTACGAAAAAACCGCAAAAAATTTCTGTTGGAACCGTGAGATCGCTATCGTAATTTGAAAAATAAGAGAAGACAAATTAGGCTTAAAATCTAAATTATATAATAAAAATCCATATCTTCCAGAAAATGTAGAAAATAGCATCTAAATCAAAAAAATCCGCAAAAAAAACAGTAGGAACTGAGAGAACGCCATCTTCAACATAAAAATAAGAGAAGACAAAATTAGGCCAAAAATAATATCATTTAATAAAATGATCCATATCTTCCATAAAATGTAGAAAAATTGTTCCGAACTTAGAAAATCTGCAAAAATGTAATTGGAACCCGAAGATGCCAACTTATCTGAAAAATATGAGAAAACAATTCAGGCCAAAAATCATATTATTTATTAAAATGATCCATATTATCCAGAAAATATAGAAAATAGCATCTATGTCAAAAAAATCTGCAAAAATGTCCGTTAGAATCGAGAGAACGCCATCTTAAACTGAAATATAAGAGAAGACAAAATTAGGCCAAAAAATCATATCATTTAATAAAAAATCACCATCATAAATTGGAAAATTAGAGAAGACAGCATTAGGCAACAAAATCATAATAAAAAAAAATAAAGATCCTTATATTTCAGTAAATACAGAAAATATCCCCGAGATCAGAAAAATACGCAAAATTTTTTGTTGGAAACGGAAGATCGCCATCTTCAACTAAAAATAAGCGTAGGCAAAATTAGGCGATAAAAATCATATCATTTAATATATAGATCCACATCATAGAAAAATGTAGAAAATAGCCTAGAGCTCAGTAATATCCTCATAAATGTCCGTTGGAACCAGGAGATCGACATCTTCTTCTGAAAAATATGAGAGGACAAAATTAGGCCATCAAATTTTATCATTTAATACAAAGATCCATATCTTATAGAAAATGTAGAAAATAGCACGGAGCTCAGAAAATTCTGTAAAAATTTTCGTTGGAATTGGGAGATTGCCATATTCAAGTGAAAAATAAGAGAAGACAAAATTCGTTTATAAAAATCATATCATTTCATAAAAAGATGCATATCTTCAATAAACTGTAGAACATAGTTCCGTGTTTAGAAAAATCCATAAAAATGGCCGTTGGAACCGGGAGATCGACATCTTCAATTAAAAATCAGAGAAGACAAAATTAGGCCATAAAAAATCATTTCATTTAATCTAAAGATTCATATCTTATAAAAAATTTAGAAAATGGCCCGGAGCTCAAAAAAAATGCGAAAATGTCCATTGGAACTGGGATATCCCCAACTTCATCTTAAAAATAAGAGAAGAATAAATTAGGCCTAAAATTCATATCATTTAATGAAAAGATCAATATCTTCTAGAAAATGTAGAAAATAGCCTTAAGGTCAAAACAATATGCAAAAATCACCATAGGAACCGTGAGAATGCCATCTTCAACGAAAAAATAAGAGAAGATAACAATAGGCCAAAAAATCATATCATTTAATAAAATGATCCATATCTTCCATTAAATGAAGAAAAATAGCCCCAAGCTAACAAAAATCAGTAAAAATGTCTGCTGGAACTGGTAGATCAAAATATTCATCTGAAAAATAAAAGAAGAAAATGTAGGACATAAAAAACCATATCATTTAATAAAAATTCATATATTCCATAAAATGTAGAAAATAGCATTGAACTTGGAAAATCTGCAAAATTTTCGTTGGAACTGGGAGATCTCCATCAACAACTAAAAAATAAGAGTAGACAAAATTAGGCTAATAAAAATCATATCATTTAAAAAAGATTCATATCTTACGGAAAATGTAGAAAATCTCCTGGAGTTTAGAAAAATCCATAAAAATGTCCGTTGGAACCTGGAGATCGCCGTGTCCTTCTCAAAAATAGAGAAGACAAAATTTGGCCAAAAAATCATATCATTTCATAAAAAGATCCATATCTTTCAGAAAATATAGAACACCAGACTCAAGCTAAGAAAAATCTGCAAAAATATCCATTGGAACCGAGAGATTGCCATCTTCAACTGAAAAAAATAAGAGAAGACAAACATTGGCAATAAAAATCAAATCATTTATAAAAAATTTCAAAATAGCACCGACCATATAAAAATCCATAAAAATATCTGTTGGAACAGGGAGATCGCCATCTTCAATTGAAAATAAAAAAGACGAAATTAGGCCAAAACTCTTATCGTTTAATAAAAAGATACATATCTTCCTGAAAATTTAGAAAATAGTCCTGTATTCAGAATAATACGCAAAATGTCCGTTAGAAACGGGAGATCATAATCTTCAATTGAAAAATAAAAGAAGACAAAATTAGGCCAAAAAATCATATCATTTAATTAAAAGATCCATGTTAAAATTGGAAGAAGGCATAGCTCATGGTATCCACCATAGCCATATAAATTTCTATTCATATAGGAGTTACAATATAATGGAACCCAAGGGACACCCACTACTAAGTGGGTGTAATGGTGGATGGTTAATGGGTGGAGACCAAAGGTCTCCCGCATTCATAACACTCCTCCTATCCATCCATTCGTAGCATATGAATTCTTCAGGATCCAGTATGCTAATGTTGGGTGGATACTGCTGGATCTAGAGTTACTGTGTTTTGCCTTGTTAAAAACTTAGCTGTGGAAAACCCAGTGGGAAAAACCAGCAGCTTAAGGAACATGAGTACAATACATATGTGGCTCCTCTTGATCCGTACAAGCTTCAAGCTTGTAGGTCATTCAACTGTCGCATCCCTATCTTTTACAAGCTTTCTAAAAGTATATCTAGACAATGCCTTAGTAAACAGATCAGCTAAATTATTACAAGACTGGATCTGCCGTACTTCATTCTGCTTCTGCTCTTGTAACTCGTGCGTCCAGGAGAACTTGGTAGAGATGTGCTTCGTCATGTCGCCATTGATGTAACCAGCTTGTAGTTGAGCTATACAAGCTGCATTATCTTCAAATAAAATGAATGGCTCAAGGTCGTCTGTCTTAGGCCGGTCTTAACTATAATGTGATGAATAACTGAATGAAGCTATACACATTCTCTGCTAGTTTTATGGATTTCCAGGAGCTCTGAGTGGTTGGATGAGACTACTGTGGGGTATGCTTCACAGATTTCGAGGAGATAGCTGTACCACCGTAGGTGAACACGAAACCAGTCTGTAATTTCTCGGCGTGTGGATCAGACATGTAACCTGCATCTGCATAACCAATCAAAGTGGAAGATCCACCTTTTGGTAAGAATAATCCCAGGTTAATCGACCCTTGGAGGTAGCATAGAAGCTGCTTAACTCCGTTCCAGTGGCTCTTTATGGGCGCTGAACTGTATCTGGCTAGTAGGTTGACTACGAACGCTATGTCAGGATGCATGCAGTTTGCCAGATATAGAAGTGCTCCAATGACACTAAGGTAATGTACTTCAGGACCTAATGTGTTCTCCCCCTCTTCCAGCAAACGAAAAGGGTCCTTATGTATATCCAAATATCTAATGACCATTGGTGTACTTACAGGATGGCTCTTATCCACATGGAAATTTTTGAGTAATTTCCTTGAGTATGTGGATTGGTGTAACAGGATTCCTCTGCTGAGGTGTTCTATCTGTAAGCCAAGACAATATTTAGTCTTGCCTAGGTCTTTCATTTCAAATGTTAGTTTGAGGCTTGCAGATATATCATCAATCTCTGCAGAAGAACCGATGAGGTTTAAGTCGTTTACATAGACGGATAATAATACAAATCCTATTTCCGTGGTTTTAATGAAAATACATGGGCAGACTTCATTATTGGTGAAACCTTAGTGAACAAGGAATTCACTCAGTCTGTTATACCATATTTTTTCCTATTGCTTAAGACCATATAATGATCTTTGAAGCTTAATAGAATAGACGTCTCGAGGTCTATCTTTTATTTCTGTTGGTATTTTGAAATCATATTGAAGTTTCATATAGATATCTTTACCTATATTGCCATATAGTTATGCAGTCACAACGTCCATGAGCTGCATTTCCATTGATGTTAAGCTTATTATGAATCGGAATGTGATCGCTGATGGGAATCTAGTCCCACCCCAAGTGGTTTGTTTTGATGATGATCACATCAAATGTTGTTAAACTACTAATCATACTACTTAAATGTGTAGGTTGTGCAATAAGCTAATTGAAGCTCAAAGCATACTCCGAGAAGAAGAACTTCAACCATGCACAAAGAAAATGAATATGAATTTAGCTCGCAACTCCAAAGCTCAAAGAATGTGCTCAAGCTAAAGCTAAAGAGGAGCTCAAATTCAATCGAAGTATATGCAACTAGCTCAAGCTCATTCGTGGCTTCAAGTTCTTCATAGAGTCTAATGTGTGAGTTGGTTTTCATTTTCGTAGGATTATGTCAAAGCCAAGAAAGAATATGCACACACACAAAATGATTCTCTAAAATGTTTTTAAAACTCATTTTAAACTTATTTGAGAGCATACTTTTCATAGAAGCTAAGTTTCAATTTGTAGTCAACTATAAACACCCAGTAGTTCACTACATTGATTTCGGTCTTCTACCTGAAAAGATACTATGGTAGTCGGCTACCAAAGTTAGGGAGTCGACTATCAGTTGTAGCAGATTTTCTCAAAGACACTCTGGGAGTCGACTACCAAAGTTAATGAGTCGACTACCAGCTGTGCGACCAGAATTCCTTGATTCACTCTCATTTATTCATTGCTTGATTTTTTGTCAAAAGTCAAACTTGATTTGAATCATTTTGAATTCTCCTTTGGCTCTATAACATTTTTCTCACCAATTCATTCTTGAGCAAAATTATTATTCTCTCAAAAGATCTCATCGTTCTCATCGCTCTCAAAGTTCTTCATAGCCAAAACGGGTTTTCAATTTCTGATCTTATTGCTTATATTCTTTTATAATTCTTTTAAGATCATTATTATTTGGCTATTGCAAATTGGTTTTCAAAATCCTTCTCTTTGATTTTTTATATTCTCAAAGGATTTTTGAAACATCTAGTTCCTAGATCACATTGAATAATTTCATATTCTTTGTATGATCTAAGAACACATCTAGATTCCAGATCATATTGAATAAATTCATATTCTTTGTGTGATCTACGAACGATCTAAATTCTTTTAGCCACGTTAAGCACAATTGCAAATTTAATCTTGGCTATAGAATTATTGGGTGTAAAAACCAATCTCCACTAATTCATTGTGATGTATTGGATTTGATTTTACTTGTAGTCCCTTGGTGATAAGGGTGGTTGTAAATCCTTGTTGTACGCAAGGTGTTGTTGAAAAGTCCTCGGATTGTGCGGCAAGGTAAAGTCCTCAGGTTGTGAGGCAAGGGTAAAATCCTAGACAAGTCTAGGTGGTCAAAAATCCTAGTTGAGGCTAGGTACTTGTATTGCTAAGGCAATAGTGGAAATCTCGTACCGGATTGGTCGGGAACTGGACATACCCAGGGTTGTGGGGAACCAGGATAAAAATCCTTGTGTTTGCGTTTGATTCTCTCTATGATTGTTTATCTCTACTTTGTTTATCTTGATTCATGAGTATTACATTTGTAACTCATTCATAATATATTGTAAGATCAATTTTTGTATCTGCTTCTATCTTATACTTCTGTGCAATCTTATATATCTTCATTAAGTATTTATTTAACTGAGCTGTGCTTAATTTCCCTATGGGAGTCGACAACTGTTCTTAGGGAGTAGACTACCAGAAGAGTTTTATCTCTGACTTGTTTTGATGATTAATTAAGTTGATTAAGAACCAAGCGTAGATCACTCTACTTGATTTATTAGGCAACATTAGAAGGGTTTTAATTAACGATCGAAAAAGATTTATTATTTGAACAACACTATTCAACCCCCCTTCTAGTGTTGTTTGCCATCCACAGGATCCAACAATCGCAACCATAACCGGGGAATATGTATCTTCATAATCTATCCCCGGTCGTTGGAAAAATCCCTGAGCTACAAACTGTGCTTTGTAGCGTACGATCTGATTATTCTTATTTCTTTTTCTTACGAATACCCACTTGTATCCTACAGGTTTTACACCTCTTGGTGTCTGGACTACTGGTTCAAAGACTTTGCGTTTTAAGAGTGAGTCCAGCTCTACTCCTACTGCCCCGTTCTACTTTGGCCAATCATCTCTGTGTTTGCATTCAGCTAGAGATTGTAGATCGATATCATCGTCGCATTGAGCGACATGAACAGCAATATCGAACGTGAAGTCGTCGTCGACGACAGTACTTTTTCTGTCATGTACCTCCTTAGTATGTACAAAATTTAATGATATTTCTCGTGTATTGTCCTCTTCGGGGGACTGAAGGAGAGGAGAGGTTGTTGGTCTGAGCTCAGCATCATGCGGTGGGATATTCGTTATTTCTCCAGGTATTTTCCTCTTGCGAGAAAATTTATCCTTGGAGCCAGGCGGTCGTCCTCTTTTTATTTGAGGTATGGTCGATTCTGCTGTCGGTGGATTGCACCCATCTTTGGGGATGTCAATCCTAGCTGGCATATTTACAGCAGGGATGTATGATTTGATAATCTTCTGGTTATTTGTGAAGTTGTCCAGGAGTAAATGTAATGTATTCTGAAAGTGAAGGATCTTTAGGATCGTGTCTTCACACAAATTAGTACGTGGATCATAATGAGACAAATACTTAGTGTCCCAAGTAATGGTCTCTGAAGCTTCAGGCTTCTTGGTTTGTGAGCCAAGTTTGGAAAAAGAATTTTCGTCAAACTCACAATCTTCAAGACGAGCCTTAAACGCGTCGCCTGTTAGGGGCTCAAGGTATCTAATAATGGACGATGAATCATACCCTACCTAGATATCAAGACGACGTTGAGGACCCATTTTAGTCCTCTGTGGATGTGATATGGGAACATAGACTGCACAATCGAATACTCTCGAATGAGAAATATTGGGTGGTACACCATATGCAAGCTGCATCAACGATAAAATATGACCACCAGAGGGTTGCATTCTGATAAACAAAGCGGCAAGCAAAATGGCATGTCCCCATGCATCTACAGGCAGCTGTGATTGCATTAGCAATGAACAAGCAATCCATTGCAGATAAGAGACTCAACCGACCCATTCTGGGTATGAACATGAGCTACTAGATGTTCAATTTCAATGCCAGTTGCTTGGTAATAGTCTTGAAAGACTTGTCAAGTGAATTCCCCAGCATTGTCCAGACGTATTTTTTAATATGGTTATCTGGAAAATGTGCCAGCAACTTTATTATTTGTGCCAATAGCTTTGGAAAATCTAGGTTGTGGGTGGACAAAAGGCACACAAACAACCATTTTGAAGATGCATCTAGTAGTACCAAAAAGTACCGAAATGGACCAATTGATGGGTGAATTGGCCCACAAATGTCCCCATGTATTCTCTCCAAGAAGCTAGGAGACTCAAACCCCGCTTTCAGGTGGGATGGTCTCGTGATTAGTTTACCCTTATAACGGGGGGGAGGGGGGCCAAGGAAAATCATCCTTTTGAAGAATCTTTAGGTTCTTCAAATTTTGTCCACGGGATTGGGTTATGATGTGGTGCATCATTACCGATCCTGGGTGACCTAGCCTATAATGCCAGAGACTGAATTATGGTGATGTAGAACACTGCTAGTGCACCATCAAATTAGCTTCTCTAGGTTGGATGTACGTTTGATAAAGGCCCGACGGGTGTCCTTTAAAACGTTCTAGGATGGTTTTAATACTATCCTTATGACGAGTAACATCCACATATTCAATATTATTGAATTCATCAGGTTCCAAGTGATATCGGTTTAAACGGATGTCCTTAAAACTTAGTAGATTTCTGTTTGATTTTGGAGAAAACAAAGCATCTTTTATTATAACTTGTGTTTGGTTTGGGAGCAACAAAATTGATTCACTTGATTCTTCTATTATATTATATAGTCCCGAAATCATAGTGAGAGGACCATGATAATTATTGATGCTATTAAAATAGCATCTGTCTCGAAGGATCGTGTGCATAGAGGCACTGTCCACTAGGCATTCACACTTCATCTCTAGAAAAGAATGAAAAAACTTTTATGAAAAGGAAAACTACATTCGATTTATAATTAAGATAAAGAAGGAACATAATTGAAGATACATCATGCATGTATGAAAAAGACTTCAAAGATAACTAAATCAATTTTAGTCAAGGAAGTCGTTATTCTCGAAATCCTCGGTGGTGAACCGAGTAGGAAGCTAGATATCTACCAAATTTGTTTCAGCGGAAGGCTTCAGGCTTGCTATATAAAATCTTGGAGGTGGCGTGGAGTACAACAGACGTTGGACCAATGTCCAGTCATGCCACATCTGTGACATTGGTCTTCCAAGTTTTTCTTGGGAGCAGACGTCTGGTCAGAGGTATTCCTCTTTCACGTATTCTTTTTCTTCCCCTCATTATTGTTGTTCTGGGGAGGAGCTCTGGTCTGCTTCTTTGCAGCTTTCTTCTTGTTGAATCTGCCTTTGTGCTTGTTCTTCTTCTTCTAGGAAGAAACTGTGTGAGCCTCAAGGAGAGGAGCAGAGCCAGCTGAGCGTATGTTATGAGTGGCCAGCAGGAGGTCTCTGTTCTGCTCCGCCATAAGAAGGCAGGAGAGTAAATCAGTGTACCTCGTGAACTTGCATTCACGATACGATTGCATGAGAATAACATCCTTTCATGGAAGGATGTACATGTCTTCTCAAGCATGATGGTATCCGAGAAATATTCACCACACAACTTAAGGCATGAGGTGATGTTATGGAGAGCTGAGTTATAGTCAGCTATGGACTTGAAGTCCTGAAGTCGGAGATTTTCCCACTTATAACGTGCATGCGGGAGGATCACATCTTTCTGATGTTTGTATCTATCCTCAAGTGATGTCCACAGTTCATGATGGTCTTCCACTGTTAGATATTCGGCCTTCAGGGTCCGATCGATATGTCTCCTGATATAGATAATGGCTTTCACCTTCTCTATATCGGAGACTCTAACAATAAAAGTCCTTTCACCAGTTGTCACAGCCATAGCTGGAGCTTGAATTGTATGACTTAGACCCTGTGAGCACATGTGGAACTTCAGGTCCAGCTACCAACTAAAGTAATTTTTGCCAGCCGCATCGAGAACATCAAAATCGACGCTCGCAATCTTTGCCATTTATCTAAGAATGAAATAATCATGAAATAATTATTTTTCAAAAATTAAAACACGCATAGTAATAAAACAATAATAGTTGTGGGGATCGGCCGGTCACCACAAAAAATAATAAAATTCCAAAGTCCATTATACAATTTGAAGTAAGAAAAATTTAAAATTACAATTTGGAAACCCTTGGGGGTCCTAGCATTAGCCATTTTGCCTTCGTCTTCAGGCTAAATATCTCTGGGCTTTGGCTTTTACATTTAGTTCCTCACTACATTTTCACTCACACGGAAAAAAATTCGAGGAAAATAAATAGTGGTGACTAAAAACGGCCGATCCAAAAACCACAACACACTCTTACTAACATTCCAGGCAGTTTATATAACATATGCAAAATCACATGCATAAACAATTTAATTTATTCAACATCGCAAGCAATTTTATTGGAGAAATATATTAAATGTACGTTTAATAATTTCTTGGACCACGGGGAAATGTCATTACCAGTTAGGTTAGGTAACTAACGACAGAGCGGTCTCAGGATCCTTGTAATTATTAAATCTTGAAATAATAATAATTTTAATCCAATAAAAAGAAATAAGCAATTGATTATGAATTACACAGAATGGATCAGAATTATTTTTTAAAAGAAATCCTTATTAATTTCTGAATGAATTGCCCTTTTAGAAACATATTTATAACTTGTCCCCAATACCCTAAGAGGAGTTATTAATACTCAATCTCCTCCCCCCTGATTTTCCCTGATTTTTCTGGAGTTTTCCATAATTTTTTCATATTTTCCCGAATTTTCTGGAATTTTCTTTGATAGATATGGTATTTTCTGAATTCTATATATAATTATATAATAATTTCAGAATTTATTTTTTCCTTTCAAAAGAAGAATGAAAAATTGGCCTGCAGGCCAGATGCCCGCGGGCTAGCTGCGGGCTTCAGGCCATGTCAGCCAAAAATACCCAGATTTTTATTTTTTATTTTTTATACTGGGCGTATGGGCCATCAGTTGAGGTCTTCTCCCCCTCGCCCTTGGGTTAGGGTGTAAGGGGCAGGGACGGGGTCAACCCGTGTCGACGACCCAGGGTGGCGCTAAGGGAGGCCCCCTGACAGGGGGTGGCGCTACGGGAGGCCCCCCGACGGGGGCGGCGATTCGAAAGGCCCGACGAAATTTTTTTATTATAATTAATCTATTAAAAACAGATTTAAAATTTTTAACAGTAAATCTGTGTTTTTTAAAATTGATTTTCTTGTCGATCTTACTATAGAATTTGCTATAGATCTAAGAAAAATATCACAAATTTATCAACATGTGCATGAAAAAATGTTGATCTAGGGGTTTCTAAGATTTACCTCTAGATCCTACCCGCCGGATCTAACGAAGTTTAGAGAAGGAAGCCCAATCCGCGTCCTCATGATTCGTCCGTCAGCAGGGGTTCGGCTCAGCTGATGAGCGTGCTTGATAACGTGTTAAAGTTGGAAGAAGTCATAGCTTATGGTATCCACCATAGCCATATAAATATCTTTTCATATAGGAGTTACGATATAATGGACCCCAAGGGACACCCACTACTAAGTGGGTTTAATGGTGGATGATTAATGAGTGGAGCCAAAGGTTTCCTCCATTCATAACAATCCATTACTTTTCGAAAATGTAGAAAAATAGCCCCGTGCTCAGAAAAATCTGCAAAAATGTTCCGGGGAACCGAGAGATCGCCATCTTCATCTGAAAAACAAGAGATGACAAATTAGGTTATAAAAATCATATCATTTAATATAAAGTTTCATATTATACAAAAAATATAGAAAATAGCCTGGAGCCCAAAAAATTCCGCACAAATGTCCTTTGGAACGGGGAGATTTCCATCTTCAAATTGAAAAAAGAGACGACAATATTGGGCGAAAAAATCATATCATTTCTTAAAAAGGTACATATAACTTCCAGAAAATGTATAAAAATCCGCGAAAATGTCCGTTGAAACCTGGAGATAGCCATCTTCAACTTAAATAATAAGAGAATACAAACGTAGGCTATAAAAATAGTTTTATTTAATAAAGAGTTCTGTATCTTCCATAAAATGTAGAAAATAGCATCGAGCACAAAAATACGCAAAATGACACTTGGAACCAGAAGATCGACATCTTCAACTGAAAAATAAGAGAAGACAACATTATCCATAAAAATCGTACCATTTAATAAAAAGATCCATAACTTTCTGAAAATGTAGAAAATAGCACAGAGCTCAAAAAATCCGCAAAATGTTCGTTGAAACCAGGAGATTGCCATCTTTGTAGGATCTAAATGAGGCCTAGAGGGGGGTGAATAGGCCGATGACCAAATTATCGCGAGATAAAAATATTTAAGTCTAATTAAAACAAATACGTAGAAGCAATATTAAAGCAGATAACACACCAACCAGATCAAGCAGATGACACAGAAGATTTACGTGGTTCGTTCTCCCAAGACCTACATCCACCCCGGAACAACATCACTAAAAATTGTTTCTTTAAGTAGTTACATTCACACAAGATTAGAGCCCCAACTCTAACCACTCTGACTAACCCTAGCTCACCAAAGCCCAAAAAGATAACAATACTTATGATGCTCTCCCAATCCGATACATCCCAACAACGTGGATTACCCAAAACAATTTAGCGAAAGAAAGAGTAAAACCCAAAAATCAACAACATATACAACAACTTATTCACAATAATAAAAGATCAAGAGTTTAGAAAGCGCATTTGTGAAGATCCCTCTGGTTGTCATCTTTCAGCATATCAGTAGCTCCGCAACGATTTTTACGGAATGACCATCGGAGGTCTGTAGAGGAAGTAGTCGTTGCCCCCGTGAAAGTAGTCGGTTGAAGTTCCTCACTCAAAGTGATCTCATTTTCTGCACAGGAGGAACTAGCTGCCCAAATTGGTGTCACTGTGTCGGGGATGAAGTCACGGTCATAACGCCGCAAACGGTGCTCAATTTGGATCTCTAGAAATCAAGTTATTGATGAAAATGTGAAGAGTGTACATGGGTTTATATAGGATTGAGTTAACGGGTTGGAGCACTGTTCCACGGGATCCATAACTCAGCGGCTTCGCGGGTCAAACCCGCATGAAATTCGCCATCCGTTAAAGCGGCTTGTCAACAGCCATTGGATCGAAGATGGACGCTCGAGATTCGCCCACGTCGCCGCTCGGATTCAGCGTTCAGCGCCCGCCAACTGCGACTCGGACCCACCTCAGCTGACTCGAAGTCGACAGCGTCTGGACCGTTGGATGATGATCCAACGGCGGAGATTCAGCCATGTCGACGGCTGCTCAGCGCAGTATACGGCGCCGCTAAATGCACAGTGCCGTATATTGAATTTCCAGAGTATTTGTGATGTATTCTTGAGTATTTGGGTACCAAATAAATCCAATAAATTCTGAAAAAATTCTCAAAAATCCCAGAGCCCCATATATACATGTTAGAATTGTTTCACCTCATTTCATCACTTGTAGAAAAAGTTTCCTTCTTTGTATACTCTGTATTTCCTCGTATTTCCCCGTATTTTGGCATCAAACAATTTCCATAATTCTTGAGAAAATTCCCATGATGTTTATAGCATATGATTAACTCTAGGGTAGAGTTTCATAATTACACTTCCTTGTTTGATCAGCTTTCGTAATTCCAAATGTAGTTTCAGCCTTGTATTTCAACGTATTTGAGTGCACACATGTGTAACCTGACCAAACCTGACTGTCACACTGCATAGGGACCTGAGACACACTTAACACACATATTAGATCAGTTCAGTAGGGTTTGTTATCATCAAACATATTCTAGGAGGCTATTTCCAACAATCTTCATCTGAAAAAATAAGAGAAGAAAAATTAGGTCAAAAATCATAACATTTAATAAAAATATCCTTAACTTCCCGAAAATGTAGAAAAATAGCCCCAAGCTCAGAAAAATCGACAGAAATGTCCGTTGGAACATGGAGATTGCCATCTTCCATTAAAAAAAATAAGAAACGACAAAATTAGAGTATAAAATCATATCATTTAATAATAAGACCTATAACTTTTCGAAAATGTAAAAAATAGATCGGAGCTCAGAAAAATCCGAAAAATGCCCGTTCGAACCGGTAGATCGCCATCTTCAACTGAAAAATAAAAGAAGACAAAATTAGGCCAAAAAATCATATCATTTAATAAAAAGATACATATCTGCCATAAAATGTAGAAAATAACACCAAGCTCGGAAATATCTGCACAAATGTCCGTTGGAACCGGGAGATCGCAATATTCAACTAAAAAAAAGAGAAAACAAAATTACGCCAAAAAATCATATCATTTAGTAAACATACTCGTTTCTTCCAGAAAACGTAGAAAAAAGCCCAAAGCTAAGAAAAATCTTGAAAAATGTCTGTTGGAACAGGGAGATCACCATATTCAACTGAAAAATATGAGCAGACAAAAATAGGCTACAAAAATCTTGTCATTTAATAAAGAGATCCATATCTTTAATAAAATGTAGAAAATAGCCTTGAGCTCAGAAAAATACGCAAAAATGTCTGTTGGAACCGGGAGATCACCATCTTCAACAAAAAAATAAGAGAAGAAAAAATTAGGATATAAAAATCATATCAATTAATATAAAGATTCTTATCTTCCAGAAAGTGTACAAAATAGCCCCGAGCTCAGGAAAATCTACAAAAATGTCAGTTGGAACCGAGAGATTGCCATCTTCAACTGAAAAAAATAAGAGAATACAAAATTAGGCCAAATATCATATCATTTAATAAAATGATACATATCTTCGAAAGAAGTGGAAAATAGCCCAGAGCTCAGAAAATTCCGCAAAAATGTCTGTTGGAACCAGGAGATCTCCATCTTTAACTAAGAAAAATAAGAGAAGAAAAATTAAGTCAAACAATCATTTCATTAAATAAAAATATCAATAACTTCCCGAAAATAAAGAAAAATAGCCCCGAGCTCAGAGAAATAGACAAAATGTATGTGGGAACCAGGAGATCGCCATCTTCAATTGAATAATAAGAGACGACCAAATTAGGTTAAAAATGATATCATTTATTATAAAAATTCATCTACAAATGTCTGTCGGAGCTCAGAAAAATCCGAAAAAATGTCCGTTGGAACCAGGAGATCTACATCTTCAACTGAAAAATAAAAGAAGATAAAATTAGGCCAAAAATCATATCATTTATTAAAAAGATACATATCTGACATAAATGTAGAAAATAGCACCAAGCTCAGAAAAATTGGCACAAATGTCGGTTGGAACCAGTAGATCGCAATATTCAACTAAAAAATAGAAGGCAAAATTAGGCCAAAAATCATATCATTTAATAAAAAATTATATCAAGAAAATGTAGAAATCCCCCAAAGTTAAGAAAAATAAGTAAAAATGTCTGTTGGAACCGGGAAATCGACATATTCAACTGAAAAATATGAGAAGACAGAATTAGGCTACAAAAATCTTATCATTTAATAGAGAGATCCATACCTGTATTAAAATGTAGAAAATAGCCTGGAGCTCAGAAATATACACAAAAATGTCCATTGGAACTGGGAGATCACCATCTTCAACTAAAAAAATAAGAGAAGAAAAAAGTAGGATATAAAAAACATATCATTTAATATAAAAATTCTTATCCTCTAGAAAGTGTACAAAATAGCCCCGAGCTCAAAAAATCCATAAATATGTCTGTTGGAGCCGAAAGATCGACATCCTCAACCGAAATATAAGAGAAGACAAAATTAGGCTAAAATATCATTTAATTTAATAAAATGATACATATCTTCCAAAAAGTGGAAAATAGCACGGACCTCAGAAAAATATGCAAAAATGTCTGTTGGAACCGGGAGATCTCCATCTTCAACTAAAATATAAGGGAAGAGAAAATTAAGCCAAAATATCATATCATTTAATAAAAAGATTGTTATCTTCAACTGGAAAATAAGAGAAGACTAGGCTATAAAAATCATATCAATTAATAAAAGATCTGTATCTTTCATAAAATGTAGAAAATAGCACCAAGCTCAGAAAAGGATATATAAAAATGTTATCAGTTGAAGATGGTGATTTTCCGGTTTCAATGGACATTTTTTGGCCTAATTTTGTCTTCTCTGGTATCATTTAATAAAACGATCTATATCTTCCAGAAATGTGAAAAATAGCTCGGAGCTAAGAAAAATCCGCAAAAATGTTTGTTGGAACCGAGAGATCGCGATCTTCAACCGATATATACTCGAAGACAAAATATGGCCAAAAAATCATATCCTTTAATAAAAAGAACGCCAACATCAACTGGGAAATAAGAGAAGACAAAATTAGGCAACAAAAATCATATCAATTAATATAAAGATCCTTATCTTCCAAAGGATATGGAAAATAGCCCCAGCCTCAGAAAAACATGCAGAAATTTCCGTTGGAAACGGGAGATCGTCCAATTAAAATGAAAAATAAGAGAAGACAAAATTAGGCCATAAAAATCATTTCATTTAGTAAAAATATTCATATCTTACTGAAGATATACAAAATAGCGCAGAGCTAAGAAAAATCCGAAAAAATGTCCTTTGGAACTGGGAGACGGCCATCTTCATCTGAAAAATAAGAGAAAACAAAATTAGGGCATAAAAATCATATCATTTAATATAAAGATTCATATCTTATAGAAAATGTACAAAATAGCCCGGAGCTCAAACATTTCCGCAAAAATTTCCGTTGGAACTGTGAGATCACCATATTCAACTAAGAATAAGAGAAGAAAAACTTAGTCTATAAAATCATGTCATTTAATAAAACAATCCATCCATATCTCAATAAACTGTAGGAAACATTTCCGAGTTTAGAAAAATCTGCAAAATGGCCGCTGGATCAGGGAGATCGACGTCTTCAACTAAAAAATCAGAGAAAACAAAATTAGGCTATACAATCATATCATTTAATAAAGATTTATTTCTTACAGAAAATTTAGAAATAGCCTGAAGCTCAGAAAAATCCTCAAAAATGTCAATTGGAACAGGGCAATCGGCATCTTCAATGAAAAATAAGAGAAGACAAAATTAGGCTTAAAAATCATATCATTTAATAAAAAGATCAATAAATTTTCAAAAATGTAGAAAAATAGTACCGAGCTCAAAAAAGACGCAAAAATATCTGTTGGAACTGGAAAATCGCCATCTTCAACTGAAAAATAAGAGAATACAAAATTATGCTAAAAAATCATATCACTTAATATAAAAATCCATATCTTCCAGAAAATTTAGAAAATTACCCAGATCTTAGAAAAATCCGCACAAATGTTTGTTGGAAATCAGATATCGTCATCTTCAAATAAAAAAGAGAGGACAAAATTAGGCCAAAAAATCATATCATTTAATAAAAAGATCCATAATTCCCGAAAATGTAGAAAAATAATCGCAAGCTCAGAAATATCTGCAAAAATGTCCGTTGAAAGCGGGAGATCGACATCTTCAAGTGAAAAATAATAAAAGACAAATTTAGGCTAAAAATCATATCAATTGATAGAAAGAGCCATATATTCAATAAAATGTAGAAAATAGCACCGAGCTCAGAAAAATCCGCAAAAAATGTCTGTTGGAACCGAGAGATCGACATTTTCAACTAAAAAATAAGAGAAGACAAAATTAGGCTATAAAAATCATATCATTTAATCTAAAGATCTATATTTGACAAAGAATGTAGAAAATATCACAGATCTTAGAAAAATCTGCAAAAATATCCGTTGGAACCGGGAGATCGCCATCTTCATCTGAAAAATATGAGAAGATAAAATTAGGTCAAAAGTTATAATATTTAATAAAAAATCCATATCTTCCAGAAAATAGAGAAAATGGCCACAAGGTCAAAACAAATACGCAACAATCTACGTTAGAACCGTGAGCACATCATCTTCAACTTAAAAATAAAAGAAGACAACAGTAGGCCAAAAATCATATCCTTCAATGAAATGATCCATATCTTCATAAAATGAAGAAAAATAGCCCTAAGGTAACAAAAATCAGTATATGTCCACTAGAACCGGTAGATCGCAATATTCAACTGAAAAAATAAGAGAATAAAAACACAGGATATAAAAATCATATCATTTAATGAAAAAATTCATATCTTCCATAAAATGTAGAAAATATCACTGTGCTTCGAAAAATCTGCAAAAATTTTCGTTGGGTCCAGAAGATCGACATCTTCAACTAAAAATAAGAGAAGACAAATTTAGGCCAAAAATCATTTCATTTAATAAAATATCCTTATCTTCAAGAAAATTCAGAAGATAGCTTCGAGGTCAGAATATTATGCAAAAATGTCCATAGGAACCGAGAGATTGCCATCTTCAATTAAAAAATAGGAGAAGACAAAGTTAGGCCAAAAAATCATATCATTTAAAAAAAGATTCATAACTTCACAAAAATGAAGAAAAATAGTCCTGAGCTCAGAAAAATCCGCTGGAAGATATGGATAATATCATTTAATAACGGATCGTACTGAAAATGCCATCTTAAAATGAAAAATAAGAGACGAAAAAATAAGGCCAAAAAACCTATCATTTAATGATAAGATTGCCATGATCAACTGGAAAATAAGAGAAGACAAAATTAGGCAACAAAAATCATATCAAAAAGTATAAAGATCCTTATATTCCACAAAATATAGAAAATAGCTCAGAGATCAGAAAAATATGCAAAAATTTCTGTTGGAAACAGGTGATCGCCATCTTCAACTGAAAAATAATAGAAGAAAAAATTAGGCCATAAAATCATTTCATTTAATATATAGATCCAATTCGTACTGAAAATGTAAAAAATAGCTCAGAGCTCAGAAAAATCATCATAAATGTCCCTTGGAACCGGGAGACCGCCATCTTCAACTGAAAAAATAAAAGAAGACAAACTTAAGCCAAAAAATCATATCATTTAATAAAAATACATATCTGCTATAAAATGTAGTAAATAGCACCGAGCTCAGAAATATCTGCACAAATGTCCGTTGGAACCAAGAGATCGCAATATTCAACTAAAAATAGAAAACAAAATTTGGTCAAAAAATCATCTCATTTTATAAAAAGATTCATATCTTTAAGAAAATGTAGAAAAAAGCCCAAAGCTAAGAAAAATCCGCAAAAATGTCCCTTGGAACCTGGAGATTGCTATCTTCAATTGAAAAATAGGAGAAGACAAAATTAGGCTACAAAAATCTTGTCCTTTAATAAAGAGATCCATATATTTAATAAAATTTAGAAAATAGCCTGGAGCTCAGAAAAATCCGCAAAAATGTCCGTTGGAACTGGGAGATCGACATCTTCAAATGAAAAATAAGAGAAGAAAAAATTGGATATGAAAATCATGTCAATTAATATGAAGATTCTTATCTTCCAGAAAGTGTACAAAATAGCCCCGAGCTCAGAAAAATCTGCAAAAATGTCCTTGGAGCCGAAAGATCACCATATTCAACTGAAATATAAGAGAAGAAAAAATTAGGCCAAAATATCATATCATTTAATAAAATGTTACATATCTTCCAAAAAAGTGGAAAATAGCCCGGAGCTCAGAAAAATCCGCAGACAAATCCTCAAAAATATCTATTGGAACCGGTAAATCACCAATCGAAATATATGAGAAGCCAAAATTAGGACCAAATATCATTTCATTTAATAAAAAGATCGCTATCTTCAACTGGAAAATAAGAGAAGTCAAATTTAGGCTATAAAAATCATATCGATTAATAAAAAGATTCATATCTTTCATAAATTGTAGAAAACAGCACCAAGCTCAGAAATGATATATAAAAATCTATAACAGTTGAAGATGGCGATATCCCGGTTGCAACAGACATTTTTATAGATGAAGATGGCGATATCCCGGTTGCAACAGACATTTTTATAGATGAAGATGGCGATTTCTCGGTTCCGAATTTTGTTTTCTCTTATATTTCAGTTGAAGATGGCAATTTCATGGTTTCAACGGACATTTTGACCGAATTTTGTCTTCTCTGATATCTTTTAATAAATGATCTATATCTTGAAGAAAATGTGAAAAATAGCCTGAAGTTCAAAAAATTCAGCAAAAATGTCCGTTGGAACCGAGAGATCGCCATCTTCAACCGACATATAAGCGAAGACAAAATAATGACAAAAATAATATCATTTAATAAAAAGATCGCCATCATCAACGGGAAAATAAGAGAAGACAAAATTAGGCAACAAAAATCATATCAGTTAATATAAAGATTCTTATCTTCCTAAAATATAGAAATAGGCCCAGCCTCAAAAAACACGCAAAAAATTCTATTGGAAACGGGATATCGCCCTATAAAATTTAAAAATAAGAAAAGACAAAATTAGGCCATAAAAATCATATCATTTAATAAAAAATCCATATCTTATAGAAAATGTAGAAAATAGCTCCGAGCTCAGAAAAATCTATAAATATATCCGTTGGAACCGGGAGACCGCCGTCTTCATCTGATGAATAGAGAAAACAAAATTAGGCCGAAAATCATATTATTTAATATAAAGATCTATATCTTACAGAAAATGTAGAAAATAGCCCGGAGCTCAGAAACTTTCGCAAAAATTTTTGTTAGAACCGGGAGATCAACATATTAAACTGAAAATAATAGAAGAAAAAATTAGTCTATAAAAGTCATATCATTTAATTAAAAGATCCATATCTTCAATAAACTGTAGAAAATAGTTCCAAGTTTAAATTATCCACAAAAATGGCCGTTGGATCAGGGAGATCGACATCTTCAACTAAAAAAATCAGAGAAAACAAAATTAGGCCATAAAAATCATATCATTTAATATAAATATTCGTCTTATAAAAAATTTAAAAAATAGCACAAAGCTCAGAAAAAGCCTCAAAAATTTCAGTTGGAACCGGACGATCACCATCATTAATTAAAAATATAAGAGAAGACAAATTTAGGCCTACAAATCATATCATTTAATAAAAAGATCAATAACAACCTGAAAATGTAGAAAATAGTCCCGAGCACCGAAAAAGCCACAAAAATATCTGTTAGAACAGGGAAATAGCCAACTTCAACTGAAAAATAAGAGAAGATAAAATTAGACTATAAAAATCATATCACTTAATTTAAGCATCCATAACTTCCAGAAAATTTAGAAAATAGCACGGATCTTTGAAAAATCCTTATAAATGTTTGTTGGAAATGGTAGATCGCCATCTACAACTGAAAAAACAGAAGACAAAATTAGGCCAAAACCATATCATTTAATAAAAAGATTCATAACTTCCCGAAAATGTAGAAAAATAGTCCCAAAGTCAGAAATAACTGCAAAAATGTCTATTGGAAGCGGGAGATCGACATCTTCATATGAAAAATAAGATAAGACAAAATTAGGCTTAAAATCATATCATTTAATTAAAAGAGTCATATCTTCAATAAATTGTAGAAAATAGCCCCGAGCTCAGAAAACTCCGCAAAAATGTCCTTTAGAACTGGGAGGTCGCCATTTTCAACTAAAAATAAGAGAAGACAAAATAAGGCTTTTTAAAATCATATAATTTAATCTAATGATATATATCTTATAGAAAATGTAGAAAATAGCCCGGAGCTCAGATAAATCCGTAAAAATGTCCATTGGAACTGGAAGATCGATATCTTCATCTGAAAAATTTGAGAAGATAAAATTAGGCCAAAAATCGTATTATTCAATAAAAAGTTCCATATCTTCCAGAAAATACAGAAAATAGCCTCAAGGCCAAAATAATCCGTAAAAGTCTCGGTGGAATCGTGAAACACCATATTCAACTAAAAATAAGAGAAGACAACATTAGGCCAAAAATCATGTGATTTAGTAAAATGATCCATATCTATTATAAAATGAAGAAAAATAGCCCCAAGCTAACAAAAATCGGTAAAAATTCCGCTGGAGCATGTAGATCCAATATTCAACTCAAAAAATAAGAGAAGAAAAACGAAGGATATAAAAATTATATCATTTAATTAAAAATTCATATCTTCCATAAAATATAGAAAATAGTGCCGAGCTTCAAAAAATCTGCAAAAATTTTGGTTGGAACGGGAAGATTGCCATCTTCAACTGAAAAATAAGAGTAAACAAAATTAGGCCAAAAAATCATATCATTTAATAAAACTATCCATATCTTCAAGAAAATTTAGAAAATAGCCCCGTTGTCAGAATTATCTGCAAAAATATGAATTTGTATATTAAATGATGTGATTTTTATTAGCCTAATTTTGTCTACTCTTATTTTTCAGTTGGAGATGGCGATCACCTGATTCCATTAGAAATTTTGGCAGATTTTTCGAAGTCCCGTGCTATTTTCTATATTTTATGGAAGATATGATTTTTTAATAAAAGAAAAGATTTGTATATCATATGTTTTTCTTCTCTTAAATTTTCAGATGAATATTGAGATCTACCGGTTCCAGCGGACATTTTTACTGATTTTTGTTCGCTTGGAAGATATGGATCATTTTATTAAATGATATGATTTTTTGGCCAAAACTTGTCTTCTCTTATTTTTTTTAGTTGAAGATGGCATTCTCACGGTTCCAACATCGATTTTTACGGATTTTTTTACATCGAGTCTATTTTTTATATTTTCTGAAGATATGGATCTGTTTATTAAATGATATGATTTTTTGCCCAATTTATTCTTCTCTAATTTTACAGATGAAGATGGCAATATCCATGTTCCAACGGACATTTTCGCGTATTTTTCTAAGCTCCGGGATAATTTCTAAATTTTCTATAAGATATGAATCTTTAATTAAATGATATGATTTTTATGACCGAATTTGGTCATCTCTGATTTTTAAGTTGAAGATGTCGATCTCCTGGTTCCAACGACTATTTGGCGGATTTTCTAATCACGGAACTATTTTCTACAATTTATTGAAGGTATGGATCTTTTAATTTAATGATATGATTTTTATGGACTATATTTGTCTTCTCGTATTTTTCACTTGAATATGGCAATCTCCCTGTTCCAACAGAAATTTTTGCAGAATTTTTCGAGCTTCGTGCTATTTTCTATATTTTTGTAAGATATGGATTTTGGTATTAAATGATATGATTTTTATGGCCTAATTTTGTCTTCTCTTATTTTTCAGATGAAGATGGCGATCTCCCTGTTCCAAGCGGACATTTTCGCGTATTTTTCTGAGCTCCGGGATATTTTCTAACTTTTCTGTAAGATATGAATATTCGGATTAAATTATATGATTTTATGGCATAATTCTTTCATCTCTGATTTTTAAGTTGAAGATGTCGATCTCCCGGTTCCAATGCCTATTTTTACAGATTTTTCTAAACATAGAACTATTTTCTACAGTTTATTGAAGATATGGATCTTTTTAGTTAATGATATGATTTTATGGACTAAGTTTGTCTTCTCTTATTTTTCACTTGACTATGGCGATCTACCGGTTTCAACAGAAATTTTTGGTGAATTTTTTTGAGCCTCATACTATTTTCTACATTTTTTGTAAGATATGGATCAATATATTAAATGAGATGATTTTTATGGCCTAATTGGTCTTCTCTTATTTTTTTTGGTTGAAGATGGCGATCTCCCATTTCCAACGAAATTTTTTTTTGTATTTTTCTGTGCTCAGGGCTATTTTCTATATTTTCTGGAATATAAGGATCTTTATATTTTTTGATATGATTTTTGTTGCCTAATTTTGTCTTCTCTTATTTTCCAGTTGATGATGGCGATCTTTTTGTTACATGATGTGATTTTTGGACTTATCTTGTCTTCTCTTATATTTCAGTTTAAGATGGCGTTCTTCCGGTTACAACGGACATTTTTGCGAACTTTTTGACATAGATGCTTTTTTCTATATTTTTGGAAGATATGGATATTTTTAATAAATAATATGATTTTTGGCCTACTTTTTTCTTCTCTTATTTTTCTGATGAAGATGGCGATCTCCGGGTTCCAATTAACAATTTTGCAGATTTTCTAAGTTTGGAGCAATTTTTCTACATTTTATGGTAGATTTGGATCATTTTATTAAAGGATTTGATTTCTAATTTTGTCTTCTCTTATTTTTTCATTGAAGATGGCGTTCTCTCGATTCTAATGGATATTTTCTGGAAGATACGGATCTTTTTATATATAATTTGATTTTAAGCTTAATTTTGCTTTCTTTTAGGGTTTTAAGATATATATGGCGATCTCCCGGTTCCAACGGACATTTTTACGGTTTTTTCTTAGCCACTGGCTATTTTCTAAATTTTCTGTAAGATATGTATCTTTAAATTAAAAGATATGATTTTCTAGCCTAATTTTGTCTTCTCTTATTTTTAAGTTGAAGATGGTGATCACCCGATTCAAACAGTCATTTTTGCAGATTTTACTTAGCTCGAAGCTATTTTCTGTATTTCCTGGAAGATATGCATCTTTTAGTTAAATGATATAAATTTTTGCCTAATTTTGTCTTCTCTTATTTTCCAATTGAAGATAGCGATCTCTCTGTTCCAACGGACATTTTGTGGATTTTTCTAATCTCGGGGCTATATTCTATATTTTCTAGAAGATATGGATCATTTTATTAAATGATATCATTTGGCCTAATTTTATCTTCTATTATTGTTTAGTTGAAGGTAGCGATCTTCCTATTCCAAAGTGTATTTTTGGGGATTTTTCTGTGCTCGGGGTTATTTTCTAGATTTTATTGAAGATATGAATCTTTTTATTAAATGATATGAATTTTAGCCTTATTTTATCTTTTCTTATTTCTTAGTTGAAGATGGCGATCTCCCTATTCCAATAGACATTTTTGTCGATTTTTCTGAGCTCGGAACTATTTTTCTACATTTTCTTGAAGTTAAGAATCTTTTTATTAAATGATAAGATTATTTCGCCTAAATTTGTCTTCTCCTATTTTTCAGTTGAAGATGGGATCTCCCGGTTCCTACGAACATTTTTGTAGATTATTCAGACATCGGAGCTATTTTCTAAATTTTCTCTAAGATTGGTTATTTTTATTAAATGATATGCTTTTGGCCTAATTTTGTCTACTCTTATTTTTAAGTTGAAGATGGCAATCTTCTGTTTCCAACGAAAATTTTTGCGGAATTTTTGATGGTCTGTGCTATTTTCTCAATTTTATGGAAGATATGAATTTTTTTATTAAATGATATGATTTTTATATCCTATGTTTTTCTTCTCTTATTTTTTTCAGTTGAAGATTAAGATCTACTAGTTCCAGCGGAAATTTTTGCTGATTTTTCTTAGCTTGTGGCAATTTTTCTTCATTTTATGAAAGATGTATATCATTTTATTAAATGATATGATTTTTTGGCCTAATTTTGTCTTCTCTTATTTTTCAGTTGAAGATGGTGTTCTCACGGTTCCACCGGAGATTTTTGTGGATTTGTTTGACCTTGAGGCTATTTTCTACATTTTCTGGAAGATACAGATCTTTTTATTAAATAATATGATTTTTGGCCTAATTTTATCTCTTATATTTTTCAGAAGAAGATGGCGATCTCCCGGTTCCATCAGACATTTTTGCAGATTTTTCTGAGCTCCGAGCTATTTTCTACATTTTCTATAAGATATATAATATATTTAGGTTAAATGATATGATTTTTATAGCCTAATTGTATGTTCTCTCATTTTTCAGTTACAAATGGCGATCTCCCGGTTCCAACGGACATTTTTGCAGATTTTTCTGAACTTAGGGCTATTTTCTACCTTTTATAGAAGTATGGCTCTTTTTATTAAATGATATGATTTGTAGCCTAATTTTGTCTTCTTTTATTTTTCACTTGAAGATGTCGATCTCCCGCTTCCAACGGATATTTTTGCAGATATTTCTAAGCTTGGGACTATTTTTCTACATTTTCGGGAAGTTATGTATCTTTTTATTAAATAATATGATTTTTTGGCCTAATTTTGTCTTCTCTTTTTAGTTGAAGATGTCGATCCCCATTTCCAACAAACATTTATGCGGATTTTTCTAAGATCCGACTAGTTACAAAATTTTCTAGAAGATATGTAATTTTATATTAAGTGATATGATTTTTATAGCCTAATTTTGTATTCTGTTATTTTTCAGTTGAAGATGGCGATTTCCCGGTTCCAACGGATATTTTCGTGGCTATTTCTGAGCTCGGGACAATTTTTCTACATTTTTGGGAAGTTATAGATCTACTTATTAAATGAAATGATTTTTAGGCCTAATTGTGTCTTCTCTTATTTTTTTCATTGAAGATGGTGGTCGCCAGGTTCCAACTGACATCTTTGTAGATTTTTCCGAGCTTCGAGCTATTTTCTAAATTTTCAGTGATATATAAACCTTTATGTTAAATGATATAAATTTTTTCCAATCTGTTTGGATAAACCCAACTAGCACAACCCTTACATTAAATGATTTCCTCTGTAAAATCACTATTATATGCTTTGCATTATTTTGGCTTATTCTGCGGATAAACTGTGTATAGTTGTGCATATTTTTAAAACTTAATAGTTAGGAAGATCCTGCGACCGCTCTGCCGTTAGTCAACTAACCTACCGGTGTATGACTTTGTCCAATGGTCCAATAATTATTAAGTAATTAAATTGTTTATCCCTCTCTACGAATATTAATGCATGTGATGCCTGTGATGAAAATGTCTGATGAAAATGTTTGATGAGCACAAATTTTCTGCATGGATGGTTAATTGTGGTTTTTGGATCGGCTGTTTAAGTTCCACATTTTAATTTCCTGCACTTTTCTTTTATTTTTGAGAGAAATTGTAGTGAGGAATTTATGTAAATGTCCAAGACCAAAGACCACTTCCATGGAGACAGAAGCCCACAATTGAAGCTGAAGATCTTATATGGGACCAACGGGGTTTCCAAAATTGTAGTTTCTTTTTTAAGCTTTCATTTGTTAATATGGACTGTAATGTGACTTTGTACTTTATTTATGTGGGACTGGCCGATCCACGCAATTAGCCCTTCATATTAAAATTGCCTCCACAGGAAAATGTTTATTGTTTAAATTATTGATTCATGCAAATTTGTGCTCTGCTAGATAAAATGGCTAAAATCGCAATAGTCGATTTCGAAGTGCTGGATGCATCAGGAAGAAATTATCTGAACTGACAGCTCGATGTGAAGTTTCATTTACGGGCTAAGTCCCTCATTTTTGCCGTGAATAATAATGAAAATGTAAGCGATATAGAAAAGACGCAAGCCATTATCTATATTCGCCGCCATGTGGATAAGACCCTTCAGGCTGAATACCTTACGGTGGAAGATCCATTTGAGCTGTGGACTGCCCTTGAGGACATGTATAAACATCAGAAAGATGTTATACTACCAAGGACACGATATGAGTGGGAGAACCTAAGACTGCAGGACTTTAATTCCATAGCTGAGTACAACTCGGCTCTTTTTAGCATCACCTCACGCCTGAAGTTGTGTGGTGAAAAAGTCTCAGAAAATCGCATGCTGGAAAAGACGTACACATCTTTCCATGAGAAAGATGTGATACTAATGCAGCAATACCATGAATGCAAGTTCACCAAGTATGCTGAGCTGCTGTCATGTTTACTCATGGCCGAACAAAACAGAGAGCTTCTCCTCAACACTCACAACATGCGCCCCTGGCACTGCCCCTACCAAAAGCTCACAATGCCTCTTTTTTCCCAAAAAGAAGAGAGATAATAAACGAAAAGAAAGACCACAGAAAGGGGGACAGAACATAAAGGCTAGGGGCCAAGTCCAGCAGCAAAGAAATGACAGTAAGCGGAAGTTCACCTGGGGCAGAAATGACAAAAATAGAGATGATGCACACCCACCTAAGAGGGAATGGGAAGACCAGTGCCATCGCTGTGGCATGAAAGGCCACTGGTCCAGAGTGTGCCGAACTCCGCAACATCTCCAGGATTTGTATAAAGAAAACAAGAAATATAAAGCTGAAACAAACCTGATGGCCTCTGATGCTCTAGTCAAGTTTACAACTTACGACTTCGAACATGATGACCTGCTTGATTAGCCTTCTATTTTTATCTTAGCAAATTGTTTAGAACATTTCATGTTATGAGAGCTTTCATATTATGTAATTTGATTTTAAATGAAAATGTTTCTCTGAAAATGTGCATATATAATTCATCTTTTAATAGATGAACCACTCTCATAACTTATTAGTCGACAATAAACACGAACGATCCTCCAATACAAAGCTCAATATCAGGGCCATAATGAAGGTTCTGGGAACACAACACTGTTGCCCCCCAAATGACACAGAAATAAAAATAAAGGATGCACTATTCTCTCTGAATTCCAAAAGAAACTTACTAAAGTTTCAAGGACATCCGTCTCGACGAATTCCATTTGGAAACAGCAAATGTAAATGAAAAAAAATTACTGTATGTAACGTCTCAAGAAAAAGGAGTAAAATCCATATTTGAACGTTTTGAGAGCCATATAGGCCCCTACCATACAAAGATTCGGAGAGAGGAAGCGGATTTTACGGAGCACATGAAATGCCCCACATCAGCCAAGTTTTTACTTAGGCATGACAGATTTGGCCACCCTGGATCTGTAATGATGCACCGCATCTTATCCTATGCATTTGACTTGGAGAACCAGAAGATTCTTCAGAAGGGAGAATTCCTTTGCATCCCTTATAAGGGAAAAATAAATTACAAGGCCATCTTTATTAAAATCTGACAAAAGAACCTCCACGCTTCCTTGAAAGAAAAATAAGGAGATTGATGTGGACAAATCCACCCCCTAGTGGGCTCTTTTGGTACTTTATTGTACTGATAATTGCATCCTCAAATACTCGTATGTGTGTCTACTAATGACCCGCAACCTAGATTTTCCAAAGCCATTAGCACAAATAAAAATGTTGCGGGCACATTTTCCAGACAATCAAATAAAGAAAATAAGTCTGGTTAATGTTGGGGAATATACCTCCCGGTCATTTCAAGAGTACTGCCAAGCAACAGAAATAGAAAATGAACATACAATGCCGCATGTTCATACCCAAAATGGGTCGACAGAGTCACTGATAAGTAGACTCCAATGGATTGTACGTCCATTAAACCCCGATTTCCTATGGATACATGGGGACATGCAAATTCTGCATGCTGCATCGTAAATGAAAATAAGACCCTCTGGAGGTCAGAGTCTCCAATGCAACTTGCATATGGAATGCCACCAAACATTTTGCATCTGAGAATCTTCGGTCGCGTAGTTTAAATCCCCATCGCACCACGAAACAGGACAAAATGGGTCCTCAACGTCGCCTAGGTATCTATGTAGGGTTTGACTCACTCTCAATTATAAGATACCTAGAACCCTAAACAGGGGACGCATTTAAGTCACATCTTGAAGACTGTGATTTCGATGAGACGAGTTTCTCCAAAATAGGCCCAAATACTGGAAAATGTGGCGCGAAGTAAATTATAACGTGGGATACAAAAAGCTTGACCCACTATGATTTGGTAATAAAACAAAATGTGAAGATGCGATCCTGAAGATCCTCCACATACAGAACAATGTTCACCACTTACCGAACTCATTTACTGACAACCAGAAGATTGTCAGATCACACATCCCTGCTGCAAAAACTCCATTTAGGATTGACATCCCCGAGAATGGATGCAATCCACCAGCAGCAGAAGTGGCTGAGCCTCAACAGAAAAGAGGCAGACCATCAGGCTCCAAGGACAGAAACTCCTGGAGACCATGAGACAATACTACCACAAGACAGTGAGCTCATATCCACACCCTTACCCTTCCCAGAATCCACTGCAGAGGAACTGCCGGGAAAAACTGAAATTGAAAGTAAATGTTGTACGTACTGGGGAGGTGTTGGACAGATAGAACATAAATTGTTGACAATGTATCCACGTATCATATTGCCATATACATCACAAAAGCGATTATGTTTATAAATTATCGTTCCATACTCTGTTGCTAACATGCAAACGTAGAGATTGGCCAAATGTGGAACGAGGCAATAAAAGATGAGCTGGACTCACTTATGAAACGTGAAATGTTCGGACCTGAAGTCCAGACACCAAAAGGTGTCAAACCTGTGGGTAAAATAAGTATTGCACACAAAAGAAAAAAACTAAATATAAATCGTATGATATAGGTACAACCTATAGCCCAAGGGAAAATTTGGATGAAATTAGGGATCGAACAAATTAAAATAAGCATGACTCATAAATGATGCATCAGTCTCCCTAAGTTATCAAAAGCGAATACCTTACGATTTGGCAAAGGAAATTTTGGATATGCTGTTATTGGATGTTATGACGGCATACTTTTGTGAATATCTTAGTAAAGATAAATTCCACATTTCCTTAAATGCCCGAATAGACTTCGGGACGTCTATTCTATTGAAGAAAAACAATAAGAATAATAAATAATGTACAACCAAGAGAATCACTTGTGACTTGACAAATCAATGATTCCTACTGAGGGTTTGTCTTTGCATCTAAGCAAAGAACATGATTTGAGATCATAAGTTGTAAATAACTAAAATCTCATCGGATCTCCTGAAGAGAAAACCGAAAGATCTGTTCAAGCCTAACTATTAAACATGAAATGAAAGGCCTAAGCAAATATAAGTCATGGCTCATAGAATCCTGTTACATACGCCCAGAAGTGCGTTGGAGAAATTAAAAGGACCATTGTCATCCAAAGTGCGCATATGGCAGTACACTCTATGGATGTACAAAAAGACCCCTTCCGATCGCTGGAAGAGGGGGAAGATATAACTGGTCCTAAAGTCCTTTATCTAAGTGCAATCAGGCACTCCTGGCTAACTGCACGCATCCCGAAACAGCAGTTGCAGTAAACTCATTAGCCAGAGATAGTTGGCACCTAAAAGGGCCATTAGACCGGAGGTAAGCCTTCTGCGCTTCCTCCAAGGGTCAAAAGATTTGGAATTACATTATAAAGTATCATCCTCCAAGTTTATGCAATGCAGGTTACTGGTCCGATCCATATACTGAGAAATCACAGACAAGGTACCCACAGTGGGATGACCATCTACTGCAGATCTACAAAGCAACTTATGAAGGCAACATCATCCTATCATTCTGAGATCCTCACCATTCCAGAATCACACTAATGGTGTATTTGAGGGTGCCTGGTGGTACACCACATCCCAGTGACGACTGGGATAAAGGCTGGTATTGTGGAGCTGACCACATAGTCTGAAGGCCACATTAGAGGCGATGAAACTTAGCACACCTCTCCAGAGTTTCTGGATTCGACAGCTGCTTAATGGTGATAATATTTGTAATCTGTGTATATTTTCGGAATGTTGTAAATAGGAGTGATGAGATAAGCCTAAGAGATCTGAAAGTCTAAGAGCTTTTACAGATCAGGGGGAGTTGAGGGAATTTGTACTCTTTTCCCTTAGCTATGGTTTTTCCCACCGGGTTTTCTATAGCCAACGGTTTTAACGAGGCAAATTACATCAACTCTGGATCCCGAAGTATCCATCCCTCTGTGACGCTCAGAATCCAGAAGCATTCATGAGCAGAGTCACTTGTACAAATCAAGGGGAGTTAAAGAGCATTTGTACTCTTTTTCCTTAACTATGGTTTCTCCCACAGGGTTTTCCATAACTAAAGGTTTTAACGAGGCAAACCTCACCAACTCAGGATCTTGAAGTATCCACCCCCATGTGAGACTCCTATTATGCTCAGAATCCTGAAGTATTCATCAGCAGAGTCCACACCTATGGCTGGATAAGAGGGAGTGTTGTGAATGGAAATATTAGAGTCGGTTAGGATTGCGGGTATCTTAGAGATACACCCATATCTATGTATCTTATCTTCCTACTTTTCTATCCTGCCTATAAATATAGGGCTGGGGGTTCCTCCCCCAGTAGTTGATTCATAACAATGATATGATTTTTGGCCTAATGTTGTCTTCTCTTATTTTTCAGTTTAAAATTGTGTTCTCACGGTTCCAACAGAGATTTTTGCGGATGTTTTTGACTTTGAGGCAATTTTTTACATTTTCTGGAAGATAAGGACCTTTCTATTAAATAATATGATTTTTGGCCTAATTTTATCTTCTTATATTTTTAGATGAAGATGGTGATCTCCCGGTTCAAACAGACATTTTGCGGATTTTTCTGAGCACCGGGCTATTTTCTACGTTTTTGTAAGGTATATTTCAACAGACATTTTGTCTTTCTTATTTTTCACTTGCTGATGTCGATCTCCCGCTTCCAACAGACATTTGTTGCTGATATTTCTGAGCTTGTGACTATTTTCTACATTTTCAGGAAGTTATGGAGCTTCTTATTAAATGATATGATTTTTGGCTTAATTTTGTCGTCTCTTTTTTAGTTGAAGATGGCGATCTTCCATTTCCAATGGACATTTATGCGGATTTTTCTAAGATCCGGGCTATTTTCTAAATTTTCTGGAAGATATTGATTTTTATAATAAGTGATATGATATTTATAGCCGAATTTTTGTCTTCTCTTATTTTCAGCTGAAGATAGTGATTTTCCGGTTCTAACGGATATTTTTGCGGCTTTTTATGAACTTGGCACTATTTTTCTACATTTTTGAAAATTTTTAGATCTTTTTATTCAATGATATGATTTTTAAGCCTAATTTTGTCTTCTAATATTTTTTCATTGAAGATGACGATTGCTCGGTTCCAATTAACATTTTTGTGGATTTTGCTAAGCTCCGGGCTATTTTCTAAATTTTTGTAAGATTTTAATCTTTATATTAAATGATATGATTTTTATAGACTAATTTTGTCTTCTCTGATTTTTTAGTTGAAGATGTCGATCTCCCCGTTCCAACGATCATTTTTGCGGATTTTTCTAAACTTGGAACTATGTTCTACAGTTTATTTAAGGTACGGATCTTTTAATTAAATGATATTATTTTTTATAGACTAAGTTTTTCTTCTCTTATTTTTCAGTTTCATATAGCGATCTCCCAGTTCCAACGGAAGTTTATGCGTAATTTCTGAGCTACATGCTATTTTCTAGATTTTGTGTAAGATGTGGATCTTTAAATTAAATGATATGATTTTTATGGCCTAATTTTGCCTTCTCTTGTTTTTCAGATGAAGATGGCGGTCTCTCGGTTCGAACAGACATTTTTGCATATTTTTCTAAGCTCTGCCCTACTTTCTACATTTTCTGTAAGATTTGGATCAGTTTATTAAATGATATGATTTTTAGGGCCTAATTTTGTCTTCTCTTATTTTTCAGTTGAAGAGCGCGATCTTCCGTTTCCAACGGAAATTTTTTGCTTGGGTTTCTGAGGTCGAGACTATTTTCTTTATTTTTAGAAGGTAAGTATATTTATATTAATTGATATGATTTTTGTTACCTAATTTTGTCTTTCTTATTTTCCAGTTGATGATGGCGATCTTTTTATTAAATGATATTATTTTTGGTCTTATTTTGTCTTCACTTATATTTCGATTGATGTTGGCGATCTCCCAATTCCAACGGACATTTTTACTGATTTTTCTAAGCTCTGGGCTATTTTTCACATTTTCTGGAAGATATGGATCGTTTTGTTAAATGATATCAGAGAAGACAAAATTAGGCCAAAAATGTCCGTTGAAACCGAGAAATCGCCATCTTCAACTGAAATATAAGAGAAGACAAAATTCAAAACTAGGAATTCCCCTTCTTCATTTATAAAAATGTCTGTTGCAACCGGAATATCGACATCTTCAACTAATAAGATTTTTATACAACATTTCCTGAGCTTGGTGTTATTTTCTACATTTTATAGAAGATATGGATCTTTTTATTAATTGATATGATTTTTATAGCCTAAATTTGTCTTCTCTAATTTTCAAGTTGAAGATAGCGATCTTTTTATTAAATGATATGTTTTTTGCCTAATTTTGTCTTCTCTTATATTCCAGTTGAAGATGGTGATCTCCCGGTTCCAACGAATATTTTTACGAATTTTTCTGAGCTTCGGCCCTTTTTCCACTTTTTTTGGAAAATATGTATCATTATTCAAGGATATGATATTTCGGCCTAATTTTGACTTCTCTGATATTTCGGTTGAAGATGGCGGCTATCTCTCGATTTCAACGGACATTTTGGCAAATTTTTCTAAGCTCAGGGCTATTTTCCACGATTTTGGAAGATATGTCTTATTTTATTAAATGATATGATATTTTTTCCTAATTTTGTCTTCTCTTATATTTCAGTTGAAGATGGTGATTTCTCGTTTCCAACGGACATTTTTACGGATTTTTTGAGCTCAGGGCTATTTTGTACACTTTCTGGAAGATAAGAATATTTATATTAAATGATATAATTTTTATATCCTAATTTTTTCTTCTCATGTTTTCCAGTTGAAGATGGCGATCTCGTAGTTCCAACAGATATTTTTCTGGATTTTTCTGAGTACCAGGCTATTTTCTACATTTTATTAAAGATATGGATCTGTTTATAAAATGAGAAGATTTTTGTATCCTAATTTTGTCTTCTCATATTTTTCAGTTGAATATGGCGATCTCCCGGTTCCAACGGAAAGTTTTGCATATTTTTTTTAGCTTAGGGTTTTTTTCTAAATTTTCTTGAGAAATGAATCTTTTTATTAAATATATGATTTTTGGGCTAATTTTGTCTTCTCTTTTTTTAGTTGAATATTGTGATCTCCTGGTTCCAAGGACATTTGTGCGGATTTTTCTGAGCTCTGTGCTATTTTCTACATTTTGTGGCAGATATGTTTCTTTTTATTAAATGATATGATTTTTGGCCTAATTTTGTCTTCTTCTTTTTAGTTCAAGATGGTGATCTCCTGGTTCCAACGAAGATTTTTTCGGATTTTTTTGAGCTCCGAGCTATTTTCTACATTTTATGTATGATATGAATATTTATATTAAATGATATGATTTCTATAACCTATTTTTATCTTCTCATATTATTCAGTTGAAGATGGTGATCTCCCGGTTCCAATGGACATTTTTTCGATTTTTCTGAGCTCGGGGCTATTTTTCTAAATTTTTGGGAATTTATGGATCTTTTTAATAAATGATATGATTTTTTGACTGAAGTTTTTCGTCTCTTACTTTTTCAGTTGAAGATGGCGATCTCTCGGTTTCAACGGACTTTTTTGCGAAATTTTCTGAGTTCCGGACTATTTTCCACTGTTTTGGAAGAAATGTATCATTTTATTAACTGACTAGTCATAACCCGTGCCCCAAGGGCACGGTTCATTTAAAATATTCTCTCGTCAAAATCTTGGACTCATTATTTTTAAACGAACAACAATAAGTAATCCACAATAATTATTAGGTCTCCCTCAAAATCTTAATTCCCACAAAATTAGTTCTCCATAGAGGATTTAGTTTCTAACTAAAATTTAAAAATTTTAGTTCCCCTCAAAATTTAGGTACCCACAAATTTCACAGGTTTCTATTTTCTTTCAAACCTTTCAAGAATCAGACATTTAATTTCTCAATTGAAGCATTGAAAGCTTCCGAACGTTTAGCTAACACACATACTTCCATGAATTTATCATAAGGTAGCTACACATTATTGCAAATCTCAACCTATTTGAATATGATAAGAAGAAAGACATGAAATCCCAAGAGAATTTAGTTCACTTAAATTTCCCCTAGATTTAGTTTCTCTAAAAATTGTGGGGTTGTGTCATATTTAACAGAAATGCACAAACCACATCAGGTCTCATGAATCCTAATGTGTTTGTGGAGGTACCACAATAATGAATGTATATAACTTGGGTATTATATTTTGGGAAAGCAGTCTAGGATATTTGGACTTAACAATTGTTTTGACAATTTAATTAGCTTCAGAAGTAAATAGATATCAGAAAAATACAAATACACTACACTGGAAGAGTTATTAGCCCTCTAGGTAAGCACCACTTAAAGAGTCTCCAGTGTGCACTTCAATCCTAATTGGAGAAATCATATTCGCATACTCCTATCGACTTGCTTTTAGTTCTTAATCCCAAATTCCTACTTTAAGAGTGAACATGTGTCTCCAGTTATCTAACTGTTCTTCAAATTAGAGAATAGATGCTGATTTAATTATTTCTCTAAAAATTGTAGGGTTGTGTCATATTTAACAGTAATGTAGCACAAACTACATAAAGTCTAATGAATCCTAAATGTGTATGTGTAGGTACCCCATTAATGCATGTACATACATTAACTTGGGTATTATAATTTGGGAAAGCAGTCTAAGGATATTTGGACTCAACAATTGTTTTGACAATTTAATTAGCTTCAGAAGTAAATAGATATCATAAAATACAAATACACTACCTTGGAAGATTTATCAGCCATCTAAGTAAGCACCACTTAAAGAGTCTCCAGTGTGCACTTCAATCCTAATTGAAGAAATAATATTCACCTACTCCTATCGACTTACTTTCAGTTCTTCATCCCTAATCCCTACTTTAACATTGACCATATGTCTCATTTATCTAACTTTTCTTCAAATTATAGAATAGATGCTGAATTAAATATCGGAAACAAAAATTCATGCAGTCTTTTTTATTAGAAAAGCAGCTACGAAAAACATGCAAATCATACATTTTAGGCATATTTATTCATCAATTTAAGACTTCTATTATGGGAATCACATGTGCTCTATGAAAAATCATCCCCGACCTCTGCAATCTCCTTCAAAGCAGCTGTAACACCTGCATGCCATTGGCCAAAAAGCCCATCCACAACATGCAGAGCTATCAACCATACATCACCATAATAAGAGTTGGTGTCAAGTCCTGGATGAAGTGAAGCAAATAAAAGATAGGTGTAGAGACGAAAAACAAATGCAACCACTATAGAGCCGAAAAACAAATGCAAATAGGCTGGAGAATTGAACCAAATAAACAGGAAATCTGATTATGCCAATTTTTTCTATGTACAGGTAATTTCTTTCCCAATTTTTCGCACAGTTATACTAAACCTTACTAACAAAACATCAGGAACAATGTGGTTCTCACTAATCCAACGAACATAATCTGTGCGGATGAATTTTGTGAAGACCCTGAATAAAAACAGCAGGATGTGAGAGAGCATTCACAAAAGCAAAATTAGCAATGAATATAAAATCATATTACTCTTCCCATTAGCCAAACTATTATTACTTCTTCTTCATTATATAGGAATAGGATTAATATAGTATCTGTTAACTGTACATGTTTTTAATCAAATAGGCTATCAAATAGGGAACTAACAGAGTACATGTTAACTTCACAATTTAGACTAACTTTTTTTGTTGATTACACAAATATTCACCTCAAACCTTCAAAAATCTGCACCAAAATCCTACGTTTTTAGTAACAATGACATGATGGATGTTTGAACAAAAACCATCACTTTCTCACAAATCAATTGTATTATTTACTCACAATTTGTAGCTGGTCCATTAAAGTATCATTCACTCACATATTAGCTAAAGCTGCACCTTCATGTTTAGAAAGCTAATATGTTTTCCATAGAAACATATTAAATGAGAACATGATTACTATTGAAATTATAATCAATATTATCATGATATAACGACGTTGGCATAAATTTATTTACAACTACAAAATAATCAAGCAATTTTGATGTACAAAGTAGTGGTGTCGATGTTCAGGGTATAAAAAATAATCAAGCTTGACAAAATAACCAGGGCATAAAAAATAAATTGGATGCCCTGAACATCAATGCCTAAATAACATGGGCATAAAAATCAAGCTTGCCATATGTATGTATCATCCAATTTGCCCAAAACTACAAAATAAACTGGTATGTATCATCCAAGCTGAACATCAACCGTGAATTGGTATTAATAACTTGGTATTGTATCATGTAGTTTCTCAGATATGTGTGTAATTTACATCTGGATATTTGTTTAATTTACAAAATTAGCAAAGTGAAATTATTCTTGAGTACAAAATCACGGCTTACTAATTTTTGTATCATCTGCATACCTGTTAATGTAATTGCAGAATAATGCAATTGCTATCCTGGAACATGTGGAATGTTGGATTTATAACAAATGTAGATGCTTTACAATGACATATATAGGAAAAAAAATTCAGGGAAATATTTATTTAGACAATGACATATTTTGTAAGCATCCACCCAAGGAACAAAAATACATTTAAGACCAATAATCCACACACAAAATTCTCATGGACAAATTTATGTTGTTAATCTCTATTTGAAGGAGAGTATGCTCTTCTTCAGCATACTAATAATTTTCAACATAATAAAAACTTGTCAAGCGTTTATCTAGCATAACACAAAAGTTTCAGCAAACCAAAAATGTATAAAAATGTCATGTATAAAAATTCCAACATCCACCCAAATAACAAAAAGAACTCTACTATGTTTAGTCAAGCTCGACATATACATAAAGCCAGTGTAAATTTCACTTGGCAAATCCTTTTAAATCAGGATATGTCTCGACTACGACAAACCAATAAGAAGCTGCCATCGCTGCCGATGTTTCTTCTTTTGTATCCATAAATAAACATGTGAGAATTTCATAAATAGACTAATATTGACATTGAATATGAGGTAGTTTCTCATAAATTTGTATTGATATACAGATGCTCTATAGGCCTTGGTTTTTGAACTTCTTATCCAATAGCTTTAGGTAGCATGCCTAAAGCAGTGAACACCATCATTACTACTCGTGACAGTAAACCTCATGTGCATGAAAGTAAGATAGTATCATAATTTTTCATGCATGTCAGGTTGAAAAAAATAGGAGCCGACAATAGATCCTAGAAAGGCACAAATGGTCAACAAATTTAAAAAAAGCTATATGATAAAATGTATGTGCAAAGCAAGCTTAATGTCATATTACCGATTCAGCGTTCCACTGAAATAGTTCATAATCATGGTTTCTAGTAAGAAAACAAAAGCACACACATAGCTTATGCATTACATTAAGCATGCATTTAAACTGTCTTAGATTAGCTTTATGCTACAATCCGTTTAGGACACACATGTAAAAAGGACGGTTCTAGACTCACCATTGAAATTCAATTACCCAATATAAAAATCCCCAAGCTTTCACAGAACACCCATCAATTTAGTTCCCCACAAACATCACTCATTTCACATCACAGAACACTAAATCAGGTTTGGGTACCTCCATTTGATCCTCCCCCACTCATAACAACAACAGTATTAGATGCTCCTCTTTCTCTTTTGGACGAATCACAACTTATATATGTTACAAACTAATGAGAGACTCAAATCCTCATAACATATCAGATCGAAACATCCCTTCTGATTTTATTTCACAGTTGAAATTTCATTTGGTGACCTATGTACACGAAATCATAAGTCATGATGTTCAGGTACGAAACGGATTATCCTAAGTTCATTGTTCTATACAAAATCATAAGCCTTCTTGATCATAATGACGATGCATAACATTGTTCAAGGATTACGTTTGGTTCATAAAATCTATCTTATGTATCGTCACAGAACATTTGGTGGCCCATCAAATCCTTAAATCCAAAAGAATCTGCTTACCATATGTACAGGAAGTTGTTATGTAACATTACTGTGAATCCAATCGTTAATTCATGTCACTCCATTTTAACACATGGAGTAACATTTTCAGGATTGAAGTTGTTCACATGTTTCTTTTTAACGATTGTTAAATCCTCAAATCATCAAATCCCATATCAAATCCTGAAATCTGCTTACCATATCAAATCCTCAAATCCTATTTTTAGGATTGAAGTTGTTCACATTTTCAGGATCGTTGTTCTTAACCAAAAGTACAGGAAGTTGTTCTTTTTAACATGGATTTCAGCAATCGTTAATCTAATCGTTAACGCAGCAATGTTACTACATTTTCAAATCCAATCGTTAATCCTGTGAAAAAGAAACATGTGTTAATAAAATTTAAATGCAAAACTGTTTCAAAATTTTCTTATGTACAGTTGGTCGATTTGGTCCCCCCAAACTGTTTCAAAATTTGGTTTAAAATTCCAAATTTGGTTTTCAAATTGATTCCAAAGCATAGCCACTTAATGCTTCACAAATCATATCGTTTTGTAGGTAAGGTAGAGAACAGACTTGTTTATTTTCCTAAAAATGTTCCACCTTTTGTCTCTAAGAACCCTAAATCAATAAAACAATCATACACAAAGTCACTGATTTATATTCCCCCAAGGATCTTAGTAAGTAAATAATTTGACCAGTGAAACATTCGTTGTTTGTTAATTTGTTTTCAGCCAGGCAACATCTCTCTCCAGCTTCACTTGACATATCAGAAGCAAACTACACCCTAAATTAATTCAAGCACTTAAACATTACACATCAAATTCCAATGTTTTGCAAATATCATGAATCCTTGAGACTGCTCTCCTCTTTAAATCGTGAAAGATTAGCAGTGCGCTAGTTTTGGAGGGTAAATAGAGTAGCAAGAATTCTACTTAAGATGAAAATTCTGACATCTCATAGTTCTTATCCATAGAAGCTTTAATGGCATGGATAGCCCTTCACACATTTTAGTATCAGCCTAAGAAAAGTCACATTTTTTCATTGACCTCATCTGCAGAGATCTCAGCATTCCTCATTGCCACCAACTGCATCTCCCTCTGTATTTGCTCCCCTCTCATCTTCATATTCTCCTTCCATTCCCAATACCACTCATCTATCAACTCCACAAACTTATCCTTAATTTTGAGCAGTGGGTCCTTATCGATTAGCTCCCGCATAGCATAGGCCTCCCTCAACATCGCATTCTTAATCCCTCCTTTCAGCAAAACATAAAATATATCTGAGTGCCTCGTAAATGTGTTTCCAAATGCCTTCGAAAACCTAAACTCATCGCAAAACTTCCCAATTACCGGTACTAAAAACCTAAAAAGAAAAAGTAAAAAAATCTCTGACCTCTTCCATCCTCCGTTCACGTAGCTGCCAGCTTCAACAAACGCTCTCTCGCTTAAGCTGCTGCTGGGAAAAGAACCGAGTCTCACCGTTGCACCTGAATCCAGCATCATAGTCATGATCACACTAAAACACCGACGATTCCTCGAGAAAATCATTGGATTACGTGCATTATGGCTGCTAAGATCCCACCATGATGAGAAGCTGAGCTGGATCGGAGATCAATAGGAGTTTCAGTTAGAAGAGGTCTTGCAAAAATCCCCAAAAATAAAATAAATAAGAACAAAATCAAGGATGATGATGAGCAGGAAAAAAAGAACAGATCAACCAACTCCTTGAGCACCGCCTATCTTTGGTTAACCAAATCAACTGCACACCCTTGCTTTTTGGTCAGAGAGGGGGGGAGTGAGAGAGAGATAAAGCATGAGAGTTTCAGTTGTTGAGAAAGTATTTTTTGAATGGTGGGGTTTTTTAAGAAAGAAGGGACGTGGTTTTGAAATGTTCCCACCCAAAAGTCTCCACCAGCACAAAATTCAAATTGGGTTTGAAAAGTTTTCCCCATCAGCACAAGATATTTATACAGTTTACTGTTCAAAACCTAGACATTTTTGTACGGTTCAAAATTTCTAATTTGTGCAGTCAAATTTCTGAGCGGTTCAAATGTTGTGTAGTCAAAATGTTGAGGTTCGAAATTTTGTGCGGTCAAATTGTTCCCCCCAGCGTGACATTGCTTTTCCTGGTCAATTTGTTTACACAAAATGCAAAATTTCCCTCTTCTAAATTTTTGTCCTAGTCATAACACACTTGTCCTAGTCAGCTTGTCCTACTTGGAAAAAAATTCAAAATCTTCATCAAATATATAATAGATATGATATTTTGGACTAATTTTGTCTTCATTTATTTTTAAGTTGAAGATGGCGATCTCCTGTTTCCAACAGGCAATTTTTGCAGATTTATCTGAGCTTTGGGTTATTTTGTACACTTTCTGGAAGATAAGAATCTTTATATTAAATGATATGATTTTTATATCCTATTTTTTCTCTTATTTTTCAGTTGAAGATGGCGATATCCCAGTACCAACGGACATTTTTTCGGATTTTTCTGAGCTCCATTTTACTTTCTACATTTCATTAAAGATGTGGATCTCTTTATTAAATGAAAAGATTTTTGTAGCCTAATTTTGTCTTCTCAGATTTTTTTAGTTGAATATGGCGATCTCCCGGTTCCAACAGACATATTTGCATATTTCTCTTAGCTTTGGACTTTTTAACCATTTTCTGGACGATATGAGTCTTTTTATTAAATGATATGATTTTCTGTCCTAATTTAGTCTTCTCTTTTTTCAGTTGAATATTGCGATCTCCCGGTTCCAATGGACATTTGTGCGGATTTTTCTGAGCTCGGTGATATTTTATATATTTTATGGTAGATATGCATCTTTTTATTAATGATATGATTTTAGCCTAATTTAGTCTTCTTTTATTTTTTTCAGTTGAAGATGACGATATCCCGGTTCCAATGGACATTTTTTCGGATTTTTCTGAGCTCCGGTCTATTTTCTACATTTTCTGTATGATTTGAATCTTTATATTAAAATGATATGATTTTTATAACCTAATTTTGTCTTTTCTTATTATTTAGGGGAAGTTGGCGATCTCCCAATTTCAACGGACATTTTTATCCATTTTTCTGAGCTCGCGGCTATTTTTTACATTTTTTAGGAATGGATATTTTTATTAAATGATATGATTTTTTGAACTAATTTTTTCTCTTATTTTTAGATAAAGATGGCGATCTCCTGGTTTCAATGAACATTTTTGCGGATTTTTCTTAGCTACAGGTTATTTTCTACATTTTTGGAATGTTATGGGTCTTATTATTAAATGATATGGTTTGTATATCCTAATTTTGTCTTCTCTTATTTTTCAATTGAAGATGGCGATCTTCTGGTTCCAACAAACATTTTTGCGTATTTTTTGGGCTCGGTGCTATTTTCTACATTATATGGAAGATATAGAACTTATAATTAAATAATGTCATTTTATAGCCTACATTTGAATTCTCTTATTTTTTTTCAGTTGAAGATAGCGATCTCCCAGTTTCAACAGATATTTCACGGAGTTTTCTACATTTTCTGGAAGTTATGTACCTTTTTATGAAATGATATGATTTTTGGCCTAATTTTGTCTTCTCTTTCTTTAATTTGAAGATGGCGATCTCCCTGTTCCAATGGACATTTGTGCGGATTTTTTTGTGCTCCGAGCTATTTTCTATATTTTTGCAGAATATGAATTTTTATATTAAATGATATGATTTTTATAATCTAAGACATCTCTTATTTTTGAGATGAAGATGGCAATCTCCTGGTTCCAAAGGACATTTCTGCGGTTTTTTCTGAGCTCGGTGCCATTTTTCTACATTTTTGAAAAGTTGTGAATTTTTAATTAAATGATATGATTTTTATATTCTACGTTTTTCTTCTCTTATTTTTCAGTTAAATATTGCAATCTACCGATTCCTGCGGACATTTTTACTGATTTTTGTTAGCTTGGGGCTATTTTTCTTCTTTTTATGGAAGATATGAATCATTTTATTAAATGATATGATTTTTTGGCCTAATGTAGTATTCTCTTATTTTTTCAGTTGAAGATGTCATTCTCATAGTTCGCACGGAGATTTTTGAGGATTTTTTTGAATTAGAGGCTATTTTCTATATTTTCTGAAAGATATGAATCTTTTTATTAAATAATATGATATTTGGCGAAATTTTATCTGCTCATATTTTTCATATGAAGATGGTGATTTCCCGGATCCAAGGACATTTTTGCAGATTTTTCTGAGCTCTGTGATATTTTCTACATTTTCTATAAGAAAAGTATCTTTAGATTAAATGGTATGATATTTATAGGCTAATTTTGTCTTCTCTTATTTTTCAGTTGAAGATGGCCATCTCCCGATTCCAACATATATTTTTGCGGATTTTTCTGAGATCGGGGCTATTTTCTACATTTTATTGAAGATATTGACCTTTTTGTTAAATAATATGATTTTCGTAGCCTAATTTTGTCTTCTCTTATTTTTCACTTGAAGATGACGATATCATGCTTCCAACGGACATTTTTGCTGATATTTATGAGCTTGGGACTATTTTTATACATTTTCGGGAAGTTATGGATATTTTCATTAATTGATATGATTTTTTTGTCCAATTTTGTCTTCTCTTTTTTATTGTAGCAGATGGAGATATCCCATTTAACCCGAAAATCCGTGAGGATGTTTCTGAGCTCCGGGCTATTTCCTAAATTTTCTGTAAGATATGGATTTTTATATTAAATGATATGATTTTTATAGCCTAATTTTGTCTTCTCTTATTTTTTTAGTTGAAGATGGTGATTTCCCGTTTCCAACGGATATTTTTACAGATTTTTTGAGGTCGGGGCAATTTTTCTACATTTTTGGGAAATTATAGATTTTTTTATTAAATGATATGATTTTAGGCCTATTTTTTCATTAAAGATGGTGATCGCCAAGTTCAAACGAATATTTTCGTTGATTATTTAAGCTCGGGGGGCAATTCTAAATTTTCTGTAAGATATGAATCTTTTTATTAAATGATATGAATTTTATAGCGTAATTTTATCTTCTCTAATTTTTCAATGGAAGATGTCGATCTCCGGTTCCAACGGCCATTTTGCGGATTTTCCTAAACTTGAAACTATATTCTATAGTTTATTGAAGATATGGATTTTTAATGATATGATTTTTATAGACTAAGTTTGTCTTCTCTTATTTTCGGTTGAATATAGTGATCTCCATGTTCCAACGGATATTTTTGCTAATTTTTCTGAGCTCTGGGCTATTTTCTACATTTTCATTAAGATATGGATATTTATATTAAATGATATGATTTTTATGCCCTAATTTTGCCTTCTCTTATTTTTCAGTTGAAGATGGCGATATCCCGTTTCAAACGTAAATTTTTGTGTATTATTATTACTTCAGGGCGATTTTCCAAAATTTTCTAGAAGATATGGATCTTTTTATAAAATTATATGATTTTTGGCCGAATTTTGTCTTCACTTATTTTTCAGTTGAAGATGGCGATATTTTTATTAAGTGATATGATTTTAGCCTTATTTTGTCTTCTCTTATATTTCGGTTGAAGATGGCGATCTCCCGGTTCCAACAGACATTTTTGCGAATTTTTCTGAGCTCCGGGCTATTTTGTACAATTTCTAGAAGATATGGATCGTTTTATTAAATGATATCAAAGAAGGCAAAATTACGCCAAAAATGTCTGTTGAAACCAGGAAATTGCCAACTTCAACTGAAATATAAGAGAAGACAAAATTCACAACAAGGAAATCGTCATCTTCATCTATAAAAATGTTCGATGTAACCGGGATATCGCCATCTTCAACTGATAAGATTTTAACATATCATTTTCTGAGAGTGGTGCTATTTTCTACGTTTTATGAAAGATCTGGATCTTTTTATTAATTGATATGCTTTTTATAGCCAAAAATTTTCTTATCTTATTTTCTAGTTGAAGATGGCGATCTTTTTATTAATGATATGATTTTTTTGGTCTAATTTGGTCTCTCTTATATTCTAATTGAAGATGGCCATCTCCAACGAAAATTTTTGCAGCTTTTTCAGAGCGTGGGGCTATTTTCTAGATTTTATTGAAGATATGTGTCATTTTATTAACTGATATGATTTTATAGCCTAATTTTGTCTTCTCTTATTTTTAGTTGAAAATGGCCATCTCCTGGTTCCAACAGATATTTTTGCGAATTTTCTGAGCGCAAAGCTCATTTATACTTTTTTGGAAGATATGTATCTTTTTATTAAATGATATGATTTTTTGGCTTAGTTTGTCTTCTGTTATTTTTAAGTTGAAGATAGCGATCTGCCGGTTCCAACATACACTTTTGCATATTTTCAGTTAAAGATATGAATATTTATAATATATGATATGATTTTTATAGCCTAAATTATCTTCTCTTATTTTTCAGTTGAAGATGACAATCTCTCGATTCCAATGGAACTTTTAGCATATTTTTCTCAACTCATGGTTATTTTTAATAATTTATTGAAGATATGGATCTTTTAATTAAATGATCTGATTTTTATAGACTAAGTTTGTCTTCTCTTATTTTTCAGTTGAAAATGGCTATCTCCCAGTTCGGACAGACATATTTGCAGATTTTTCTGACCTCGAGGCTATTTTCTACATTTTTGGAAGATATGTATCTTTTTATTAAATGATATGATTTTTGACCAAAGTTTGTCTTCACTTTCTTTTCAGATGAAGAGGGCGAGCTCCTAGCACCAACGGGCATTTTTGCAGATTTTTTAGCTCCGGGCTATTTTCAACATTTTCTGTAAGATATGGATCTTTAGATTAAATGAAATGATTTTTATAGCCAAATTTTGGCTTCTCTTATTTTTCAGTTGAAGATGACGATCTTCCGACAGACATTTTTACGTATTTTTCTGAGCTCAGTGCTTTTTTTATATTTTATTGAAGATATGGATATTTTTATTAAATTATATGTTTTTGTAGCCTAATTTTTCCTTCTCTTATTTTTCAGTTGAACATAGCAATCTCCAGGTTCCAACAGAATTCTTTTCAGATTTTTCTAAGCTCAGAACTATTTTTCTACAATTTTGGGATGTTATGGATCTTTTTATTAAATGATATGATTTGTTGGCCTAAATTTGTCTTCTCTTATTATTTTTTTTGAAGATGGTGAACTCTGGTTCCAACAAACATTTTTGTAAATTTTTCTGAGCTCGGTAATATTTTCTACAGTTTATTAAAGATGTGTTTCATTTTATTATATGATATGATTTTTATTGACTAAGTTTGTCTTCTGTTATTTTTTAGTCGAAGATGGTGATATCTCGTTTCCAATGGAATTTTTTGCAGATTTTTCTAATCTCTAGGCTATTTTCTAAATTTTAAAGAAGATAAATATCTTTTTATTAAATGATATGATTTTTATAGCCTAAGTTTGCCTTCTCTTATTTTTCAGTTAAAGATGGCGATCTCATGGTTCCAACTAACATTTTTGCAGATTTTTATTATCTCGGGGCAATTTTTCTATATTTTCTGGAAGATACGTATCTTTTTATTAAATGAAATGAATTTTTGGACTACTTTTGTCTTCTCTTATTTTTTTCGTTAAAGATGGTGATCTCCCGGTTCTAACGGACATTTCTGCGGATTTTTCTGGGCTCGAGGCAATTTTCTATATTTTCTATAAGATATGGATCTTTATATTAAATGATATGATTTATATATCCTATTTTTGTCTTCTCTTATTTTTCAGTTGAAGATGACAATCTCTCGATTCCAATGGAACTTTTTGCATATTTTTCTCAACTCGTGGTTATTTTTAATAATTTATTGAAGATATGGATCTTTTAATTAAATGATCTGATTTTTATAGACTAAGTTAGTCTTCTCTTATGTTTCAGTTGAAAATGGCAATCTCCCAGTTCGGACGAACATATTTGCAGATTTTTCTGACCTCGAGGCTATTTTCTACATTTTGGAAGATATGTATCTTTTTATTAAATGCTATGATTTTTGACCAAAGTTTGTCTTCACTTTCTTTTCAGATGAAGAGGGCGAGCTCCTAGCACCAACGGGCATTTTTGCAGATGTTTCAGCTCCGGGCTATTTTCAACATTTTCTGTAAGATATGGATCTTTAGATTAAATGAAATGATTTGTATAGCCAAATTTTGGCTTCTCTTATTTTTCAGTTGAAGATGATGATCTTCCGACAGACATTTTTACGTATTTTTCTAAGCTCAGTGCTTTTTTACATTTTATTGAAGATATGGATATTTTTATTAAATTATATGTTTTTGTAGCCTAATTTTGCCTTCTCTTATTTTTCAGTTGAACATAGCAATCTCCAGGTTCCAACAGAATTCTTTTCAGATTTTTCTGAGCACGGAACTATTTTCTACATTTTTGGGATGTTATGGATCTTTTTATTAAATGATATGATTTGTTGGCCTAAATTTGTCTTCTCTTATTTTTTTATTTGAAGATGGTGAACTCTGGTTCCAACAGACATTTTTGTAAATTTTTCTGAGCTCGGTAATATTTTCTACAGTTTATTAAAGATGTGTTTCATTTTATTATATGATATGATTTTTATTGACTAAGTTTGTCTTCTGTTATTTTTTAGTCGAAGATGGTGATATCCCATTTCCAATGGAATTTTTTGCTGATTTTTCTAATCTCTGGGCTATTTTCTAAATTTTAAAGAAGATAAATATCTTTTTATTAAATGATATGATTTTTATAGCCTAAGTTTGCCTTCTCTTATTTTTCAGTTAAAGATGGCGATCTCATGGTTCCAACTAACATTTTTGCGGATTTTTATTATCTCGGGGCAATTTTTCTATATTTTCTGGAAGATACGTATCTTTTTATTAAATGAAATGAATTTTTGGACTACTTTTGTCTTCTCTTATTTTTTTCGTTAAAGATTGTGATCTCCCGGTTCTAATGGACATTTCTGCGGATTTTTCTGGGCTCGAGGCAGTTTTCTATATTTTCTATAAGATATGGATCTTTATATTAAATGATATGATTTCTATATCCTATTTTTGTTTTCTCTTATTTTTCAGTTGAAGATGGCTAATCGTGGATCCAAAGAAAAGTTTTTGCTTTGCTTTTTTTGAGCTCGGGGCTATTTTCTTAAAGATAAGGATCTTTATATTATTTGATATGATTTTTGTTGCCTAATTTTGACTTCTCTCATTTTTCAGTTGTTGATGGCGATCTTTTAATTAAATGATATGATTTTTCTCCTTATTTTGTCTTCTCTTATATTTCGGTTAAAGATGGCGATACCCTGGTTCCAACGGACATTTTTACGGATTTTTCTGAACTCCAGGTTGTTTTTCACACTTTCTAGAAGATATGGATTGTTTAATTAAATGATATCAGAGAAGTCAAAATTAGGCCAAAAATGTCTGTTGAAACTGGGATATCCCCATCTTCAACTGAAATATAAGAGAAGACAAAATTCAGAACCAGGAAATCTCCATCTTCTTCTATAAAAATGTCCATTGGAACCGAGATATCGCCATCTATAACTGATTACAATTTTATATATAATTTTCTGAGCTTGGTACTATTTTCAACATGTTATGAAATATTTGAATCTTTTAATTAATTGATCTGATTTTTAAAGCCTAAAATTTTCCTCTTATTTTTCAGTTGAAGATGGTGATCTTATTATTAAATAATATGATGTTTAAGCCTAATTTTGTCTTCTCCTATATTCTAGTTGAAGATGGCGATCTCCCAGTTGCAACAGAATTCTTTTCGGATTTTTCTGAGCTCAGAACTATTTTTCAACATTTCGGGAAGTTATTTTTCAGTTGAAAAGGCGATCTGTTAGTTCCAACGAACATTTTTTCTATGGAATTTTTCGCGCACCGTTTCATAGCTTGGGACTATTTTCTACATTTTCTATAAGATATGTATTTTTTATGAAATAATATGATTTTTGTCCTAATTTTGTCTTCTCTTTTTTCAATTAAAGATGGCGATCTCCCGGTTCCAACAGACATTTTTCAAGATTATTCCGACCTCGGGGCTATTTTCTACATTTTCTGGAAGATTTGCATCTTTTTATTAAATGATAGTATTTATGGCGTAATTTTATCTTCTCTTATTTTTTTAGTTGAAGATGGCAATTTGCCCGGTTCCAACGGATATTTTTGTGGATTTTTTGTAGCTCGGTGCTATTTTCTATATTTTATGTAAGATATGGATCTTTTTATTAATTGATATAATTTTTATATTCTACGTTTGTCTTCTCTTATTTTTAGTTGAATATGGCAATTTACCGGTTCCAACAGACATTTATGCTGATTTTTCCTATACTGGTGCTATTTTTCTACATTTTATGGAAGATTTGGATCATTTTATTAAATGATGTGATTTTATGGCCTAATTTTGTCTTCTCTTATTTTTCAGTTTAAGATGGCATTCTTCCGGTTCCAACAGATATTTTTACGGATTTTTTCATATAGAAGACATTTTCTATATTTTCTGGAAGATGTTGATCTTTTTAATAAATAATATGATTTTTGGCCAAATTTTGTCTTCTCTTATTTTTAGATGAAGATGGCGATCTCCGGGTTCTAACTGACATTTTGTAGATTTTCTAAGTTCATGGCAGAAGATATGGATCCTTTTATTAAATGATATGATTTTTTGGCCTAATTTTGTCTTCTCTTATTTTTCAATTGAAGATGGCGTTCTCTCGGTTCCAACGGATATTTTTGTGGATTTTTTTGAACTAGAGGCTATTTTCTACATTTCCTGGAAGATATGGATCCTTTTATTAAATATTTTGATTTTTAAGCCTAATTTTGTTTTCTCTTATTTTTTCCGATTAAGATGGAGATCTCTCGGTTTCAACGGACATTTTTTCGGTTTTTTCTCAGCTCCTGCCTATTTTCTAAATTTTCTGTAAGATATGTATCTTTAAATTAAATGATATGATTTTTTGCCCACTTTCGTCTTCTCTTATTTTTCAATTGGAGATAGTGATTTCTTTGTTCCAAACGACATTTTCACGGATTTTTCTGAGCTCGAGCCTATTTTCTGCATTTTCTGGAAGATATGGTTCAATTTATTATATGATATCATTTTGCCCTAATTTTATCTTCTCTTATTGTTTAGTTGAAGATGGCGATCTCCCTGTTTCAACGGGTATTTTATGGATTTTTCTGTTCACGGGGCTATTTTCTATATTTTATTGTAAGATATGACTCTTTTTATTAAATGACATGATTTTTAGCCCAATTTTTTCTTCCCGTATTTTTCAATTGAAGATTGCGATCTACCGTGTAACGGACATTTTTTGTGGATTTTTCTGAGCTCGGGACTATTTTTCTACATTTTCATGAAGTTATGGATCTTTTTATTAAATGATATGATTTTTGGCCTAAATTTGTCTTCTCCTATTTTTCAGTTGAAGATGGTGATCTTCCTGTTCCTATGTACATTTTTATAGATTATTCTGACCTCGGTGCTATTTTCTACATTTTCATGAAGATAATGATATTTTTATTAAATGAGATGATTTTGGCCTAATTTTGTCTACTCAATTTTTTCAATTGAAGATGGAGATCTTCCGGTTCCAACGAAATGTTTTGTGGATTTTTCGAAGCTCATTGCTATTTTCTACATTTTATGAAAGATATGAATTTTTTAAATGATATAATTTTATATCCGACGTTCTTCTTCTCTTAATTTTTCAGTTGAATATTGCGATCTACTAGTTCCAGCAGATATTTTTACAAATTTTTGTTAGTTTGGGGATATTTTTCTTCATTTTAAGGAAGATAGGATCATTTTATTAAATGCTATGATTTTTTGGTCTAATGTTGTCTTCTCTTATTTTCAGTTGAAGATGGCGTTATCACGGTTCCAATGGAGATTTTTGCGGATTTTTTTGACCTTGAGGCTATTCTCTACATTTTCTATATTTTATAAAAGATGAGTATCTTTTTATTAAATGATATGATTTTCATATCCTACATTTATCTTCTCTTATTTTTTTAGTTGAAAATGGCGATATACACGTTTCAACAGAAATAAATCTTTTTGGAATCTTCTTAGTTTGGAACTATTTTTCTTCCTTTTCTGAAAGATATGGATATTTTTATTAAATGATATGATTTTTTGGGCCTAATTTTGTATTCTTTCTTTTTCATTTGAAGATGGCGATCTACCGGTTCCAATTTACATTTGTGCGGAATTTTTTGAGCTTCGGGCTATTTTCTACATTTTCTATAAAATATGAATCTTTATATTAAATGATATGATTTTTATTGATTAAATTTGTCTTCTCTTATTTTCAGTTGAAAAAGGTGATCTCCATGTTCCAACAGAAATTTATACGGATTTTTCTGAGCTCGGGACTATTTTCTATATTTTATTGAAGATATGGCGCTCTTTATTTAATGAAATGATTTTTAGCCTAATTTTGTCTTCTCTTATTTTTTACTTGAAGATGTTGATCTCCCGCTTCCAAAGGACATTTTTGCAGATATTACTGGGCTTTGGACTATTTTTCTACATTTTCGGGAAGATATAGATTTTTTTATTAAATGATATGATTTTTTGGCCTAATTTTGTCTTCTCTTTTTTAAGCTGAAGATGGCTATCTCCCATTTTCAACGGACGTTTGTGCAGATATTTCTAAGATTCGGGATATTTTTTAAATTTTCCGGAACATTTGGATTTTTATATTAAGTGATATGATTTTTATAGCCTAATTTTGTCTTTATTTTTCTGTTGAAGATGGCGATGTTCCAGTTCCAATGGATATGTTTCCAGCTTTTTCAGAGCTCGGCACTATTTTTCTATATTTTCGGGAAGTTATAGATCTTTTTATTAAATAAAATGATTTTTAGGCCTAATTTTGTCTTCTCATATTTTAATTGAAGATGACGATCGCCCGGTTCCAATTGACTTTTTTGTGAATTTTTCTGTGCTCCGGGCTATTTTCTTAATTTTCCATAAGAAATGAATCTTTATATTAAATGATATGATTTTTATAGCTTAATTATGTTTTCTTTAATTTTTTTAATTGAAGATTTCTATCTCCATGTTCCAATGGCATTTTTTGCGGATTTTTCTAAACTCGGAATTATTTTCTAATGTTTATTGAAGATGTGGATCTTTTTCTTAAATGATATGATTTTTATAGACTAAGTTTTTCTTCACTCTTTTTCAGTTGAATATGGCGATCTCCCGGTTTGGACGGAAATTTTTGTGGAATTATCTGAGCTTCGGGCTATTTTCTATATTTTCTGTAAGATACGAATCTTTATATTAATGATAAGATTTTTATGGCCTAATTTTGTCTTCTCTTATTTTTCAGATGAAGATGGCGGTCTCCTGGTTCCAAAGACATTTTTATGGATTTTTTGAGCTCTGCGATATTTTCTACAGTTTCCGTTAGATATGGATCTTTTTATTAAATGATATGATTTAATGCCCTAATTTTGTCTTCTCTTATTTCACAGTTGAAGGGGGCGATCTCCCGCTTCCAACGGGGATTTTTGCTTGGTTTTCTAAGGTTGGGGCTATTTTCTATAATTTTTTGGATGATAAGGATCTTTATATTAATTGATATGATTATTGTTGCTTAATTTTGTCTTCTCTTATTTTCTAGTTGATGATGGTGATCTTTTTATTAAATGATATGATTTTTGGCCAAATTTTGTCTTCTTCGCTTATATTTCGATTGAAGATGGTGATCTCCCGGTTCCAACGGACATTTTTTCTGATTTTTCTGAGCTCAAGGCTATTTTTCACATTTTCTGTAAGATAAGGATCATTTTATTAAACGATATCAGGGAAGACAAAATTAGGCCAAAAAAGTCCGTTGAAACCGGGAAATCACCATCTTCAACTGAAATATAAGGGAAGACAAAATTCGGGACTGAGAAATCTCCATATTTATCTATAAAAATGTTCGTTGTAACCCGCATATTGCCATCATCAACTGATAAGATTTTTATATACATTTTCTGATCTTGGTATTATTTTCTATATGTTATGAAAGATATGGATCTTTTTGTTAAGTGGTATGATTTTTATAGCCTAAATTTGTCTTCTTTTATTTTACAGTTGAAGATAGCGATCTTTTTATTAAATGATATGATTTTTTTTGCCTAATTTTGTCTTCTCTTATATTCCAGTTGAAGATGACGATCTCTCTATTCCAACGTGGATTTTTGCGAGTTTTTCTGAGCACCTGGCTATTTTCCACTTTTTGGGAAATATGTATCATTTTTTAAATGATATGATATTTTGGCCTAATTTTGTCTTCTCTTATATTTCGGTTGAAGATGGTGATCTCTTAGTTCCAACTGACATTTTTGCGAATTTTTTTGACCTTCATCCTATTTTCCACTTTTTAGGAAGTTATGTATCATTTTATTAAATGATATGATATTTTGGTCTAATTTTGTCTTGTCTTATATTTCGGTTGAAGATGGCGATCTCTCGGTTCCAACGGACATTTTTGCGGATTTTTCTGAGTTCGAAGCTATTTTGTACACTTTCTGTAAGATAAGAATCTTTATATTAAATGATATGATTTTTATATCCAAATTTCTTCTCTTATTTTTTTGTTGAAGATGGCGATCTTCCAGTTCGAACAGACATTTTTGCGGATTTTTGAGCACCATGCTATTTTCTACATTACATCGAAGACATGGATATCTTTTTTAAATGCAAGGATTTTTGTAGCCTAATTTTGTCTTCTCATATTTTTTCAGTTGAATATGGCGATCTCCCGGTTCCAACGGACATTTTTATGGATTTTTCTTAGCTTTTGGCTTTCTTCTACATTTCTTGAAAATATGAATCTTTTTATAAATGAAATGA